>QRDG01001046.1:449198-867503 GCA_012064385.1 Puccinellia tenuiflora
CTTCGGCCACTGTCGCGCACACGCGCCACCTGCTGTGTCAGGCCTGTCAGAGTGCTCAGCCCTATCATCCGGGTTGCTGCCGGACTGCTCCGCCAGCTCCTCCAGGCTTCACGAGCTTGCCGAATCTCGCCCCGACTGGCTCGCTGCGGGATCGGCCACCTGAGTTCTTCCATTGGGCGGCTCTATTTTCTTTTCGTAAGCAAGAGCTCTTCTCCAGATGTGACAAAAAAATTAAAAAGAAATGTCAAATGTCGTCGTCGGGCTTCATCTTCCTCCCACTGCCAGGTGATTCTCAACGGTGTTCCCAACAATGACCCCGTCTCGCACATGCGTCATCGCCTGCTCGACCTGCTTCCGCATACGGTGGTGGCCGTTGTTCGCCGACTCCCTTTGCGGCTTTTGCACGCGGTGGTGTCCGCTCTCAATCAACTCCCCTGGCGGCTTCCACATGCCGCTCTATGTCGACTAACCCGCACCGCGTCGACTCCTCTCACGGCTTCCGCACACGGTTGTGGCTGCTCTTCGTCGACTCCTTTTGCAGTTTCCGCACACGGTTGTGGCTGCTCTCCATCGACTCCTCTCGTGGCTTCCGCACATAGTTGTGGCCGCTCTACATCGGCTCCAATCGCAGCTTCCACGGGTGGTGGCGACCGCTCTTCATCGGCAGGTGGTTCTACCTCGACCTCTTTAGTTGAGTCATTGACTGCGCATGAGATTGCGTAACTCCGATGCCTCCTTGATACTTCGGATTCTTCACCGACAGGTTTAGCTACTGACTTTTTATTTTTTGGCACCGAGCGACCACCTTCTACTCATTCAGGTACATTCTTGGTGCCGGACCTGCCGCCATGACGGTCCCTCCGAGCTTGACTGACTTCGTCTTCCCTCCGCTACCACTACCGTCAGTCTCTCGGCCCCTATTGCCGCATCTAGCGGCTCTTTTCAGCAGTGACTTCATCGTCTCGGACATTTATGTGGTTCTCGCCTCTCGTCTTTAGTTCATCATGGCATCCTGGGGTCCGTCTCCAGCTTCAGAAACGCTTCTTTCGATTGTCTAGGTTGTAGGCTTGGTAAGCATATTCAGCTACCCTATCCTCACAATGAATTAGTGTCAGAACGTCCCTTGTGATCTTGTTCATTCATATATTTAGGGTTCAGCTCTATTCGCTTCGAGGGGGGGGGGGGGGGGGGGGGGGGGGGGTCACCGCTACTATATTATCTTTATAGACGATTTTCTCTCCACACTAGGATATATTTTATGTCTGTTTCATAGTGAGGTCTTTCCTATGTAATAAACAATTTTTTTGCTATGGTTCTTACCCAGTTCTCCAGTCCTATTCGTGTTTCTCGCGTGGATTCTGCTGGCGACTATTATCTCCCATTCGCTGCGAGGATTTCTTGCTGAGCAAGGCACGCTTGCCCAGTTCTCGTGTCTTCGTGCTCATGCTCATAATGGCGTTGCTGAGCGCAAGCATCGTCACCTACATGAGACGGTTCATGCGTTGATGATCGATGCCTGTCTTCCACCTCACTTTTGAGCCGAGGCTACTTCCACCTACCTCGTCAATATTCAGCCTCATTCTGCTCTTGGAATTCGTCTTAAGCGTCTTTGTGGTTTCTCTCCTGACTACTCCGATCTTTGGTCGTTTGGTTATGTTTGCTACTTTCTTCTTGCCCCTCGCGAGCGCACCAAAGTCACTACACGGTTTGTTGAGTGTGTCTTCCTAGGATATAGTGCCAAACTCAAGGGCTCTCGGTACTGGATCCTGGCGGTCGTCGGATGCCGATTTCTCGAGATGTGACTTTTGATGAGTCTCATCCTTTCTATCGCATGCATCTTCACCTTCAAATTCCTGAGTGAAGTCTCTTCCTTTTCTGACTTTTCATGACACACCTATCACTCGCATACCCTCGTTCACCAATCCCACCATGTCTTCCCATATTCCCGGTGTGGACTCCCCGTTCTTCTGTTGCGGATTCCCCGCCGTCGGCACCACCTTCATCTCCTAAGCCTATCCAGCGGTTCCTCCTCAAGTTTTTACCTCCTTTCCTTTTCACTACACTCCTCGTGCACGAGTTTCCCTAACATTTTGAACAAGAGGTAGATAGAAAAAAAGTAAAGTCTACTTTATAATGGTTGTGACTTGTAAACAAGCAATGACAAGATGAAGTCCAAACAAATACAACAAGATACCACAAAATAAAGCTAAATTACTTTACGTCACTGACAAAACTGATTTGACCAACCACAACAACCAAAATTTGAAGCTTAAGTGCTACTACCTCCGTTGCTAAATATAAGATGTTTTACTCCCTCCTATCCATATTAATTGACACTAGATCAGACATACCTAGCACTAAAACATGTCTAGATACATCTGATTCGGCACCAACTAATATGGATCGGAGGGAGTAGCTTTCTTCTGATTCGGATGTATCTAGACGCTTTTTAGTGTGTTGGTTCACTCAATGTGCTCCGCATGTAGTTCAAGTTACAATATCTAAAACATCTTATAATTTGAAACGGAGGAAGTAGATATCCTGATAGCTATACAATATCATAGTAACCCATTGTGCGTCCAAACTAGCGCAACAAAAATGCCATTATCAAATTATTTTTTACTATAATATTTAACTTTGCCATTGACCTTAACATGTTGTCAAAGTCTGAAGCTGCTCTGTGCTTGCATCAATACATTTAAATACCAAGAAATATGGTACTCCCTCCGTCCCAAAATACAAGGCGCCCTTAAATTTTGCTAGTCAACACCGTACAACTTTGACCATGATTTGTATTTATAATATGTCCACAAAATTAGTATAATGATATATGGAATAAAATAACTTAGAAATACGAATCTAACGATACCATTTACACATTCTCAATCCATATAATTTAGTATATATTATTGGTCAAAGTCGAGCATAAAAATAGCGCGCCTTATATTTTGGGACGGAGGGAGTATGTTTAGCTTACCAATATAGGGTGAAAAAAGTCGGTTCCTTGCAATCGTGAATACACAGACAATAAATCGTATGTGGGAAAAAGTCCAGCACGCTGCAGATAAAGCAATGCAGCATTTGTGGTTAGCTTTACTAAGCTTCTGAAAGTTTCATCATATAACAGGTGGGTAATGGGTGGACACCTTTATAATGGGGGAAGGTGACTTCAGAGATGAGTGTAGTAATGGGAGATCTTCAGCATCTAGACAGGTCACTTCACCAACTGGGAATTTAGATCCATATCTCCCAGCTCTGCCTAAAAAAAGAATGAGACATGCAGGGAAGAGAGAACTGCCAGGGATAAAACAATTAAGAGCAAATATAATACCAGCAATCTGTTTGATCTCAGGCACAGTCAGTTCCCTGGTGCAGATACCATCAAACTTCTTCATTGTAGAGAAAATAATTCTAGAAATGTTCAGATTAAGACCCATTCCAATAGCATCGCTAGCCACTAGCACATTAAGGTGACTGGCTTCATCATTGAACATTGTCGCCTGCAAACTTAGGGATCAAATTAACAAATTTATCCAAACAATCATGTCGTTGTCAAAAATAAAATATGACAAGCAAACAAATGAATCTCGTACAACCATAACTCCTAATCTCTTAGAGATGGCTTAAGAGTTGTGGACGTGTTGCATCAACAAATTATATAAACAGAAAAAAAGTGGTGCTGATTTAAATCTTCGCAAATAGCAGGTAAAAGGAAACAATATAGTAACTAAAAGTTGATCCTCCTAACATTGAACAGTATGCTCAATTCCAAAGCATCTAAAGCAGCATGGATAATACAGGTTTCACAATTGAAAAATATGGTTCAGATGGTTGTGACTCAACTATCACGTAACATATTTATTTGTCAATCAATATTCAGCTAGATGTGCTGGGGTATGTATATCAACATGTTCAAATGGAAAGTGCGATATTTCACCTTATTTCTAATTATATGAGGACCTGCAGATACTTGGTTGACAATGAGGTATATGTTAATTACCTGTTTCGTTCGAGTTTCTGGCGGCAAAGAGCCATAGACTACAGAGCAAAGATGCTTTCCCGCCATTTCAATTTTTTTCTGCATGTGACAAAATTCAGTGTAAGAAAGGTAGCTGAAACTTCGGATTTCACTTTATCTTGTCCGTAAAACAACAGAACGATGCAAAGAAAAACATTGTCACGTATTTGGGCACATAGCCACATACCATGGGTGTAACTAACAATGGTAAGTAGTAATGTCACTATGATCATCAAGTTCTTCTTGGGTTAGGCTAGGAAGCACAGGATCACTGGACCAAATCTTTTTTTGACAGTAGCAGCGATTCTATCACAGGAGTACTAGAGCCCCTGGCTTATTTGTTTCTTCTTTTGAGTAGGCCGTGGGTTTGCGTTTTTATTTTCACCGCTTAAATTTCTTTGGAATATTCAACCAGCATGTATATTATGGAAAAGTTAAAGGAGAAAAATATGTTTGGATTATTACTAACTGAAAGTCTGGAAGAACAGGTTTCATCAAATTGCATTTGTGAAAAACAACTGGGCTGGTAATCTGCTATCAACGGGACTGTCTATCCTGTCACATAATGCTATCACAATTTTTTTTTACCTGTGACTGTGAGGCAACAGCCCCACAGCGTACAGTTTATCATAAAAACCGTACATGCTGAGATCCAGTTGGGCTGATAGACTGAATAAAGTTGACATTCAAGTTTCTGATCTTTTCCCCCACACTAGTGCGACATTCTCAGTATTTTTTGTGTGAGCCTCTAATTTTACACTTTTGGAAATGTCGAACAAATCAGATAAATAGTATTTATCATATGTTCCCAGCATGGCTACGATAGTACCTTGAAGAATACCAACCTTAAGCTTATATATCTCAAGCCGTGAGAACGTTACCATGCAATCCCCTTCCTTGATGTTAGAGAAAGATCCAAGTGTAGTCTTCAGAGGAACCAAAGGAGATAGTCTCTCATAATACTGAACCTGGTCAGTAACGTAGACCCAACATGTTAGGATATTTGCTATGTGAAATATTGTTCTCGAGATGTTTGCATCAGGACGTCAGGAGAATTAGCCTGAAAGTAAGTACTACCCAGGTTCTCATTTTAGAGGCCCTAATTTAGTGTTACTACTTACTACATAACAGGGCTGCAAATTAAATTTCAGGCAAAGGCTTAACCTGGTACATGACAAAGCGTAACTTATGATACACTAGGAATAAATTCAGAAAATATCCTTGGTACAACACCAGTAACAGGACACAAAGCATACCCTGGTCAAAGGCCTAAGATAGACTGGTGTTGTTACATGATTTACTATGAAACCAGACTGAGGCTACACTGTCTATACTCATGTACAAAGTACTAAGTTCTCTGTCCATGTGAATAAATCCAATTTCAAGTAACTAGTGCGTTATCCCAGCAGAGGAACATAACTGGCAACCTTAATACGGTTTGGTTTGACAACTTCATGTGTGTATCAGAAAGTACATACTATATCTATGAACATCAGAAATTAGGTGAGTTTTGGTCAAATTACCGTAACCACATCACCAGTAGCTTCAAGCAATCGCTGAATAATAGGAACAGCAGCTGGGTCACCACAAACATGAAGCTCATCTGAACAAAGCCCCAGAAGTGCACGTGTGAATGAAAAACCCCTTGTTCTACAGCCAACCATCTACTACGTCAAAGGAAATGAAATGAGAATTATAAGGACCATTCCAAACAATACTTAAAATATGGTTATTTGGATGGTTCAGTAAAAAATAGCTAGATAATTCTCTACATTCTTATATGTAATACTAATTGACATTTCTTTAAAAAATAATAATATGAATATACATCTTGCTAGCAAGTCTGCAAAATGTGGGTCACTTCACATACCTGAATTTCATCAATAACAGCGCACTGATACTCAGTTGTCACATCAGCCATCTCAACCGTCACTGAGTTATGCTTTGCACCTTCAATTTCTTCCCTTTCTTGTCCAGTAGTCAAGTTACAAGGGACATTAGCTTCGTTTAATCTTTTTGCTACCTCCCGTGCTAACAATCTTAGAGGTCCACAGTACACGCCTACAACATTTGTTTAGGATTCAGAGCAGTCATTACAACTTTATGTTCTTTCACTTTCACTGTGTAGAGAAAAATAGTACCTGAAGAGCTCGCTTCTAATCGCTTGAGAGCATTATGTGTTTTCCCACTGTTTGTAGGACCAACGTGTAAAAATACCTTACGCTTCTTTTCTCGGGCATTCGGGTACCACAAATGAGGGTGGCTGTTATTCAAAATAGCATAGATCTTAATCAATTCTTTATAGTTTATACTATGGAAATGAGAAAACAAACCGTGCTTCACAGCATATTTGGCAGTTGGCACATAATTAATCTCGAAAACTTACATTGCACTTCAGTATGACGATAGCAATTAGGTGAAACTAAAATAGCATGTGCACCAGTGTTGTGTCACCAGTTGTCATATTTAAACTAGAATAAGAATAATGTGGGGTACCAGCATCCCATAAGGGATAACTGTTTTAAAATGGAATCCCTCAAGATATGGTACATAATGCACAAATTTATACACTGGGAAGAATATATAGAGGAAACTTGAAAATTAGGTTATTAAAAAGAACAAAATGTATTCTTACGTCATATCAGTAAAATCAAACTTTCCAGAGTTGTGGCAGCCCCTCGAAAATCTCAAATTGGCAGAATTGACCAAGGAATGTAGATCAGAGCAGGAGAGAAGGCAGCGAATATAAACATCTGTACACAAAAAGTGTTACACAAAATTCTTAGCAAATGGATAACTGTACAATGGACCAACCTACCAAAGTTCTTGACACCTAAAATACTGCAGAGATGAACAAAATAACAGTCCACATTGGTAATCACAATGCAAGTGACTAATGCACAGCCGCAAGCACCATCTCCCTGACTCCGTGTTTTCCACCTAACACGGTGGGGAGAAGCATGCAGAAAAGCTGCACCTGTGACTGATAGCGCTCGGAGTTGAACATGCTAACAGAAGTGAGTAGGATTGTTCAAATCACAATAAATTAGGCTTCCATCCGTCCATAGATAACATGTTCACCCCAAATATAATTATTCTTATTGTGTCAAACAGTAATATCCTTCATAAGAACACAAGGCTGTACTCCCTCCTTCCAAGATAAATGGTGTTTTAAGGTACGGACACGGAACTCCAGGATGCCACTACAACCGTAATTTTCTATATAGATTATGCGGTCATAAAATGTTTTTCCACGACAAATATAATGAAGCAAATAATATCATTTCATTTGACCAATCTCAGTAATCTTCCGGTACATTGACTGTCAAAGCTAAGGAAATTTGGTTGGACGCTTTCTAGGATGTCAACTGTTTTGGAACTGAGGCAGTACTCTAATTTTTTTAAATCCACAGCTATATAATCTATTTATCAGAACAACAGCCAGCCACAACCAACGGGGAGAAAGTATCTCCATTTCTTTCATTTTCCCAGCTAACTGCAGCCCATTCCCCACTGCCCCTTCACCGATCAAACATGCAGCATGAAGCAAACCTTCAAATGGATACCGATCGCTGACACCAATAATGCCTCATACCACGCGCCTAGTGTTTGGCATTCCGCCGAACACACACCGTGCAGCGCAGGTGCGCGTGCGGCAAACACATCAGCTGACGAAACACCACGGAACAGGTACCGACGCACGCACAGGAGAACTATACAGGACGCCCAGGCAGGAACTAACGGGGCATAAGTGAAAGCGGACACTGACCATGGCGGCACGACGACGAGAGCGCCCTCCGGCGCAGGAGCGCGGCCACCGCCATTGCGGAGCCGTACACTTCCTTCCTTCCGTCCCCTCGATGGCAGATGGCGAGGATCCAGCACCAGACCGGCCGGCGACGCAGGGGGGGGTGGAGGAAGGCGCTAACACGCTTACGTGCGGAGCACGCGTTGTGGTGGGAAGGGAAGGAAAGGCGGAAGCGGCGGCCGTGGCTTTCGCCGGGAAGAGAGGCGGCGTGGGACGCGGAGATGCCTCTCGTTGGTAAAAACGTTCTCGTCGCGTGGTTGACAAGGCCGGAATATTCCATTCCATCCACATCTCGGCCCGATTTGCTCTCAACATGGGCTTCACAAGAGTTCGGTCCCAAGTCCAACCCGTATCCGAGTCGAGCCCACTCTACGAGTGTCCAAGTCCAACTGCAATCCATATCCAATCGGGCTTCTCTTCGCGGCCCGGACGCTAAACAATCGGGTTTTCTTTCCTCTTCTCCTCCTGCTTCCTCTCCACCCAAGTCGCAAGTCGCCCTCCCCGCGAAGCCACGCCGCCGGACACGCGACCTCCGCCGCCGCCGCGGACGTAATCCACGCGAGAGTGTGAGTTTTCTTCGAGCAAAGCAACTAATCCGTGCTTCCTTCGTTGTTTTGCTTTAGGGTTAGTGATTGATTCAGTTGTTGTTGTTGGTCGTGCAGGACGATGGCGGATGCCGAGGCCGGCAAGGCGGCGATCGAGCGCGCCGTGCGGAAGCTGCGGCGGCGGGATCACGTCGAGGTGGAGGCCCACGGCCCCGCCATCGAGGCGCTCACACGCCCCTTCGCCGCACACGTAAAATACCGATCTCTCTAGTCCTCTTCGTATTGATCTTGCGAGCTTCGATCGAATCGGGACGCTTTGATATCACTAATGAACACGCATTCGAGCCATATAGAGTCCATACAGAGTCTGCAAAAGAATGTGCTGATGGAGTCGGCTGTGTGAAGCTTATTATTACTCCTATGACCTATCTCCGACTTTTGCTAAATAGTAGTATAACCACAATGCCGAAGAAATTTAGCTTAGGAATCCACCTAAAAGTTGTACTAATTCATGTTTGTGGAACCTCTGTGGTGTCTGTGTGTAGTGATTGGTTTGCTGACACCCTTCTGTAGGCTTTGGAATGGAAAGAAAAGGCTGAGACGAACAATTTGGAGCTGCAGCAGTGCTACAAGGCTCAATCCCGTTTGTCCGAGCAGCTCGTTGCCGAGATAGAAGAGGGGAAAGCATCAAAATCAATGCTCAAAGAGAAGGAGGCACTGTGTGCAACTTTGCAGAGTGAACTTGGGCAGACTAGGTATTGAATGTGATGAATAGTCTTGCTACTGTTTAATTTAGTTTGGCCGTGGAGAACATCACCATTGATGTTTGTATGAAACTTCTGCAGCGAAGAAAACGTGCAGCTAAAGCAGTCACTTGAAGAAAAGACAAATGCTCTAAGTCTTCTAATTCAGGAGCACCAGGCTGCTAAAGCTGAACTTGAACAGGCACTAACGAAGCTTAAAGTTGTGGAGCATGAGAACACGCAGTTGGTCGAGCGGTTGATGCAAGCGAAGATGGTGGAGGCAGAGAAGCTTAATGAGGTACCCTGTCGTCTCTTTTTATCGCTAAGGCTTCACTTTTCCAGTATACGGTAATAAAAATTGAAAATTGTTCAATCGTTATGATTCTTGCCTTGTAGCACCTGTAGTCTCACTAATATATTAGCGATGCATATATCCTTACATGTTTTCAGTGGATCTGCAATGAGAAACTTCAAATTATCAAATACCAGCATGCTTACCATGATACTAACACAAGAGACTTGGTGTACTATGTTTGGTGAACTTTTGCGTCCACTTAAATGTGATTTTTTATAATGTTAAAACACTCCCGCTCCTTAACATTGCACGATAACCTTAACGATCCTTGTAAATTACTGTTTATAATAGCAGTCCTCAAATATTCACCCCTTCATATCAAACCGGACAAGTGGTCCGGAAAGTCGACCCTTTTCTGAATTGTATGTAATGTTCAAACTCTTTTCACTTCTGTAACAAGAGTGTAAATATAAGAACCAAGTTGCTTATGGAATTATGGTTGTTTTAGCCGTCAGAGATATTTTATTTACTCAGTATGTTTTAAATCAATAACTGTGCTCGAAGTGTTAGTATGTACCAAGAAACTGCTGCTTTATATGGTGTGAATAAAATTGTTCAGGCCAATGCGATGTATGAGGAGATGGTCTTAAAATTAAAGGCAGCTGGGCTTGGCACTGGCGGAATACAGCACAATGCACAACAAGAAGCTGATGGCATCATTCGCCGATCCGAAGCTGGGTACATTGACATCATGGAAACAGCAATCCCATCTACATGCAGAATCAGCATCCGTGCTCATGATGGTGGGTGTGGATCTATAATATTCCAGAATAACACAGACAAGCTAATCAGTGGTGGCCAGGATCAAACTGTCAAGATATGGTCTGCACATACTGGTGCTTTAACCTCCACTCTACAGGGTTGCTTGGGGTCTGTCAATGATCTTGCTGTGACCAATGATAACAAGTATGTAATTGCCGCATGTAGCTCTAACAAGTTGTTTGTGTGGGAGGTTAATGGGGGGCGTCCTCGTCACACTCTGACTGGTCACACAAAAAGTGTTTCGGCTGTAGATGCGAGCTGGGTGAAAAGCTTGGTTATTGCTAGTTCATCCAATGACCGTACTATCAAGATTTGGGATCTCCAGACTGGCTTCTGCAAAAGCACCATAATGTCAGGGAGCAACCCCAACTCGCTAGTTTTCATCCATGGCGATACCATTTGCTCAGGTCATAGGAATGGGAGCCTTCTGTTTCACGATATCCGCAATGGGAAAGTCTCAGCCACGGTAGAAGCTCATACTGATGTCACCTCGGTCTGTGTATCCCGGAGCAAAAATTATGTTCTTTCAAGTGGAAGAGAGAATCTGCACAAGCTCTTTGATGTTAGAATGCCAACGGTGACAGTGGAGATTTGTGGAACAGTCAGCCCCCCAAGTAACAAAATGGTTGGCAGCTGGGGCAGAGCTTGTATAAGCCCAGATGAAAATTGCATTGCGGCTGGCTCTTCCGATGGGTCTGTTTACATATGGCCGAAACCGAAGAATGTCAACGATGTGCCGGAGCCACTGGCCATCCTAGAGGGACATTCATTACCGGTTATTGCAAGTGCATGGTCCGGGTTTGGACCTCTTGCCACCGCCGACAAGAATCATATTCATATCTGGGCTTGATATCTGCGGTTCCTTCGGCCATCCAGTCTAGAATGTGGAGAGTTTCACTTCAGTATGTTAATGCTTGTTTCCCACTATTCTTGAGAACACTAGTCTGCATGTAAATGACTTAGTTAGTGTCTAATCAATTGTAAATATCAAAACTGATATCATGGTACGTTTACCCACTTCCCTCTGTCATCTGTTTCTGGTAAAACCTGAATGGATTGCAAGTCTTTCGGCACAGCAATATTCAAGTTTCTGAAGGTTCAATCATGTGCATTCACTGATTCGTCTACTGGTTGTTATTTCTTATGACAAATTAGTGGCTGAGCAAAGCTTGGCCAAAATCGAGGAAAATAGCATTGGCTTTATTTGGTTAGATGCTATCTCTGAATTATATAAGTAGATTGCATATGAGTAGAACAATTTTATACTCAGCTGTTATCCTTGCATATAGGGCTTCAGTTTGTCTTGTCAGATTCACGCCGAGACTTGGCAGACTAATATGGGGATGGTCTTTAGACCTGGAGAAAATTCATTCTTTACCTCGGCAAGTTGCAAGAGAAATGTGTACGCATCATATCCATGATCCATGTACCCTTGGAGGTCTGTAAATCAATGGAGTCTTGCCCTTAGAGATTATTGAGCAGCAGTTTTGTGTTTGTGAAGTGTTAGATCAGGTTCTGTTAGACTCTGAGATGTTCGGTCTCAGATTTCTTTTGATGATTGCATCTGTTCCTGTTGTGCGTGTAGTTCTGACACAGCAGGTAAACAACATCAGCTTGTAGTATGAACTTCAACTCTTACATCAAGTAAATGTTTCAGATGAACATCTTTATATTGCCCTGATACCAACAAGCAACCACTCCATCATCAACAAATCACCATCCAAACCACAAACGTATATATGGACTAGTATAAGAATCTTCCAGCACAAGCCGAAGCTAAAATTCCTCAAGAATCCATGTCCAGTTGCTCCACTCTCCCTACCACCGATCATCACACATAGTACTCCAACTCCAAGAAAGCGGATTGGAAACTCGTCTGGTACCCACCACAGTTCACATCAGCTGATAATAGCATGCTCCATTGATCACCAGAAAGAAAAGAAAAAAAGAAAAGATGGAGACTAGAGGAGTGGGCATCAACGCCATCGTGGTCACGAAAAAGAAGCTGAAACACACAAGTCCATCCCGGAGATCAGATGAGACGAGGGGGCGCCTGGCCCACCTGCCCACAGTGGGTCGCTGCAACCGCTTGCCAAATCCGGGCCCCTGACTAGGACCAGGCAGACATCAATCATTTGGGCTCTCTTTTCTTTTATTATGTTGTGACACTGCTGCTGCAAGAAAACCAGTGCCAATTATTGTTGGAGATGCAGCAGCATCTTGTAGAGTATAGCCTAGCTAGCTTGATTGATTGCAGCAACTAGTTTCATGGGAAATTGTTCTCAGATTCTTCATCCTGCCATGCTAGGACTCAGAGAAATTCAATGTGTTTTCATACTAGTTCATATCATTTCAGAAGCTAATTTACATTCATTATACTCTGGTAGCAGCAGTAGTACAAACGTGTGCTCTGGAGCAAAGAATTAATTTCTATTACAGACAAAACCCATCTCTGTTTGATCATCTGATCAAGGAAGAGATCGCCTGATCCAAGAAGCGTCTGCTTGATCATCCCATCAAGATCGAAGAACAGATAATACTACTAGATTGACAACACCGACGAGACTTAGTAGCAGTAGTACTTTACCGACCAAGCAAGCATGGATCATCTATGGCGGATGGCAATGGCATCACAAGCTCAAGAAGCCTCTGTCTCCGCGCGCCGGGTCAGGCAGCTGGTTGATCTGCCGCGGCGAGGTCTCCCCGTGGTGGTCGCCCTCCACGACGCGGTCCCCGAAGATGTGCACCGTCCTCGGGTTCGGCCCGCGGGAGATGACGCAGGTGTAGTCCTCCGAGTCCGACGACGGCTCCAGCTCCGCCGCAGCATCCTGCTCCTGCGCCGTGCGGCCGCCGGCGCGCAGCGGCAGCCACGAGCTCTTGTTCTTGACGCCGAACTCCACGCGGCGGTCGAGGGAGCAGGACCTCACCAGGGCCGGCGCCTGCGCCTTGACGGCCCCCGCGAGGATGCTCCTCCTCCGCAGCTGGCTGTCGTGGGCGCACTCGAGCGCGTCCGCGAGCCCGTGCGGCCCCGCGCAGCCGTCGCACCACGGCCGGCGCTTGCTGCTGCTTCCGCCGCCGCCGTCGGCGGCGAAGGCCGCCGACGCGTCGAGCACGGAGGTCGGGCTCATGGAGTAGGCCATCGTGTCCGAGTCCCGCAGGGGGCTGCCGATGCCGGCCGTGGCGCAGCTGCCGGCCGGGAGGGACGACGAGTGCAGCAGCTTCGGCGACGCGAACGACGGCGCGCGTGCACCCTTGCCGGCGCCGTCGACGTCGACGCACGGAGCCATCGTCGACGACGGGTTCCCGGCGTGCTGCGCGCCGTTCATCGATCTGGACCTCCTCCTCAGGATCATCTCCTGGACCTTGGACCTCAGAAACATCTCAAGATTCAAGAAACGAAACTCACGCAACAATTTCAGCTCGCAGGACAGAGCGAGCAAGCAAGCGAACTGCTGCTCAATTATTGGCACCTACGACGATCTCGTCCCCCTCCTGAGCGCTAGGCACTAGCGGCCGGGCGAGAAGAAGACGAGAGAGGGAGAGCGAGAGAGGGGTGTGGGAGATGGCAATGGGGGGAGGGTGGTGGCCATCTTAAAGAAGGGCTCGCAGCTGCTGGAGTGATGTCATTGCTGCTCGCTTCCAAAACCGCAGGTCCTTATCTTCAGTTTTACTGCTGCCAATCTTTCTTTTCTTATTTCACCGGCCGCGGTGTCCGGTAGTGTAATTCGTGTGTAGGTGACGACGAACCGTACCCAATTAGCGCTATGCACATGGCGGCAGATTCCATCGGCGGGCTGAACGGCAGGTGGATTTGCTGTCGACCTATGGGAGGTGCAGCGGAGCCCGGCCAATCGCCGGTGCCCGGTCGGTCGCTCGCAGAGATTCAACGATTGACCCCGCTCGTGCTGTGTAAAAATGAAAATGGAAATTTTTTTTAGATAAAAGGGGTCTCCCTGGTTCCATTACTCATGCAACCAAAAGCGTAACAACATCCCAGGTTTTCAACCACTACAGGCTACTCAAAGCAGAAAAAACATCTGCATTAGACAAACAGGTTTCACACCCAGACAGATCAGCAAGAAAAACTAGCCAACTAGAAGAACATGGCAGGTGGCCTGCGGCAGATCTCGTTAAATCTCTCCAGGCTCATCATCTCCAGGCTATCCTCAAAAGCTCTCCTCTTGTTTTTTCCAGTAGTAGCAGATTCCTGTCCATCAGGCTTGAATGAACATCTTTGCAGAGCACACGCCATCGCTCCAGGTTCATCAGCACCTTGTTCCATAGCATCCCCAGGCCTAGCCACGTCTTTCCCTGGAAACAGAGATCATTACGAAGAGTCCAGATAGACCACAGGACTGCTGAACTAAAAATGTTCAAGACGGAATTTCTATTGTTACTGATCCACCATCTGGCAACAGATTCAAAATCAGTCCCAATATGAATTCCAAAGATATCAGAGATAACAGTCCAAATTTTCTTAGCCAGAAAGCAATCAAAAAAAAGGTGGTCTACTGTCTCTAACTCCGAACAGAAAAGACATGTCCTATCCTCCACATGTCGACGTTTATGCAGGTTATCCCTAGTCAAGACCCTGTTGTTTGCTACCAGCCAAAGAAAAACGTGTATTCTCGGGGGCACATTCAGTTGCCAGATTGCTGGAGTATGCACAGGCACAACACCACCATTATTCACTATAGCATAAAAGGATTTAACTGAGTAGCAACCAGAGGGGTGATACATCCAAATAGGGGAGTCCTCCTCCTCAGAAAAGGAGAAGGAACAAACAATATTAACTAGGTCTAACCAACGATCAAACAGAGCAGGAGTGACTGTCCTTCGAAAAGTAATTTTCAAATTGGACCCATCCCACACACTATCAATAGTGCAATGCTGCTCATTAGCAATAATGTATAGGTCCCAGAAAATAACCGCAAGGCTACATTGACCAAACCAAATATCTTCCCAAAAAAGAACTTTGGTTCCCTTACCAACTTTCCACCTATAACCAACTTTTACAGCATGGGCAGCCCACATGACCCCTTTCCAAAAAGGGGAACAACTGGTAGGATTGGCCCAAAAGATATTAGGAGACAACTCATATTTTGAATCAACAATAGTTCTCCAAATTTTATGAGAATCAAGATGATATCTTTTAATCCAAGAAGCAAGCAAACACAAATTATACTCTCTCAGATTCTGAATGCCCAAGCCACCAAAATCCTTTTTTTGACAAACAAAATCCCAGCTAGCCAGGTGGTACTTATGACCACCATCAGCATTATCCCACAGAAAATGAGCCATTTGAGTGTTTATCATTTTAATAGCCCATTTAGGGAATTTGATGATCGATAACAGGTAAAGGGGGATGCTGGCAATGCAAGTCTGGAGGAGAATGATTCTGCCCCTATAAGAAAGCAATTTCCCACGCCAACCAGCAATCCTCTTAATAATTTTATCAATAATAGGCTGTAAATCCTCTTTTCTGAGTTTAGCAAAATGAAGGGGAACCCCAAGATATTTAAAAGGGAAAGACCCCAACACACAACAGAAAACTTGAGCAAAGAGACTGGCTTCATCAGGGGGGAGATTAATCACCATCAAATCGCTTTTGTGATAATTAATTCTCATCCCTGACATCTGTTCAAAACAGCTAAGCAACCATTTTAACTTTCGAGCCATAGCAATGTCATTTTCTAAGAAAAGTATAGTGTCATCAGCATATTGAAGGCTAATGACACCACCAGGAATAATCCCAGGGAGCAGGCCACGGATTAGGTTGTGTTGTGCAGCTTTAGACAACATTTTAGAGAATACATCAGCCACAAAATTAAACAGAATGGGGGAGAAAGGATCCCCCTGTTTTAAACCTTTACCAGCCACAAAATATGGACTGTTAACATCATTGATTCTAACACAAAGAGATCCACCCACTAGGAAAGCCTTAACCCAATTTATAAAAACTGAGCCAAAACCCCTAGATTTAAGCATACTGAATAGGAAATCCCAGTTAACCCTATCGTAGGCTTTTTCATAATCCAGTTTGAGGACCAAGCCACTCTCTTTTTGCGAATGCACAGCATGGATTACCTCATGGGCTGACACCACACTCTCAAGAATGTACCTCCCTCTAATGAAAGCAGTCTGGGTAGTAGAAATAAGCCTATCACCAATCGGAGCAATCCTATTGGTAATAGCTTTCGAGATAATTTTTAGACTGCAGTTCCCTAGACTGATTGGTCTGAATTTTTTCATGTCTTTGGCATCTGGTTCCTTTGGGATAAGGGTAATAATAGAATAGTTCAATCTAGGAACATCCAAAGAACCAGTTTCAAACTTTTTAACCAAAGCCATGAAATCGTTTTTGATAACAGGCCAGAATTTTTGATAGAAGAGGAACGAGAACCCATCTGGACCAGGGGCACCACATGCATATGAACCATCAATGGCAAGCTTAATTTCCTCTTCCGAGAAGGGTTTTTCAAGCTCAGTTCTCTCTTCATCAGAAAGCAAGTCTTGAGGATCCCAAAAATTATCTCCCAAGGAGATATTAGGTTTATCCTCACGACAGAACAACTTTTTATAAAAGTCAGAAGCAATGTTTAACATGCTGTGGGTATCAGAAACAGGGCCATCAGGACCATTCAAAATGTCCAACTTTTTCTTCCTACGTCTCTGATTAGCAACAGCATGAAAATAAGCAGTGTTCCTATCACCCTCAAGGATGTGTCTATCTCTGGATCTCTGCCAGGCTTTAGTCTCTTCTTGTTGCCACAAGGCATCAAGTTGTTCCTTGATATTCTTCATTCTGTTTTTCTCTTCATCAGACAGAAGATTTTGTTCAGAAAACACATCTAAAATATCAAACTCTTGGAGCAGGTCTTTTTTTAATTTTTTTGAGGCAGCTTCAATGTTAATACTCCAACCTTTAGATTTTTTCCTCAGAGATCTAAGTTTAAATTGCCAAATATCCAAAGCATCAGTGCAAGGACAAGGGCTATGCCAAACAGATGACACCAAATCATGATAATCAGGATAGTTAAGCCACCACTTCTCAAACCGAAAAAGTCTGGGAGGAGGTGGGTTATTCTGTCCTGTATCAATGAGCAATGGAGTGTGATCACTCACTGCCCTGGGCAGAGCCTGAACAGAGGACATGGGGAAATGGTTATCCCAATCAGTGGAAACGAAAACCTTGTCCAGGGCAGCCTGGATAAGGTTATTGGACTGATTATTAGACCAGGTGAACAACCTATTCGAAGGTTTTAACTCAATAAGACTCCATCTATTCACCCAATCATTGAAAAGGAAAGAGAAATGAGCATTGAAAACCTCATTACTTTTTTCCTTGGCTGATCTGACAAGATTAAAATCTCCAAAAACAAGGGTGGGGATGGAGGAAGATTCCATCACATCATGGAGTTCAGCAATAAACTCCAATTTGTGTTCATAATAGGCAGAACCATACACAACAACAAGTTGCCAAATAAAGTTATCTGAGATGGATCTAACAATAGATACCACACAGAATTCTTTAGCAGAGAAGGAAATCACTTCAAAAAGGTCAGTTCTAAAGCCCACTAAAATCCCACCAGCGGTTTTCTTAGCAGGTAAACTAAACCAATTGAAATCAAAATTTCCAGCAATGTAATTAAGGAAACTGGGGTCAATAATTTCTTTTTTAGTTTCCTGAAAACCAATGAATTCTACTTTGTGATCATAAATAAAATCAGCAATAGCTTGTTTGCGACCTGGACGAGCCAGGCTTCTAGAATTCCAAGTGGCACCTATCATGATGATTTAGTTTTTTCTTTCTAGACTTGCTAATCACCAATTCCCATTCCTCATGCCTAGGAGACTGGGGACTATCTGGTAACAGATAATCTTTGCCAGTAGCATTTAGAGGAGGATCATCACCAGGAACAACACAATTTTGATCATGGAAAATATCCTCAGACTGTGGCAGCACAGTCTCAGGATTGGCATTAGCAAAGGTAACATTTCTATCCACCTCATCATCTATCATACTGGCAATAATACTAGTTTTCTCCACATCACTACTGCCAATATTAATACCAACAGTAGAAGCTATAAAATCTAATTCAGAAGACGCAAGGACAGCAAAGGAATTACCTTTGAAAACAGGCATCTCAAGGTTTCTCTTCATCTGGTATTCTTTTGCCTTGTCCAGAACATTCACAGCGCCATGGTTTCTAGAACTCCTCCTCACAGTAACAACAGGGCCCCATTTTTGTTTGGGGACATGATCACCACAACTGGACCCAGCCTGGTCCAACAAAGGTAGAAGGTTTTTCTTTGCAGAAGCTATCTTAGCACAAAGATCAGGCTCAAGGGACTCTCCTTCTTCTTCCAGGTTTTGATTGATATTATCTTCCTCCTCATCAGAGTCATCCAGGTTTTGCAAAATACCAGAGCAGTAAGCCAGGTTAGCAGCAGATTGATCAAGGGCAGACAGGGAGTCTTCCTCCACCATCTCTTCCATATTGAGTGTTTTAGGATCAAAATCCCAAACATTGTCATCAACCCTGGTATAATCCCATTGATTAGGAACAGAGCAGAAGCTATCAATCGACACCAGATCATCATTTATGTCCTTATCAGCGTTGTCCATCCCATTCCAGCTTACATGATCAGGATATCTAGCCACAGGACCAGGAATGTCAGCAAGAACAGGACACTCCTTAGTCACTTGGGCAGTATCAATTCCACTGGTCGACTTTGGATTAGTAGGAGGGGTTGTTTCAACAGCCATAACCATATTATCAGCAGAATTTGGCAGGAAGTTGATATCCACAGGATCTTGAGCACAGGCATGGTTGTTAGTCTGCCCAGCATCAACACCAGTCTGAGAAGTAGATGGAGCTGTTGTGGGAGCTTGAGCCACAGTCATACCATTGTTTGGAGCAGTTGATGGATCAGTTTCCATAGCTGTCTGGATATCATTAGCAGTAGTGATTGTTGGAGCAGGTGCAGGAGGAGGAGGATTGTCATTGTTAGCATTCTGAACCGGATGCTCCACCTCAAACGTCAGCATATAGAACTTCTCTCCCATCTCAATAACTCTCCCGGAAGGAATTCTGGACACATCTTTCACAGCAACATATGCCCTGACAGAAGCATAGAAGGTTTTGAAAAGGACAGGCCAGTCAATATCCATCAATACCCCAATCACAGACACACATTGTGCAAAGGTTTTCCAGGCACACCACTTAGGCGGAATGCCTTTGATAGTCACCCACACAAATTGCATTTCAGACATAGCAGAGATTTCACAGTCCCAGGCCATGATCTTGACAGTAACTCCTTCAGTTTCCAGGTCAAAAGCAGGGAATTCAACCAGTTCTTCTACTTTCTTCCATGGAGGGAAACGAACCAGGAACTTTTGGTCTTCTAATTCCCTCATCTGCCATGGCCAGACCTTATTCTTGCAGAAGATAGCTGTCAGGTTTGTCTCTAGCTCAACCATAGAAATTACGCCTTTCTTGACCATCACCACACCACAGTTCCTAAAGTTCAGCCACTGAGTATCACTCTTGTCAGGAATATCAATGTGATAAAACCCCAGTCCTGAATTGGCACTGCCAAAGTACACAGCTGCAGGGTGGGCTTTATACCAATCAGGACAGGCATGAACCGGGTGACCAGTTAAGTTACAGATGAAACACAGTTTTGGCTGAATGCAATTTCCAACAAAATGTCCAGGGTCACCACAGTTATAACAAATCATCCTGCTGTACCTTGGATCCAGGACCTGTTCCGTCATTACCAAAGGAGCAGACGCAGAACCAGCAGAGGGATTGGTCCCAGGAGGGATGACAGTAACAGGCGGTGGAGCAATAGGAAGAACATTCTCAGCAACAGGCAGGTTACCTACCGGTGGGGGTTGCGGCCTTCGATAGTTCCCCTGGAAGTTCTTCTGCCTATAGTAATTCTGGTTCCCATAGTTGCGCGGCCTGAACTGCCCATGGTTTTGATTCTGAAGAGGACGCGGTGCTTGACCTGTTCCAGATGAACCAGCGCGAGGCCCCTGCCCTAAACCAGTAGAGCCAGACGGAGCACCTGAAGCGGCCGGAGAAGGAACTCTGGCTGGAGGTGGATTCGGAGCCGAGGCGGAAATGCCCCTCCCCCGACCACGCCCCCCAGCACCCTCCGCCATCGGTCGTCGAGCAACAATTGCCGCGAAGGAATTGTTTCCGAGCCGATCCCCAACACGAATCTGTCGAGAGACTGGGAGGAAGCGCTCAGAAGAGGAGGCAGGGAAGCAATCGGTAATGGCGAAGGAATCACTGGCTATAAGCTCTTTCCGAATCCACACCAAACAGCGGCGAGATGAGATCGGAGGAGGTGGAGGTGAATCGGGGATAACCCAAAGCTGGCCAAAGTGTTCCTCAACTACCTCCGACTCCGAAACAGCCAGATCCCTAGATCCAGCGGCCAAAAAACCACCAGATGGAGGAGATCGGATAAGGATCACCGGAACCTCGACACGTGTAGAAGGACGAGTGCTGGAAGGTGGGGAAGAGGACGCCGCACCGCTGACATGTGGGGGGAGCTTCACGGAGTCGCTGACGGCTGGGGTAGGTGGATTTGAATTCCGCGCGGCAACCAACGGAGACAATGGCGGAAACGCCATCAGATCCCCAGGCCACGGCGGCGCGGGAGGAGGGTGGAGGCGAATCGATCCAACCACCAAGTCCGCACGATCGCGGAACGGGTCACCACCAGAGAAATGAGGAAGGTTCCCCGCATCCTGGACGAACCCAGACCGGGAGAACCCAAGCTGAACGCCAGATCGTGAGCACGCGAGCGGCGCATGGCCGTGCCGCAGCGTCGGCGGCGGCGAAGGAGCGCATGGCGACGAAATCGCCTGGGAATCGCCAGAGCGCATGGCGCCTCCGTCCTGTCTCCTCGATTTGAATACGCACGCGCTCAGATGGCTGGTGCTCCAAATGAAAATGGAAATAGATCCAGCGGTTATGTTTTCTCGGGAAAAATGGAAGATTCACCGTCATTCGATGATACGAAACTCCAGTGATCCGTCTCTATTGCGAATCTAAAAATTTAGGAACATGAGAACGCAGGTTGAAATGCCACATATCTCTATGATTTTTAACACACGGGCCTATGTTAAGAGTTGCCTTCGATGGTGAACATAGGAATACGTAAATTTTAGAGGAGCACACGAGGAATAGAATGCCATGCTGGCCGTCGATTTGGGGAAGGAGGGACTGGGATCAGGTGACATGCCCACAACATGTCATATGCTGTAACATGCCCCGTATCTCACCCATACAATCATCATGCAACGGATATTAGCGATCCAAAATATGAACTCGAAATTCAGACATTTTAGAAAAATTGAAAAAATTATAGTAAGTTGTATATGACCCTTTACGTATTATGTGAAAACTCCGTGTCATTTGGATCACTCATTTATGAGTTACTAGCTACTAGTAACTCATAAACGAGTGATCCAAATGACACGGAGTTTTCACATAATACGTAAAGGGTCATATACAACTTACTGTAACTTTTTCAATTTTTTTAAAAATGTTTGAATTTCGAGTTCAAATTTTGAATCGCTATTATCCGTTGGATGATGATTGAATGGCTGAGATGCAGGGCATGTTACAACGTGACATGCTGTGGGCATGCCTGATCTAGTCCGGGAAGGAGTCCCCAAGCTAGCTGTCGCCCCTCCCTTAGATGGGATCGGGTTGGGTTGGGGTCCATGCTTCTCCCCCAATGGCCTTTTGACCATTCAGCAGTTCAGGGACTTCTCTCGGCTATTTTTCTCCTCCGGTGTTTATGTGATGAACCCTGGCATATCAAATATCACTTATATAAAATCTTAGATCAATTTCAAAATTAATAATACTTATTTAATAACTTTGTATATCGCATGCCGTCTTATGAAAATTCTGGAAACAATTCTGCTATCATTAAAACATTTTAATGACATCGAGACATCTCATGTCCGCTATATAAATTTCTGGAACACTTCCGATATCTCATCGAAACTATTTCGATATGACGAGAATGGTTCCAGTAATAATCCCATCTACATACCATCATAATTCTCTCAATAAAAGATCATTTTGTCTTGTGTGTAACCTAGTAGATTTGCTAATACATAGGCATGATCAGAACACCTTTCAATAAAGAACCAACAGTGAAGCCGTGGACACCCTTGATGGATCCTATGTATTCTCGAATTAATATCGAACGAACCTTTTCGTTACTCAATATACTAATCATCTTTTTTCATGATACTAAGGATATCTCGAGGAGAGATGCCGGTATCCTTGTGATTGAACTCACCAACATACTACGAGACACCACCTTCAATTTATTGTCCTGTTTTTTTTATTGGATACAATGGTGGGATCCAGGTAGCTATCCATCACCATCACAATGACCATCCAATGATGCTTGCAAAAGCTTAATCTTGAGGAGATTGTTTACACTTTTAAATCAAGAGATGGCGACATTTTTATGTAATAATTTGAGGTTGTACTATAGCTCCAAGTGAGCTCTCAAACACTCGCGTTGGACTCGTTCGAATGTCTATGCCTTTATTTTTGCTTTTGTTTTAGTTTGTTTTTCGTTTCAGTTTTTATAGCTTCACTTTTGTTTCCAAATCTACATCCAGCCCTCATGGTCTATATACTCCTTTGCCTATTTCGCATACACCTTGGACCGATATTGGCATGGATTTTGTCTACGGTTACCTCGCATAAAAGCAGACAAAGATTTCATATTTGTGGTTGTTGCTAGATTCTAAAAAATGGCACATTTCATTCCTTGTCATAGAACGGATGACACTTCACATGTTGCAACATTGTTTTTTAGGGAAATCGTTCGTCTACATGGAGTGCCCAAGACAATTGTCTTAGATCGTGATGTCAAGTTTGTGAGCTACTTTTGCAATACTTTGATGGCCAAGCTCGACGTTAAGCAACTCTTCTCCACTACCTATCATCCACAAACCGATGGGCACACTAAGGTCGTCAATAGAAGACTTTCTACACTTCTTCGAGTATTGATCAAGCCGAATTTGAAGAATTGGGAAGAATCATCCCACATGCCGAGTTTTCATACAACCGTGCCATGCATAGGGCAACCAAGCGAAGCCCCTTCGAGACTATCTATGGGTTCAATCCCAACACCGTCCTTGACATTCTTCCACTACCACTACACGAGCGTATTGACATGGACTTCGACAAGAGCCGACTATATAAAGAAACTCCATAAATCCACAATGGTTGCTCTTGAGAAGCATAACACACACCATGCAAGCAAAAACAAGTCCAAGAAAACAATAATTTTTGAAGAATGAGGTCTTGTTTGGTTACATCTTCGCAAGGACCACTTTCCCAATGAAGTGCAAATCCAAGTATTCGCCAAGAAGAGTTGGTCCTTCAAGACTCTCAAAAGAATCATAACTCGTTGTGAGAGGCACATCTTTGCTACGTAGACTCATGGCTTGGTGGATATAGAAGCACGACAACACATTCATCTTCAGTGCCACACAACCCTACAGTTGTTCTCCATTATCCGGACAGAGTCTCGGGATTGGACTACGACATGTGCAAATGGGCTTATGTAGTTGCTCTCTGCGGGGCCTAGTTTGTAGGAGCGCTGTGTTATAACCTCGAGTTTTTGCCCTCTCCTTAGGCTTGAGCGAAACCCTCTATCTCTCTTTTATATATGCATCCGGAGGCAAAGCTATTTTATTTTCTCGAAAAAAAACTCTCCTCGGACCAAGGACCTCTGGTAATATTTCCAGATCCATGTTGGAATTGAGCGGTTTCTTGTGACTATCATAGCAAATGACGTGACCTGGTTTACGAAACGGCATCTACACTCACACGATTGCGACTTTTTTTCATGAATAACTTTCATTTAACTGAAGACGTGTTTTAGGATTTTATTTTCTATATCAATATGGCCGTGGGAGGGATTCGGCACGGTCGGCCCAATGAAAATTTGGGTTCGGGGCGAATCAAAGTAAATGCAATTTAAACTAAATTTTTATGCTTTTCTATATCTTATTTTAGCATGTTACGATATTACTAGTATAATGTACTATTTATTTACATAGTTTAACGAAATAATTGACAATATATTAAATATTACTTGGTATATTTTCGTTTGTACTGAATATCATTGAAAGATATTAAACTATGTTTTGTAACAAAGTATATTATAAAACTATTTTTTGTACAAGGCATGATTTATATATTTATACGTAAAAAACTCTATAAAGAGTACAATCTAACAAATATCTCAACAATGGTTTCTAGTATATGGTTAAGTATAGAAACTGTATTCGACACCCAGGATGCAGAATAACTTATTTGGCACCCAACATATTTTTATGTAGCACCCAACATATTTTTATGTAGTTACGCATGAATAAATTAGGTTACATATGTAAATATTTACGTTCATGTTGACCGATGAGAGAAACAATCAACATAAAAAATGCAAAATATGAGTCAAAATGACGTAAAAGTCACAAAATCAGTATAAATATGTATTTTTTGTCGTATTTTTATATTGTCAAATAAATAAAAAGTTTTGATCATTTATATATTTCTTACATTCTCCTTAACATCCTACATAAGACAAAATTTACGTGACGTAAAAATCATGTACGGTTGTAAAGATAAAGTGTGGTTTATCCACCTTGGGTGTCCAATAGCGCGTCCCAAGTATGCATATTTATAGAAAGACTATGGTATAAACTGAACCAATGACAATATTTCTTGGTGGTCAATTTTTTAACATGTCAAAATTTAACAAAGAGTGCATGGTCTACATGGTATTGGTATTGAAACAACATTTGCTTAGAGTAATCACCTGAAAATAAAATAGAGTGGATTCTATTATGTTTGCATATGTTAAAATGTATTCTTTGGTATGCTCTTATGCAATGTGCCTATTATCATTTGGTGTACACAAGTCTCCTGCGAGTTAATGAAATAAAAATATGTTGTACGGGATTAAACATGAAAAAATAGTTATATAGATTTTCATAAAATCTACATGACATTCATTGGAAAAATAATAATGCTAATTAACATGTTTTCGTTGGTCACGTTGATTTTTTAACGTCCCAAGAGGTATATGGTGTGTATTTTTTCCCGAGTTATTTATTTTATCATGTTGAGATACCCCTTTTGTCTCAAAATATAAGGCACACATGATTTTTTAGTATATTTAATTCACGTATTTGACAACTAATATATATAAAAGTATGGATTGAGTTTGTATAATTCGCATCACTTCACTTTATTATGTGGAATACTTTTTTATATGTATTGTACTATTTTTTAATCAAAGTTGTGTGTTGTTGACCAGGAAAGTCATTCATGTTTTAATGTTTATAGGGAAGTATTAAGTAGATTATTGGGTGTAATAGGTAATAGCAGAAGTGAGACGAACTTCTTCCCCGGGGCCTCATCTCTTACCATCCTGGGGTATCACTGTACCGACGGTGTTGGAAGCACTGGCCTATCGGGAGGCACTTGTGTTGGCGGATGATGTCCGGGTACAGCGGGTTACGGTGGTGACGGATCGTATCTCTATCATCAAGAACCCGTGACAAATGTATGAAGGCAACTACAACAGTGTTCTTGTTGAAATAAAGGAGAAGGCGATGCACCAGGAAGATGTGTCCTTCAAACATGAAAGTAGAAATTCAAACACGGAAGCCGATAGATTGGCACATTCTTTAGTCACTAGTAGTTTTGGGGGTCAAGTTTGGTTGATCCACCCCCCCGACCGTCTTTGTATCCATAAGGGCAAGTCCAACTAGGGGTGAACATTCGGTCTTTTCAGTTAGTTCGGTTCGGTCTTTCCGGTTTTTAACAATTTCGGTCATCTAGAAATGATACCCGTAATAAATTCGGTCTTTTCGGTTTTTTTTCTTCGGTCTTCGGTCTATTCGGTCCAGTCTTCGGTCATGACCAAATAGACCAAAATATAGGGTGCAAGAAGGGGAATCGGCACCCGGGACTGGGAATGTGGAAAACAATCGACTAGTCTTATGCACGAGAGAATCTACAGTACGCTGGGCTGGGATACCCAGTTGTTGAGCCTAGAGACTAGATGGTATGCTTGGTTTAGTAGTTTGGCCCATAGACTAGATGTACACATAAGCTAGGCTGGCACACAAATTCGGCTGCTTCCATACGTAATTCACTCAAAATAAAATAAAATCGGTCTTTCGGTCTATCGGGTTATGTATAAGTGATACCCGAATTTTTGATTTAATTTCGGTCTTTTCTAATTTGCTACCCAAATTTCTAACGGTCTTTTCGGTCTCGGTCATTTCGGTTTCGGTCTTTTCGGTTTCGGTTTTCGGTCTTCGGTTTTTATGCCCACCCCTAAGTCCAACGCGCCGATCCAAACTGACCAGTTTTTTCCGTGTTTTATCCATTTGGGTCGGCAAACGGACAGTGGTCCGTCCACGTTCGGCCATTTTTTTCCACTACACCCAACGGGCCGACCCATTTGGTCCGCCCCTGTCTATTTTTTAGACAATAGATTTCATCCAAATTGAATAAATAACATAGTTATACAATCAAATCGAATAAATTATTCATCAAATAGTTTTAAAACCACATTGAATAAAACAAATAATTCAACACAACCAAATTGATCAATGATATGTGTCAAACGTATCTATAATTTTTGATTGATCCATGCTAGTTTTGTGATGTTGTCACATGTTTTTATTATCATATTAATCATTTTTATGCATTTTGTTGGACTAACCTATTGACAAGATGCCCAGTGCCAGTTTCCTGTTTTTGTATTTCAGAAAATCCACCACACTAAATATCGTCGGATTAAGCTCAAAATTTACGGAGATTTTTTATGCGACGGAAGACACCAGAAGACCAAAGGGCAGCCCTGGGGGCCACCCACAGGGCAGGGACGGCCTCCTGCCGTGGCCCCCTTGGCCCGCGGGTGGGACCCGTCCCTGCTCCTGGTGGGTCCCCTCGGCCCCCTCCGACGCCTATAAAATCCCTAAAACCCTAAAAACGACGGGGCGGCCATTATTTTCCAGAAAAGTCATCCCGAGGCGCCGTCAACCAAACCCTAGTTCAGGGGGTGATTCTGAAGCAGATCCCGGCACTCTGCCGGAGGGGAGATCGATCCCGGAGGGCTCTTCATCGCCATGCCTTCCTCCGGGATGATTTGTGAGTAGTCCCACCTTGGACCTTGGGTCCATGGCAGTAGCTAGATGGTAGTCTCTCTCTCTCTTGTGCTTCATGTCTTATGATCTTGTAAGCTGCCTAACATGATAAGATCGATTATTGTAATGCTATGTGATGTGGTTGCTGGGATCCGATGGATTATAAAGTTATGATCAGATTATGCATGATTCTTATATGTTGATTTATGTTCTTGCATGCTCTCCGATGTGCGTAGTTACTTTGGCCAAGTGATTGTGTGTATCTCCAAGAGAGAGTATTTATGCTAGATAGTGGGCTCATCCCCCCTTTTATTCCTGGGCACGAGTGACAGAAACGTCTAAGTGCGAGGGTGTGTTGTTGCTACTAAGGATAAAACAGCGGTGTTAAAGTCTATTTTGATATTTAATATTGCTTACTTCATGCGCTTTACTTAATGCAAATGTTTGTTGCTTGCAACTTAATACCGATGGGTGACAGGCTGGATAGCGATCCCACGGTGGACTTTTTAGACAAAGATGCAGTTGGACTCAACGGTCTTTGTTCATTGTCGTGATGCCTACTTAAATATTATCATGTGCTCTTTGTCATAGCTAGATTAAATTTGTGTTATAATCTTGTCAATTGCCCAGCTGTAATTTGTTTACCCATTATATGAATGTTCTATTTACTCGAGAGACTCCACTAGTGAACCCATGGCCCCCGGTCCAGCTTTTTACATTGATTGCAACCTTTATTCATCACTTTTCACCATCATTACTCCTCTGGTCCATTTTCATAATTCATCTATTTCACTATACAATTAACCGCTTTGTTTTCTACAAGACCGGAAAGATTGACAACCTTTCCGCCGTTCGGGGCAAAGTATTTTGGTTGAGTGTGTGCAGGTCCACGTCTGTTGAAGATTAAGCGTCAGAGATCTTCAACATTCACTTTGTTGTTGATTTCAAGGTCCTACTGGTTCGATAAACCTCAGTTCGTTATCGAGGGAAAACTGCTGCTTGCTACATCTCCGCCTTCGCTTGGGGCACCACCCAACTCTTCATCAGTAGCAATCAAGCACTTTTCTGGCACCGTTGCCGGGGATCTTGGAGCTACAGCAAGGGGAGTCTCACACTCTCAATCACTTTACTTTGTTTTTGTCTTGCTTGTTTTATTTCTTGTTAGCTTATTTTTCTCGTTAGCTTATCATTATGTCTTCCACTGAAAACACCAAATTGTATGACTTTACTAGCACTAATAACAATGATTTCATATGCTCCCCAATTGCTCCACCCGCTACTAAAGCAGAATCTTATGAAATTAAGCCTGCCTTGTTAAATCTTGTTATGAAAGCGCAATTTTGTGGTGCTAGTACTGATGATGCCGCCTCTCATTTAAATAACTTTGTTGAGTTATGTGATATGCAGAAGTATAAAGAGGTAGAAAGTGACATCATAAAACTGAAGCTTTTCCCTTTCTCTTTGAGAGGGAGAGCAAAAGAATGGTTATTGTCTTTGCCTAGAAATAGCATTGATTCTTGGATTAAATGCAAAGATGCTTTTATTGGAAAATATTATCCACCTGCTAAAATCATACAATTAAGGAGTAACATTATGAACTTTAGACAATTTGATAATGAACATGTTGCTCAAGCTTGGGAGAGAATGAAATTTATGGTTAAAAATTGTCCCACGCATGGGTTAACTATGTGGATGGTTATCCAAACTCTTTATGCAGGTTTGAATTTTTCTTCAAGGAACCTCTTAGACTCGGCCGCGGGAGGCACCTTCATGTCCACAACATTAGGTGCAGCAACTAAGCTCTTGGATGAGATGATGGCAAATTATTCACAATGGCATACCGAAAGAGCTCCAAGTGGTAAGAAGGTAAATTCTGTCAAGGAAATTTCCTCTTTGAGTGATAAGGTTGATATGATTATGTCTATGCTTGCTACCAATCATTCCCCTATTGATCCTAATAATGTCCCACTTGCTTCATTAATTGGGCCAAGAAAAGGATCAAGTTGATGTTAATTTTCTTAATAGAAGTAACTTCAACAATAATGCTTATCGAAATAATTTTGGTAGTAACAACTATAAGCCTTATCCTCCCAATAATGGCAACTCATATGGTAATTCCTATGGTAATTCTTATAATCCTAATAAGAATGTGTCCTCTGATCTTGAAAATGTTTTAAAGTAATTTATCACTTCGCAAAAAGCTTTCAACAAAACTGTCAAAGAGACACTTGGAAAACTGGATAGACTTATCTCTAAAGTGGAAGATCTTGCTCATGATGTTGAGATTTTAAAAATTAGAACCACTCCTCTTCAAGACAATCCTACTGAATCTTTAAATGCTATTTCTATTCAAATTAATGAGAATGAAAGGATGATGGCTCGCTTGAAAGCTAGGTGGGCTAGAGAGAAAGAAGAAGCTAGAATTGTTGAAATCAATAGGAAAACTGTTAAATTTTATACTATCCAAACTACTAATGAGGAACCTCCTAGCCTATTTAAAGATGATGAAATTGATTTTGATAATTGCAATCTTACTGAAGTCATAAAGTTCTTACAAAAACTTGCTAAGTCACCGGATGCTAGTAAATTAAATATTGCCTTCACCAAACATATTACTGATGCTCTTATCAAGGCTAGGGAAGAAAAGCTTAATCTAGAAACTTCTATTCCTAGAAAATTAGAAGATGGATGGGAACCCACTATTAATATGAAAATAAATGACTTTGATTATAATGCTTTGTGTGATCTTGGTGCTAGTGTTTCTGTTATGCCTAAAAGTTTCTATGATATGCTCAATTTAAATCCTTTGGAAGAGTGCTATTTAAATGTTCATCTTGCTGATTCTTCTAAAAAGAAACCTTTGGGTAGAGTTGATGATGTCCTTATTGTTGTTAATGATAACTATGTTCCTGTTGATTTTATTGTTATGGACATTGAGTGTAATGCTTCTTGTCCTATTATTTTGGGGAGACCGTTTTTGAGAACCGTTGGTGCCATTATTGATATGAAAGAGGGAAATATAAGATTTCAGTTCCCCCTCAGAAGAGGGATGGAGCACTTCCCTAGAAAGAGAAAAAAGCTTCCTTTTGAATCAATCATAAGATCAAGGTATGCTCTTGATGTTGCAAAGGCCTTCCGAAAAAACTTGATATTTGGCATTGCGCCTAGCTAAAAGGCGTTAAAGAAAAGCGCTTGTTGGGAGGCAACCCATCTTTTACTTTTTCAGTTTGCTTTTCACTTTTTTTTGAGTCTTGAAGTTGTTGCCTCTGTAGCAACTTCATTGTATATTTTTCTTTTGGTTTTTTGTGCCAAGTTTAGCCTCTAATGCATTGAAAGTGCGAGGTGTTGTTTTGCTGTCCAGAAACAGATTTTTGTCCTTCACTGTTCGAAAATCCAAACAATCTCTGAATTCTATCTTTTTTCTGAAATTTTTAGACAGCAAGTCTAATACTTTTATCTATCTTTCGTTAGTTTTGAGTTTTCTGATTTGAGCTACAGAAGTGCCTCGAAAAATTCTATCTTTATAGACTGTTCAGATTTTGATAGATTCTGCTTTTATTTTGTATTCGTCTCTTTACTATCGTCAAATGTGATACTCTAGAGGTGGAGTGCCACATTGAGGCTTAGTAAACAATAGCTAATTCCTAATAAAGTTGTTTTGCAATTTTTCTTGAGTTGAATACATGTGCATTTTAATTTATGAGCACTAACCCTCTAATCAGTTTATGTGAAGTTATGTGTGAAGGGAGTTTTTAATTTCCAAAGGAGAGGATAATGAAGAAATTGAAGATGGATCAGAGCTCAAGCTTGGGAATGCCCCCATGGCACCCCCTCTGAATATCAAGAACTATCAAGCGTCAAAGCTTGGGGATTCCCAAGGCATCCCCTCTTCTTCATCGACTATCATGAGGTCGTCTTCGTTGAACTAAGTTTTTATCACTTTACATATTATGTGCTATACTTGGAGCGTCTTTTTTACTTTCAGTTTTGTTTGTTTGTTTGCTGGTCATATGTTTGTTGGATCCTTGCTTTGTTTATGTGGGAGAGAGACACGCTCCGCTTTTTCGTTTGAATACTCCTGTGCTTCGTTTATATTTTGTTGAGTATTCTTAGCTACTGTTTGTTTGCTAGTAAGCTCTCGCTTTTAGATTTTATCTTATTTAGAGCTGGTAGTAGTTGTTGTTAAACTCTCTTGTTCTTCACTTATATTTGCTGGAGAGTTGTTATTGATAAATTGCTTGAATTGTCAAAGTGACAAAATGCTATTCATGTGGTAGTGGAATGAAACGAAATCCTGCATAGTATTGTAGATCATTGTGTGGATACTTGCTACTTCTCATTTGTTTTGAGATATTAATATGAATGCTTAAACTTGCTGGTTATTTAGCGGAATTGATTAGTAAAGAAATACTGTTGAAAGCTTGAAACTGTGTGGTGTTTCGTAGTTGTTAATTCATTAAGCTAATCTTTCCATCAAAAGAATTGTTTGGTCAATGAGGGAGACGGTGTGGAGCTTTTATGGTTATGATTGACTAATGTCTTATGTCACTCTGTTACCGGTTAATATTAGATGTTTGATTTAAATACCTTCTTTGCTAAGCCTAAAAATCGTACTGAGTGTATGGTTCACTCGTGCTTCCAAATCCCAAAGCCAAACTATCTCGCCAGCTGAGTCCACCATATCTATCTATGCATGGTATTTCTTGCCATTCCAAGTAAATTTGTCATGTGCTATCTTTAAAAATTCAAAATATTCCTTTTGTGTCTCTGTTTTTAAGCTCATGAGTGAGCAGTAGAGAGCTAGATATAACTCGTGACGAGCAAGGTCATTTCCCCCCTTTCACCCGGTGTCGATGGATTACATCTTCACTTGAATCAACCCGAGAGCAGCTTAAGGAAAAATAAATATAACACACCATTCTCCTCCGTGCAATGAAAATCTGAGAAATCAGCTCTAAACATTGGACAGTGGTGAAACCAAGGAGAAAGAGGAGCGTACTCGCTTCTCTAAAAACCAGTTGCTCTCACAAGTCTAAAAGCCTTGCTTGTTATGGGGGACTAGATAGCTTCTCTGTTGTGAAGTCGTTGACGAAAGCATGCATGTCTCAAAATTGTTTTACTTCTGTTTTCTAAAAATAAAAAGCTCTAGCACATGACTAATCCCTGCTTACCTCTGCGAAGGGCCTTTCTTTTACTTTTAATGCTGAGTCAGTTTTCCTCTTCTTTCTATCTCCACCAAAGTAAACATCTAGCATTGACCCTGGGTATCATTGATCATATTGCATTGTCAGACTAAACATGAATCTTTATATTGACTTTACCGTTGGAAGTTGAGGCTTTTTGCTAAAACTTACATCTTCTTTGTTTTGATTCTCAAACACTTTTGTCATGGAATTGTTAGCTATGTGAATTAATCAAATATGTGGATCACATTGCTTTCATGTCTTTAACGTACTATTTATAAAAGGTTTTGCTTAAATGATTCAATTTGGTTATTCATTGCTTTCTTGCTATCAACTATAGACAATTGTTTTGTATCATTTCATTCACATCCTATGCTTTGCATTACTATCTTAATCACGATTGTGTTGGTTGCATGTGTCATAAAAAATTATTTTGTTATCACTTACCTACTCGAGGATGAGTAGGAGTTAAGCTTGGGGATGCTAATACGTGTCAAACGTATCTACTCCCTCCGGTCCGAAAAAAGATTCGCGACGGTTCTTTTACAAAAAAACCCTCTACTAGTTACAAACTCAACCCGCACTCCACGCCCTCTCCCTCGACTCCCTCCTCGAGGCGACGCCGCGACGGTCAACCCGCATCTCAGCCCTCTCCCCGTCTCCCGCATCTCAGCCCTCTCCCCGTCTCGCCGCTCCCCACCGGCCACCACCGTCGTCGCCCTCTCCGTCTTGCCGCCTCTCTCTCTCGCTTGCCCATCACCGCCGCTACCCACCACCGCCCTCTCCCTCTCGCCGACTCTCACCACCGCTACGCAGCCCTAACCCAAGAAACCCTCGCGCGAGAGATCTTGATGCCAAAGATGGCATTTTTTTGCGCTGCTGGGCGAGGAGGTGGAGGATCTCCGTTCACCGGCCCTCGATCTGCCGTAGATGCGCTACGGCGACCCCGTCCACCGCGACGACCTCACCATCCACCGCGCCAAGATCCAGAAGAAGCAGAAGCGGCACGGAGGCGCCAAGATCCATATGTATGCATCCGACGGCAAGATCCACCCCACTCCTCCCTCCTCTGCTCTCCGGCCGGACGGTCGCCTGAATTCCCCTCTTTTGCCGCAGGGAGAGAAGATGCCGGCGCCGGCGGCCGCCCGCCTGGGTGCTCCGCACCCGTACCTGAAGACCCACGGGGCCAAGATGGCGAGGCTGCACATGGTGGATTGGATCGTGCTGCTCCTCCTCGCCGCCGCCGACATCGGGCTCAACCTCATCGAGCCCTTCCACCGGTTCGTCGGCAAGGGCATGATGGACACCCTCCTGTACCCGCTCAAGGAGAACACCGTGACCTGCATCACGCCATACTAGGCAGGTTATCCCTGCACTGCAACTCTGTATCAGTTTATTCAGCCTCCCACGAGATTTACCGCACTGGTTATTTGGCAATCTGATGTGTTATTGTGGAGCTGGTTTAACTTTCGAACTTCTTATAGGCTTCACATAGTGTGAGAGTAGTATTCAAACTGACACAGTTTTGCAAACTGAACTGTTTGTTTGCTTAAATTCTTTTTTACAGCAATATTAACCGCAGTATATTTTTACTGTCTCTGTAGCAATATTTTTACAGCAGTATTAACCGCAAGTATATACTGTTACGTACCAAGTTTGGTGCTTAGTGTAGCTTACAAAAATTACTTGAACAGATTGGTGCTACTCCACACTTGAATACACAATTGGGATACCCTTGAGTATTAGTAGCAGTAGCTCTGTCACACACTGTTTGCATAATTTAGCTACGTACTCAACTTGTAAACTTGTTGCTTTCTGTAATTGAGTGATTACATAAAGAGCAGGAGCACATATAGTGCAAATACATACAGATTGTAGTGATTACATACACTCCTAAACATACAGACCCCTTCTTGTACCCCTTTCCTCTTTCTTTTCATACTTAGAATGTAGTGGCAATACATTCAGATTGTTGTGATTTTTCTCCTTCTAAACAATGACCACTCCTTCTTGTACCCCTTTCCTCTTTCTTTTCTTATTTGGTGTTGCTCCATTTGACAAGGATAATGCCTCTGCTTCATAAGCAGCTATAATATCCAAGGTCTTTCTATAGAGTTCGCCATCAATCCTTAGAGCCGTAGGCAGAGTTCCTTCCCTCAACATTTTGTCCTTGTTCATGTGGGGAGTCTCATATTTATTGCCACCTCTAGCATTCATAACTTGCAGCAGAACTGACTGTAAAGTTATGAACACTTTGTCAAGATTATCCACAGGATAACTATGAAAAGCATCTTCAACAGATTCTATAAGGTCATTCAGATTTTTTGGTGCAGTTTCTAGTGTTAAGGACTGAATAGACCTAAAATATGCAAGGTCCAGCACGTTCATATCCGGTGAGTTTGCAGGTTGTTGCATTAGCTTGATATCCATCCCTGTTTTTCTTACGGCTGCTTGAAAAGCTGGATCACTAGGCAATACATGTGTACGTGCGTTGTCTTGTTGAATATAAATTGTCCCTTCGTCATCATCAGGCCATAGGGCTTCAATAGCTGGAAGTACTTTGTTACATAGGTAGTCTCGATGGACATCTCTGGTAACTGTCACTGGCTTGACTTCCAAAGTACCTTTGGCTCTGTTCTTAGATTTCTTTACAGCTGGAGTTAGCTTGACAAATGGCCAGATCCCAATTTTTCCATCAAATGTTACTCCATCCGCATCGCGCCTTGGCCTCGCCACTGCACAAAGAAACATTACTTTTCCTATTCTGGTTTTGCTTTGGATACTACGCTCAGGATTAGCTTCTTCTGGCGATAGATAGTAGGTCCTCTTTTTTTAGTCAAGTCAAACCATTTTTCATCCGTATGCACGATCTTTCTCATGTCTATGAATTTAGGCATAGCATCCGACACAGTTGTTTCATCCACCATAGAGACAGAGAATTTGAGCCTGTCCATTTGGTTGGCTAGCTTGAGATAGGGCTTTATTGTGCTTGTATGCTTCCTAATCTTGCCCCATTTTAACCTCCTTTGCAATGATGTATATGGAACTTTCAAAGACAGCGCAAGTGCTCTCATGGTTGAACGTTTGTTGTAAGGAATTGTTGGTATCCTCTCAAGACCATGGTCCTTTCTTTTTCGGCCAGATCTCCCTTTCTTTTTGTTAGACACATCAACTTGTTCCCCTTTCTCAATTTGATCAGCTGCAGGTGATATGTTGCTACTGCTGTGCAATTACTCTGCTACTGCTCTGCAATTGCTTGATATGTTGTCTTACTGCTTGCTGCTTGCTGTTCAGCAGGCTCTGCTGTTGCGATCCTGTTACTGATACTGGGCGAGGCGCCCCAGCGGCCGGCGGCCGGCGAGCAATCAGGGCTAGCTCGTCCCACGTCTGGCGATCGGCGGTCGGTGACCTGGGAGCAACGCCGGCCGCCGGCCGGCGAGCAATCAGGGCTAGCTCGTCCGGCGACCGGCGGCCGGTGACCTGGGAGCAATCAGGGCTGCCTCATCCGGCGACCGGCGGCCGGCTGGATCTGCAACGTGGAGGCTAGCGATCGATCGATGGTGGAGTGAGGCTAGCGATCGATCGATGGTGGAGCGAGGCTAGCGATCGATTGCCGGTGGAGCGATGAGCAAGCAGCTACACGAGAGGCCGAGCGATCTGAGCGAGCTGCGGAGGGACTGTATTTCCAGTTTTTGAATCTCGAAGGATAATTATGTAAAATGGACTTTCTACTGTTGGTGCGTCTCTTTTTTCGGATCGGAGGGAGTATAATTTTTGATTGATCCATGCTAGTTTTGTGATGTTGTCACATGTTTTTATTATCATATTAATCATTTTTATGCATTTTGTTGGACTAACCTATTGACAAGATGCCCAGTGCCAGTTTCCTGTTTTTACTGTTTTTCTATTTCAGAAAATCCACCACAGGAAATATCGTCGGATTAAGCTCAAATTTACGAAGATTTATTATGCGACGGAAGACACCAGAAGACCAAAGGGCATCCCTGGGGGCCACCCATAGGGCAGGGACGGCCTCCTGCCGTGGGCCCCCTTGGCCCGTGGGTGGGACCCGCCCCTGCTCCTGGTGGGTCCCCTCGCCCCCCTCTGATGCCTATAAAATCCATAAAACCCTACAAACGACGGGGCGGACATTATTTTCCAGAAAAGTCATCCTGAGGCGCCGTCAACTCAAACCCTAGTTTGGGGGTGAGTCTGAAGCAGATCCCGCCACTCTACCGGTGGGGAGATCGATCCCGGTGGGCTCTTCATCGCCATGCCTTCCTCCGGGATGATTTGTGAGTAGTCCCACCTTGGACCTTGGGTCCATGGCAGTAGCTAGATGGTAGTCTCTCTCTCTCTTGTGCTTCATGTCTTATGATCTTGTGAGCTGCCTAACATGATCAAGATCGATTATTGTAATGCTATGTGATGTGTTTGCTGGGATCCGATAGATTATAAAGTTATGATCAGATTGTGCATGATTCTTATATGTTGATTTATGTTCTTGCATGCTCTCCGATGTGCGTAGTTACTTTGGCCAAGTGATTGTGTGTATCTCCAAGAGAGAGTATTTATGCTAGATAGTGGGTTCATCCCCCCTTTTGTTCCTGGGCACGAGTGACATAAACTTCTAATGGCGAGGGTGTGCTGTTGCTACTAAGGGTAAAACAATGGTGTTAAAGTCTATTTTGATATTTAATATTGCTTACTTCATGCGCTTTACTTAATGCAAATGTCTGTTGCTTGCAACTTAATACCGATGGGTGACAGGCTGGATAGCGATCCCACGGTGGACTTTTTAGAAAAAGATGCAGTTGGACTCAACGGTCTTTGTTCATTGTCGTGATGCCTACTTAAATATTATCATGTGCTCTTTGTCATAGCTAGATTAAGTTTGTGTTATAATCTTGTCAATTGCCCAGCTGTAATTTGTTTACCCATCATATGAATGTTCTATTTACTCGAGAGACTCCACTAGTGAACCCATGGCCCCCCGGTCCAGCTTTTTACATTGATTGCAACCTTTATTCATCACTTTTCACCATCATTACTCCTCTGTTCCATTTTCATAATTCATCTATTTCACTATACAATTAACCGCTTTGTTTTCCGCGAGACCGGAAAGATTGACAACCTTTCTGCCGTTGGGGGCAAAGTATTTTGGTTGAGTGTGTGCAGGTCCACGTCTGTTGAAGATTAAGCGCCAGAGATCTTCAACATTCACTTTGTTGTTGATTTCAAGGTCCTACTGGTTCGATAAACCTCGATTCATTATCGAGGGAAAACTGTTGCTTGCTACATCTCCGCCTCCGCTTGGGGCACCATCCAACTCTTCATCAGTAGCAATCAATCAAGAACGTAGCAATTAGGACTCTTGGTTCCCAAAATGATTCCACATATGATGAACCAAATCTATTTGAAGTTGTTTGTGAGCTGTCTTATCACGCATCTCTCGATGAAACTCGGTCCATCGTGCAAATGTTGTCGATCCAAACTATGGCACAACCGTCTCTCCGCCAAACTCCCAATCTTTATCATATATGCTATCATCACGCTCGTCCTCCACAATCATGTTGTGCATGATCATACAACAACTCATCACCTCCCACATAGTGTCGACGCTCCATGTTCTAGCAGGGTGCTGAACAATAGCGCACCTAGATTGGAGCACACCAAAAGCACGCTCCACATCCTTTCTACAACCCTCTTGTTCCTTTGCAAATCGTTTCTCCATGTTCTTCTTATTTGGAGTTTCATTGTCGTCAGCAGGATTGGAGATTGTCTTCACAAAAGTAGACCACTCCAGATAGACCTTGGTGTATCCCTTGGTGTATGTATGGCCATTGACCTCAAAGTTCAACTCTGGAGCTTTGCCCTCTGAAAGTCTAGAGAACACCGGAGAGCGCTGAAACACATTGATATCATTGTGAGAACCGGCCATGCCGAAGAAGGAGTGCCAAATCCAAAGATTGTGTGTAGCCACAGCTTCTAGTACGACTGTGCACTCGCCAACATGTCCCTTATATTGCGGCTGCCAAGCAAATGGACAGTTCTTCCACTCCCAATGCATGCAACCTATGCTGCCGAGCATACCTTCATTGATTGCCAAAATCCGGGCAGTATCTTCAACCGTTGGCTCTCTCAAGTACTCCGGGCCAAACACCGCAATCACGGCTTTGCAAAACTTGTACATGGCCTCTAGGCATGTGGACTCACCCATGCGCAAGTACTCGTCGACAAGATCACCGACAACTCCATATGCAACCATCCGAATAGCGGCGGTGCATTTTTGATAAGAGGAGAATCCAAGCTTACCAAGGGCGCCCGACTTACATTTGAAGTAGTCATCATGGGCCATCACTCCGACCCGAATGCGGTTGAACACATGTCTTGCCATACGGAACCGGCGACGGAAAAGTTTGGCCGGGTATGTTGGATTAACGCGATCGAAGTAATCTTTGAATAGTTGGACATGGCCGCCCTCTCTGTTACGATCCAACGCCGGTGCACGGCCCGGTACCGAGCCCCTGTACATTGGTTCTTGCCTTGCAAGTTGGTCGTTGACGACAAGTGTTGCGACCAAAACTTCGGCCTCATCGTCGGATGAGTCCGAGGAGGACGATTCACACAACACATTGTTGTAGAAATATTCGTCCGCGCTATCCATGGTGACGATTCGTACCTTGGGCAAACGGCCGAACACCTCGTGGGCGACCTCGGTCCTGGTGGTGGAGACGGTTTCCTCCGGTCGGCGACGGCGACGATGAAGGCGGGAGGTGCCAGCGGGGGGTCCTGCGGTCTAGGTGTGGCGGCGGCGACGATGGATTGCGTGGGGGTGGGGGACGGGCGAGATGGACTAGGGATAGAGAGGAGAAAGAGGATTGGGTCACTGGTTGGCGGGCCAGGGGGTGAAGTGGGGAGGAGTCCGCGCGGCGTCCAGACGCGTCCGTGCGGACACAAACCTGGCTCAAATTTGTGCCAGGTTTGGGTCGCCGCAGACGAAAAAACGGACGTTGATCCGTTTGCGCCGGCGCGTTGGACCGTGGTTTGCACTCAAACGGACGGAAACAGAGCAAAACGGACCAAATGGATCGGCGCGTTAGAGTTGGCCTAACAATATTTCAAATCGATAAAGTGCCATGACTTCCCTCAAAACAAAAAACTAAAATTCGACAAGGAGGTTAGAACTTAAAATTCCCGGCCTAAAAAAAACGCAGATTCTTTGTTCAAAAATAACAAAACCCAGCAGATTCAATACAGTGCTTTCAAAAGGCAACGAGTGTTGATAAAGTAGGATTGAAAAAATGAAGTACATGACTAAAAGATTTTTTTGTTGTTGTTGCAAATTCCGCAGATTCTTGGCCCTGGTTTCCTCCGGCGGTAACAAGTCCATCTTGTGTGAAGGGTGCTGTTTTTTTCAGAGATCGATTGACATATATACTTAACTAAAATCTCAACTGATAGGAAACTAGCAAAATCTTTAACAAAAATGTAGTGTAAAACAAAAAAAGATTCAGACAAGGACGAACGAGCATTGCAGCTGTACCGCCCAGCCCCTGACCGTTTCCTTCCGTTGGCTCGTCTGCTCGTCATGCTTGCTTGGATTTGTTGGCTTCTCTTCCCCACCCTGCCGTCGACCTCCACACCATGCGTGCCGCAGCAGTCTTCCTTCCTTCCCCCCTCGAGACGTCAGAAAACGACGGAAATCATCGTCGCCATTATAATCTGACCCACCTGAATTGGGGGCTCATGAAGCTCCACAGAGAGGGCCTGTGCTCGTGGGTCACCGTGTTTTTATTCTTTAATTTGTTTCCTGTCATCATCATCATCAAGCATTCAAGCGTGTGGTGTGGTGTGGTGTGGGTCAGATTAATTAGTCTGGAGAGATAAGACAGTAACACGTAATCAATCAAGACAAGCCAATCTAAACTGGTTCGCAGAGTCAAAATTGGCATTAAGAAATTATTAACAACGCCATCCTTGTCTTTTCGATCGACCTCGACGGCCGATGTCCCGTAGCAGCAAATCTGCAAATACGCACGCATACACGCGAACCGCCCCTCGCGTACAAGGGCATTTCGAGCGGATCTCGGTCAATGGTGTAAAACCGGGCTCATATGAGCCCGGGAGCCAAAGTGGATTTTCTGTTCTTTTTTTCTTTCTTTCTTTCCCCTGCACGGCAGGAGAGAAAAAAACACTCGGATTATTGCCAGATTGATGGAAGAGGTGAAAGATATAGCTAGGGAGGGGCACCTAAACCTAACCTGCAGCCCCTGTCGCTGTACGACTGACGCGATCGACCGCGAGCAAAACTACACCGACAGTGCAGTGACAGGATGACAGGTCCTTGTATTTTTTTTTTGTCACCATGCATGATCAGCCGTTGTATTAAGTTTTAATACTATATACGCGAAGTATGAAAAAACAAATCATCATCAGTTGTTGATGCGCACAAATTAAGTGTGGATATCAGCAGCAGTGTGGAGTGAAGAAGACGGGTGACGGGACTCGGGATTAAACTAACTCCGCGCGCGATCCGTGCAGAGGAACCAGTACGACATTCGTGAGCTTGAGCTGGAGTTGCGTAGCCCATGGTTGCATCGGCGGCGCCGGCGCTTAGTTGATTGGTAATTACTGTACGAATTAGCTGGATTGGCAAGACTCAGGACGTGACGTGAGAGTAGTTGATCAGTTCTAATTGGCCTCTTATCGATCCCTGATGCGTACGTACGTGTTGCCACCTTTCACTCGAGAGAACGGATAAAACAGATATTACTCCCTCCGTATCAAAATATAAGATGTTTATCATTTTTCTTTTCATCCGTGTCTGGATTAAAAGACGATAACATTGTTTACACGTAGTACGCCTGTAAAGAGGAGACGAAAACGGGGCGCCCGGAGAGAGCTGCCCGCCCGCGGTCTCGATCAATCACAGATGAACGAAGGCAGCAAAGCAAAGCGAAGGAAAGCAGAGCGGCCATGATGATGACGGTTTGACCGTGGGGGAATTTTAAGCTTTTTCTTGTGGGGAAGAGCTCTTTATCTCCCGCGTGTTTTTGTCTTTGGGCATCTCTTCCTCTTCCTGATCGACACCATGCATGCACCGGATGGATAGGGTTTTTAGGTAAGAAGAATAAGTTCGTCCCCTGATTGATTGGCACCCTTAATCTATTGAAATAGTAGTGCTACATTCTTAACTCCCCTAATTATCTGTTGATGAACGGGATAGAAAATGGGACCCCCCCGTCACGGGTCCCGTGTGGAGGCACTGGAATCCGTTGGCGTTCATCAGCAAACTACACAAAAACGCGTTGGTTCTGTAGAAGATTTACATAAATTCAAGTGGATGGCTGATTGGCTGATGGCGGAGGCGTTGGCGACAAAACCGGCGATCGATCGGGGGCCGGGGTGGTGGCCGGAAAACATATTCTCCCTTCGACCGCAAGCTAGACACGACATGTGCGGCCACAAAGAGACACAAGGCGTCACGCTGAGATGAATGAAAGGCAATGATTGCACGGAAGCATTTTGCGTCGTCGGCCCGAGCAAAGGAGCAGAACAGCCTTGTCCTCGCCGCCGTCATATCGGAGGTCTCGTCACGGCAAAGAGACAGACGAGCGGCCCCCGGCACCGGGCCGGAAGAATCCCATCACGACCTCCCAGCACGGGGATCACGACGGCGAAGCAATCAGCTGCAATTCGATGCGTTCCGAGAACGAACTCGTCTGATTAGCAGTAGGATACGTGTGTAGTTTGATTATCATGGACCGGCGACTTTGGCGTAGATTGGATCTGATTTGTATAGTATGATAAGTTTTGCATTTTCAAGTCGTTTTCTGACGGAATTTCATTATTATACTGCGGTCAAGAACATTTAATTAGCAGCTAGCTCACAAAAGTCATGGACCTACGAATTATAACAAGCATCTGGCTTAAGCAGCCTCACAAGGAAACGGTTGCTGAACCTCAACCTAATCATACAATTTGTCAATACAGTTCTTTCTCAAGCTCTCTCAACCTCTCATGGTACAACACAGCAACGAGGACCTGTAGTTTGGTAGTATTGTTCCAGGCCCAACAAACAATAACTACTTCTTGATCTTCTTATCGTTCCTGCCCCTCTTCCGCTGCTCCCTGCGATCCTCCGAGTAGTTCTTCTTCACCAGCATCCTGTGCATCGAGACCTTCAGGGCCGCGAGCACCGCCGCCAGCACCTCCTCTTGCTTCGAAGCGTCCAGGCTTCCCTGCAGCGCCAACAGGAGCTTCTCGCCATGCGGTACTTCACTGTCCGCAAAGACCGCAGAGTCCTCCTGATCAGCCGAGGCTTGTAGATCCTTCTGGAACCGCGGCATGATTCTTACACGGGTTAATAGCTGGGATGCGGACTGGTTAGGCATGTTTGCTGCGCCCATGACGGTCCACAGAAGATCCTCTGAGCAGCTGGAAGATAAGCTAGTGGGAATGTAGCTCTTTTCAGTTCTAATCACCTGCAAGTAAACAAAGAGGCAAAAGTTAGCTAAAATTGTAAGAAATAAGTAAATACTTTCTGAACAATTTGGCAAACAAGAGTTCACTGCTAGGCTGCAAGTCAACAAGACATTTAATTTCATTTTTTTTAGACAATGGTCACTTTATTAATGCATCAGGTTGATACAAAATACACCAGGCATGCCTCTGCAGCAATGCTATGTCAAGATCTTGTCGAGCATCAAGGATGCACACAACCAAATTACCAAATAGCAGATCGAGGATGCATCGAGAGGACGTAAGACATTTTATCATTTAAGTATCAAATCTTTCATGTTCTCCGACTAGTTACTAATTAGCAGGTCTAGTAAAACTGCTTCAAATATTGGTTATGTAAGGATTGCAACATAGTCTCATGGTCAGGTGCAGTCAAGGAACTAGCCAAGAGTCGTGCGCCACAACCAGCCCAACCGTAATTATCTTTGAATTTGCTCGCTTTCTTCGGTTAGCCATATCACCTGCCCCCTTTTAGCAAAAACTGGTATACAAGATTATTAGGAGAAGGCCTGTTTAAGGGGTTCGCCTAATAATCAATGGCAAGCACCATGAAGAGAGACAAAAGAAGTACATACCCATTTGTGTATCTCGTGCTCCTAATGTTTATCACATATTAGATACAGCAAACACATATTTGTACCAGTTATTTTAACTGCAAAGGTATGCGCTAGGTTTCATAGCTAGTAATTAAGTATAATATAGCTAGCAAGAGACTATTACAGCTATCGCTTCTACACGTCTAGAACTAGTGTAAACTATGAAGAACCAGGCACCAAGCCTTCTATTTTAGAAATCAACACGGAGACATTAATCAGCATCAGACTATCAGCAGTAGTAATGGTATGAGAAATCTCATTTTAAAACAAGATTTGGTTAATTCATTTGTATCTGAATCAGTTTCCCTGACCAACAAAAAAATTCCTGCCAAAGAGATGTACCTTTAGAAAAGACAACTTCTTTGCTACGAGATCACATGCTAAGAGCATCACGCCATTCAAACTGCGGTGTTTCAGAAGAATCCCATGTTACTAAGAAAATGAACTTTATTCCTTGCCAAACAATGACATCACTCAAGCTTACCTTTGAAAAGCTACAGCAACCAGGGAGTTATCATTTGCTAGACATATGTCCGCAATGGCTAGATTGCTGTCTTCAGTTTCATTTGGCTCGGAGAGTTCTCCCACCTGTAAGTAGTTTTAAGAACTAGTTAAGTAAAGAATAACTTGAAATTCTGTGAACTGAGATAAAAGCTTGAGACAAATCTTTCAGCTTTACCTTGTCTTTGACGTCATACGTATCGAGGAGGCAACCATTTATGTGATCCCATAACCTAACCTTTAATAGATAAAGAAAACAACATCATAAGACACTTCCGGTAAGCTTATTGAAAGTTGAAACAACATGCGAGACTCCAAATAAATATGTACACACAGTTGAATCACCGCCTCCAGATAATAAAAAGGTTGATCCTCCTGAAACTCGTGTGAAGGCAATGCAAGAAACGAATCTGCATGAGTGGTCAACTCAATTATCAAATACACCAACCACTATGTTGCGACATTTAGCTAATGAAGCTATAACAACCAGGATGGCAGGATCATGATCAATAAAATTCGAAGACATGTAGATATTGGAAAAATTACTGTAAAAAGTAAAGAAAAAGAAGACACCGAGGACTGAACATACTCTGTATGTCCAAGGCAAAAGCTCTGTATTTCGGTTGCCCCTTTCATGGGGTTCTTTGGGAAAGACGTAACCTACAAAATAATTAATTACATGAGTAAGATGAATAACTCAGAGCTATCTCCACCAAGACAATTACTGAAAAATACAGAAGTTCCATACTCGGATTTTGAAGTCCCGGTCAGCAGTGGCAATGAACCGTCCATCTGGTGAAAATTTCTACGTTCCCAAATAAATGATATAAGTAAGCAGATTATGAACTGAAAAACAATACTGAAGTGTGACACAGTGAAAGACTGCAGTTTTTTGTTTTCACTTTTGAAAGTTGATATGCCAACAGTTTAATAACTAATAGAATAGAATATGGGAGGCACTAAACCAGACGTGATCTAAGGTAAATATTTGTCCATACCATGTTAGTAATAATACTGCAGTAGTGACCGAAAATTGACACAGGTTTGCTATCAGCTGACACCTGCCCTTCACCATCTCCTCCCACAGTAACTAACCAAATTACACCAAATTTATCGGCAAATGTAACATACAGGCCATCGTTGCTGAAAGCAACTGCGCTAACCCTCTTTTCAGAAGTTCTGCACAAGTAAAAATATTGCAGATGAAATCATACCCATGCACGAAATATTGCAGATGAAAGCATATACATTTTCTGTTCATAATACAATGCTCATTGCTTGCTTAAAGTCTGGTAATCAAAAATAAGGAGTGGGTTCTCATACAAGCATACACCATATAGCAGAACAGGACAAAGAGACTGAATACGTGCCACATAAAGGGTGCAATGTTTGGTGTCTGCGTCAGGTTAGCTACATTTTGAGAAAATAAAAGCAGCACTTACATAGTGCGGATGCAGCGCCACGGACCGGTCTTCCAGATCTTCACAAGCTTGTCATCGCCCGCAGATGCGAACAAGGCACCACCAGCACCAAACGAAATAGCTCTGATTGCATCCGAATGAGCAGAACCGCCAGAATCATCTGACAGCGAAACTGCACAACCGTTCCTGGATGCACAAAACAAATCATCATTTCCAGAGCTTATCAATCAAAATACATTAAAACAAAACTTCACACTGAGAAATAGTATATGTGTTAGGATTATACAGCACAAAGCTAAGCACTCGAGTATAAAAAGAAAAGAAAATCAGTAGCCATTCTTTACACATGCGACAAACGGAACTACTATCAGTACAAGATAAGCAGCTAGGCCAGTATCTGATTACCACCCACCCAGTCTCCATCGAAATCTAAGAATACCGTAGTTAATTTAAAGGAGGCAAAGAGAGCATTCCTTACTGGAGATCGAACACGCGGAGATCGGGCCCGATGGCGACGGCGACGGAGTGGCCGAACGGGTGGGCGGCGACGAGCGCCGGCGCGAACTCGGCCGCCCCGCTCACCTCCGCCTCCTCGACCACGCCGCTCACCTCCGCCTCCTCGACCGCGGCGTCCTCCATGGCGGCAAACAGCAGGGAACGAAGCCGAAGCGAGCGTGTATTTGCTGTCGGGTTCGAATCGAGCGCGGCGGGGAGGGAGCTTCCGAGTGGGGATTACTAGGGTTTATGGCTGGCTCTCTCGTGGGACCCATCGACCAGTCTCACGACGTTAAATCCCGGCCCAATAAACTTGGGCCGCCGAAGAGCTTTCGCTGTTCCAAAGCAACTCGGACGTGTACAAGCAGGCCTCCAATGGCGACGACGGCTTCCGAGAGGCGAATCGACGGCGGCGGCAACGGCGACGGCGACGAACCATCGGGGTCGGGAAGCGGCGATCGCGGCGATTTCATCAGCAAGCTCCCGGACGACGTGCTAGGCACCATCGTCTCCCTCCTCACCACAAGGGAAGGCGGCCGGCCGCACGCAGGTGCTCTCCCATCGATGGCGCTCCGTCTGGCGCGCCGCGCCGCTCAACCTCGAGGACTGGGACTGCCGCCACCTCTCCAAGAAGCACGTCTCCAAGATCCTCTCCGACCACCTCGGCCCCGTCCGCCGCATCTCGCTCACCAGCATCTGCCCCCTCCCCAGCCGCTATGACTACAGCCAGCGCCGCCAGATCTACGACGACGCCGGTGACGGCAGGATCGACGGCTGGCTCCGCTCCCGAGACCTCTCCCACCTCCGGGAGCTGGAGTTCGCCTACAGCTACGAGCGCCGCTCCACCACGCTGCCGCCGTCCGTGTTCCGCTCGCCCCCGCGCTCCGCGTGGCCAGATTCAGCTGCTGCCGTCTGCCGCCCAACCTGTCCGTGGATTTCCCGCACCTCCAGCAGCTCACCCTGAACACGGTCACCTTGACGGAGGAGACTTTCCGCGCCGTGCTCTCCGGCTGCCCCTCATTGGAGAGCCTTATGCTGGAGATGAATGTGGGCGTTGCGTGCCTGCGCGTCAGCTCCCCGACTCTCAGGAGCATTGGCTTCCTTTCTCGTTGGGAGAAACAAGGTGATGCCGTTGTAGATGTCGATGAGCTGGTTGTCGAGGACGCCCCTTGCCTTGACAGATTGCTGCCACTGAATCCGAAGTACGGTTCGACGATCATCCGGGTTATCCGGGCTCCCAAACTAGAAATATTGGGTTCGCTGAGTCACGGCATAGTACAACTCGACCTTGGAACTAACAGTTTTTCAGGTAATAGCAGGTTGGCAGTTTTAATTGCGAGTTTTACGAGCATTGTCATATGCAGGCTATTGTTGTTGATATGTGAAATATTTTTGTGTTGTAGGAAATGATTGCTGTCAGCTTAACAACCACAATGCTCACCGTGAAGGTTTTGGCTCTTGATCATGTTGGTCCTGATTTAGATGCGGTTCTCGACTTCCTCAAGTGCTTCCCCTGCTTGGAGACACTCTATATCGTTGTGAGTACTCATACTTGCTCTTGCTAGCATGCTTAGAATGTCAAATGAGCATTTGAATGGCCCTAGTCAACTATCACAGTTGCCAACTTGTTTGCTATTGTACTCCCTCCGTCCAAAAATAAGTGTCTCAAGTTTGACAAAAAGTGGATGTATCTATACATAAAACATGTCTAGATACATCCACTTTTAAGCAAATTTGAGACACTTATTTTTGGACGGAGGGAGTATTTATATAGTTTCTTCTTTCTTTCTCTAGCTAAGCCTGCGGAGGTTTCAACATCCGCTACCGCTTCATGAAAACGAGTTACCTCCATTGAAGGAAACGGAAAATGTGCGGAAGTATGCCTCACTTGATGATCCAACTGAATGCCTTGAGCTCCATCTAAAAAAGGTGGCGTTGAAGGTCTACTATGGCAGGGGTCTAGAAGTTGACTTTGCTAGGTTCTTTGTTTTGAATGCGAAGGTGCTAGAGAGAATGGAATTTGGAGTCGTTAAAGACTGTGACGATAAATGGAGGGCTAATCAAAACATGCAGCTACAATTGGAAGACAGAGCTTCTCATGGTGCTCGGTTTGAATTTAAAAGGTTTTCTTGGACTACTTTCAGAGACAACAAGAAGCGTACACATGATTTGTCAATGGCTGATCCGTTTGATGCCTCCTTCTTGGACGGATATGTTAGCCTTTGAGAAGTATCCTCGTATCATCAATTTTGGTACAATACCTTGTTGTCTAAAGTTGCCTCACACCTATTTGATGCTCTGTCTCTACGAAGTGATCTACTTCATGCAACAATGGAATGGAATGTCTCGTGGCTCACTTAGAAACATATATAGGACATGCCCAAGCTCAACCTTTGAATCAAGAATGTTCAAAGTGTACATGATGGTGTTGTGTAGAGCACGTAGAGGGGTTTTCCTTAATAGTTTAAATTCTGTTATGTTAGACTTGAATGTCATCTGCTTTGCATATTGTTATCTCTGAACTTGATTGGTGTTTTTTTATTCGCTCATATGGTATTGTAAAAGAAAGAGCTATTACCAACAATTGCTCCAATAGATAATACTCTATAAGTTGCATAAGTATACAAATCGGACACAGATCCCAAAAAGTGATGGCTGCTGGGATTTTAAGGTGAAGCACACCCATGTCCACCGCTATATTTTTGGCCATAAGACTGGTTTGTAAAGGTCGGCCATAAGACTGGTTTGAAAAGGTATAATGTTTGTCCACAACCATTTGGGGGTGAAGAAGTATGAAGAAATTGGTGGTGCATGTCCCTTGTGGATTAGCCAACTTGTCCATCACTAAATGAGCTTATATATTCTTCTTGGTCTTCTTTCTTTGACCTTCTCTTTTATTGTTGAAACTCATCTTTGACTTCATTGACTCATTTTGAGATTTGACTTTTCCTGACTAGTTGTTTAATTACGGATATGAAAACTGAAGATTTAATTTTTGAAAATAACGAGTTCTACATATCATACCATTAACGTTTTCCGAATTTTACACAAAATTATGCTCTTTTCTGTTATGTCGGAAAATTTCGAGACAAAATGTAGGTCTAATAATTGCATACACAATTCTTATTTTTGTGGGATGCATAAATGGACAATGGTCATGCTTTTGTAAAACAAATTATGAAGATGTAATGTTGCACGACTATGCTATTTTTTTTTTTTTTGGTCGGGCTAATTCGCAGCTAGCTATAAATAGTTCGTCGTCGGGCGTTTTCTGGCCATATGACTTGGAGCCATGACATGCATCACAGGGGGAGTTGCAGGACAAGGGTTTTGGGTTTGGAACTCTAGGTTTTTACTGGCTCAGATGTGTGGCTACAGAGCGTGAGGGTTGGGGTGTTTTATGTATATTTTGTATTCTCCGCAGGCCAAAAGAAACCCATACACTTCTGTGTTCGGGGGAGGGGACAAAGGTGAGAGCAACGCAGCGGTATCGATGACGATTTTTTCCTCTTACTCCTAGTGTTCTTCAAGGCAGAAAGTGGCCATGGAGGCGGAAGCTAGCCTCGGCCAAGATGCATCCTCCAGTAAAATTAGTTTTGCTTTGGCTGACACCGCACCGGTTGCATCTGCTTCAAGGAAGAATGGAAGAAGTTTGTTGGCGGGACATATCTTTGAGATCGAACCGATGTGCTAATCACATTCCAGCCAAAGGCAAATCACCCTTGTGTGTCCATTGTCTTCGATATTCTCTGAGAAATGTCCTCGTGTGTATGCCTCGCCATGTCATCTACGATATTTCTCTCTCCAACTTTGCAACCATGCATCTTACGCTTGCATCTGGTCACGTAAACCCGACAGGCCGCCCTGGACAGTCCCACGTATATTATCCAGTGAAGATGTGTGCGTTAGTGTTACCATACAAATCTGCAATGTTTGGTACGTGCCTAGACATACCGATAGTTCGGATTATGCGAGTAGTAGATTTTGCAGGCACCTGCCTACCCCAGTACTATACGTGGTGGGGCTTATAGCTGTCGACCATACCATGTTCTCCGCATATCGTCAGAACGAGTAGGATATATACCTGCACGTTGTTGGGAGAATCTCCTTAAAAAAATTTATTTTGTAAACAAAATATAATATAAAACGTATGAAACAGCAAGTTATCTAATAGAAGTACGCACGCTACGTGAAATGGTTGTGTATTTGACCAACTAAAGATTGTCAAGATTTAGAAATGTACTTGATTGATGTGATGTGGTATGCAAATTAATGGAAGCTGTAAAAAAAATGAAATCGACGACCTAGAAACAACTAATGAAGTGGATCGCTTGCATTAAGAGATATGCTACCATAGTTGCAGTTAGTGCAAATTTTCTATATAAAAAGTATAGATTACCCCATAAGTAATTCGGAGAGGGGATTATGAAATATGATCCAAACTACATATGGAAGATAGTGGAAGAAATGAAAATACATTGGCATGTTGAGCTTGTTTCATGCATGCATATTTTCCACGCGCACATCATTTTCATTTATTCAACACACTCTTTTTTCTCTTCTAGCTCTTCCCTTCGCCTGTATGTAACGTCGCTAGCTAGTCTCTTCATGATGGACCCCTCATGAACACCCCCTAACTCTAAGAGAATGCTTTTTTCTATTCGTGTTTTTCATTTCTAATGAGTGACACAATAATTTCTGATGAAGTCAACACATATAACCATTTGAGCCATACTTCAAGATCCGGCCACCAAAACATACTCCATGACAAGTTACTGGATCTGGACAAAAAACCGACCACACCGGTTTGCACGAGCTCATCGCCAACGCTGGGACGGGCGTCGTTTAGAATAACCGGGGCATGGGTAACTTATTCGATAGCATCGAAGCCGCTAACGTCGAATGGCCGACATCATATACCCAAACCAAACATAAACAGGCACTAGTCACCTTGCTGGATGGACAGATCCGAGAGTTCCCCGCCTCCTGATACCAGAATGCCCGTCAAAGGCCATGAGGATCGGATGCGTCATGGGTTGGAGGCTCGCTGGAAGGGCGGCAGCTAGGGCGTGCATTTGGTCGCCTTTCATATACATCTCTACGTGAACCATTGGTCTTGTATGTTACCAGTTTTGCTAGCACACTTCTCTTATTGCATTTGAGGTTCAATCGTATTAAAATATTTCTCATTATCCCAACAAGTCATTCCATTTTTGTGATGCCCCCATCTCATTGTCACTTCAAGTAAATTGTTACCGTCGCACGAATTTAAAAATTAATGTTTTGTATTGCTCGCGGCTCATGGGAAATTTGTTGTGGAGGTTTTCAACGAATTTAAGATACAACCACTCTTTCAGGTAGGAAAACAAGAATAAGAAGGATATTCATTCCTCAGTATAGGTGCTTAAAAAAAGAAAAAAAGAATAATGAATAAAGCTTTTTGAAACCGCAACACCAGACAGTTGGGAAATAAGTGGGCAAAAACTCACAAAAAACTCGCCAAAAACAGGGATGGGAAAAATGACATTGTGGACACCTAATGAAGAAGTGCATGGCGGCAAATGTCTCGTTAGTTGGAGGAAGATCTGTGCATCCGTACTCTGAGTACGGAGGACTGGGCATCAAAGATTTACAGGCCCTATAGCAGAGCATTGCAGTTGCGGTGGGAATGGTTCCGTTGGACTGTGCGTGATGGACCTTGGGTGGGCACGGACATACCATGTGACAAATCAGACAAGGACTTATTTGCGGCCTGCACCAACATATCACTTGGTAACGGCGAAATTGCTAAATTCTGGGTTGATCAGTGGCTCAATGGACAGGCACCAAAGAAGCTGGCACCCCTCTTGGCACCCCTGACAGCAAGGAAGAACCTGACAGTAAAAGAGGCCCTGACCGATGGAAGATGGATGAGAGGTCTACACCGTATAAGCAATGAGGACCAACTGGATTAGTTCGTCTCACTCTAGAACCTTATTCAGAGTGTTAATCTAACAAATGAGTGAGACACGGTTGAATGGAGAATCACAACTAACAAAAAGTACTCGACCAGCTCGGTTTATGCTGTGCAATTTCTTGGATGAGTGAAGCAACCATAGCTGGCAAAGACGTGGCACATCAGGGCTGAGGGAAAAGTCAGATTTTTCTGGTGGCTCATGCTTCAGAACAGGAATTGTACTGCTGAGCGTCTGCGGGCGAGAGGGCTCCCCCATGACTCTGAATGTTGCCTCTGTGATCAGGATTTCGAGACTGCGGGTCATCTGGCTCTGCAATGCTCGTTCATGAAGCAGGTCTGGGCTCAATTCATTGTTCCCTACTCTCGTGTTGTGCAGCTTGCGTTGCCGTCAAACACGATCAACCGTTGGTGGAGAAAGCTCAGCCTTCGTAAGCACGATGAGGACCGAAGGAAAGATATCTCCATGTCGGCTTATGTACTCTGGCACATTTGGAAGGAGAGGGGACATAGGATTTTCTAGCAGGCAAGTCTTCCTTGCCTGCTATCATGGTAGCCTCTTCGATCAAAGCCGACCTGGATCTCTTGAGTCTTGCCCACACTCGTTATGGGCAGTAGTTGGTAGATGACTGCCTTTCTTCTTGTTCTGGATGGCTTGGCATCCCGTCCCTTGTATAATGCAAAAGCAGAGCACTTGCTAGTTTCGTAAAAAAAATGACATTGTTAAATGAAAATGAAATAGATAGCCATCTATTATAGGGGCATTGAATCCCCACACCATGGATCCTTTGACGTGTGCAATACCCCTAAAAAAATCATCAAAAAATGTTTTGTGCTTCATGTTTCAAAAATCAAAACCAGTGCATGACACTCCCTTATTTCATTGTTGAATGAACTTTATTTCTTATCGAGTCAGAAAGATATAAATATATAATATGTCTCTTCGGTCCAAGACCAATATGATAAATATCTTTTCGCATGATCTCCAATGAGATTCTTGTTTTTTCACTCACATAAACCCTCAGTCTCGGAGTCTGCCTTGCCTCTGCCAATGCCAGATCGACCAAAAAAAAAAAAAAAACTAGTGAAACGACACCGTGACAACAGAAAAAGGAAATTCATCAGGCTCGAATGAGATCAGTGGACTAAGTAATACGAAACGTGCTTATACAGGTTTGGTTAGTTATTAGGCTCCACTTGCGCATTGACATAAGCAAGGACAGGCATAACGGAAATGGAACTAGGTACAGGGAACCAAGCTGGTGCCGATCTTTCCTGTGATCTAGGGCAGAGATTGTTTCTAACGCGCAGCCTCTGACTTGGAAGTTATCAAGGTCAATCCAAATGTGATAATTGTATATACAAATTACAAAGTCACGAAATACTCCCCTTATCGGCCCATAATTCGATCAAGTTGTGGCCGATTCGAAGACTAAAGCACGCGGAACTCAGTTTGTTCGTTAATTCTGACAGAATTAAGCTAGACAAGATGGAGCAGCTAGCTGGAAGTACGAAATGTTCTTCTGTTCCCTTCTCGGCAGGGTAAAATTAATTAAGCCAGGAACACTTAGTACTAGATCCACCTGACCGGCCGCCGCCGGTGACTGTACATACGTACTATGTGGCAGACAATATTTTTTTTTTTCCGAGGAAACATTACGCTCAAGTCCCGGTCGCCGTGACAGCGACAGTCAGGTGGCCGGTGCTCCTCCGAACACAGTATATAAACGAACCTACCCAAATGCCAAACACATCACATTACAAAAGGCAAGAACTATCTAGCTACTCGATTGATTCTTCATATGCGAGATCGATCACACGTGGTTCTTGGAAGCATGGAGGCGGTGGAGTCGGCGGCGGCGGCGGTGGTGAGCTGCGAGTGCTGCGGGCTGGAGGAGGAGTGCACCGGCGAGTACGTCGGCGGCGTCAGGGCGTACTTCGGCGGGCAGTGGCTGTGCGGGCTGTGCTCCGAGTCCGTCAAGTACGAGGCCGGGCGCGCGCCGGCGTTGGGCGTGGAGGAGGCCGTGCGCGCGCACATGGCCTTCTGCCGCATGCTCAAGCGCGCTGGCCCCGCGGAGCTCGTCGCCCAGGGCATGTGCCAGATGCTTAGGCGCACCGCGTCAGGGAAACCCCGGGCCGCGGCCTCGTCTTCGTCTTCCTACTCGTCGCGGCTGTCGCTCGGGGCACCACCGCGCGTGGGCGTCGCTGTTGATCGGCCTCTGATCGATCCTTTGTCGGCGGCGGCGACCGGCCTGAGTTAATGTTTGATTCTTGGGATGAAGTGCATGCATGCTTATCTACGTCTTGCTAGAAGAATACATGATGTATAGGGGCCACATGTTTTTCTTCTCCAACCATCACGTACTACAGAAGTGAATAGTAGAGTTTTTTTTTTAAATAAAGGGCTTTATTACTCATAATAAGTATTACACCCGGCCTCTGCATGAAAATGCACACAGCCGCAATCCAACGTAAGACGAACAAGAAGTTCAAACAACAGACGAATTACAACCAGCATAGGTAAAATAAAACGCCTGCAACAACGGCGAGCTTGACAGCCTATGGAGGACCAATCCGGCGATCAAGCGACCATCCATGTTGTGAAAAAATGTCTCTCGCCACCTCTTCCAGTCGTGCACACGCCTCCGTAAAGAGGTCTCGATGACCCGCGCGTTGTAAGGTGGACCACAAACGGAGAAAGCTTGTGCAGCGGTAGAGTACCTGCATATGAGACACATTTTTATCATCGAAAACCTTGTCATTTCTACTAAGCCACAGCGACCATATAACTGCAATCGCTCCCACCCTAATAACAGTCCTAAGCTTTTTATCAATCCCATGTAGCCAATTGCCAAAAACATTTGCAACAGACTTGGGAGGATATAAGTTAGACGCTATTTGGATAGATGACCATATAGAACGTGCGAAACTACACTCGAAGAATAAGTGTTTTATTGTCTCTTGGTGTGAGCAAAAAAAACACTTAGTACTTCCATGCCAATTTCGTTTGACGAGGTTATCCTTTGTTAAAATGACACCCCTACGAAGATACCACGTAAAGACTTTTATTTTAAGCGGAATCTTCATATGCCATATTTTTTTGTTGTCATCGACTGGTATATCGGAGTGCGCAAGCGCCCTATACATAGAATCTACTGAGAATTTACCATTCCCACATAAATTCCACCGAAATTCGTCGGGACCTTGTGTAAGTTGGACTGAAGCCAACCGTGCCAACAAGACGTTCCAAGACGCTAATCTTGGCCCAAATAAATCTCGTCTGAACGTCACATTAGGAGGTGAGCACTGCATAACAGTGGCAATAGTGTCCCCTTTATGACGAACAATATTGTATAGGGCCGGATATTGCTCTCGGAGGGTGGTATTACCTAACCATTTGTCCTCCCAGAATCTAATCTCAGTGCCATCCTTAATATTAAAAACGCCAAAGCGAAAGAAATGTTTCTTCATCGCCATTAGGCCGGCCCAAAAGTGGGAGTCACCAGGTTTCCAATACACCTGTGATACCGCCTTTGTGCCGATATATTTTCTTCTAAGGAGTGTTTGCCAAATACCATCTTCGGTCAGCAACTTGAAAAGCCACTTGCCGAGAAGAGCTGAATTCTTGATACCGAGATCATGAATACCCAGCCCACCTTGATCTTTTGGTCGACAAACAACATTCCATTTAGCCAGTCGATATTTCTTTTTCTCACCGTCCCCTTGCCAAAAGAATCTTGATCGGAAGTAATCCAATTTATGCAAGACACCTTTTGGTAACTGGAAGAAAGATATCATATACAGTACCATGTTTGTAAGTACCGAGTTAATGAGAACCAATCTTCCACCTAGGGACAGTAATTTGCCTTTCCAACTAGACAACCGTGCTTGTAGACGCTCCTCGACATGCTTCCATTCCGCATTAGTCAATTTCCGATAGTGTATTGGTATGCCCAAATACATTATAGGAAAATGACCCTGCTCACAGCCAAATATATCGGCATACTGAGCCGCTGCGTCCTGGGCATCGCCGAAGCAAAACAATTCACTTTTATGGAAATTGATTTTTAACCCCGATAACTGCTCGAATGCTGATAATATCAATTTCAGATTCACCGCTTTATCAAGATCATGTTCCATGAAAAGAATTGTATCGTCCGCATATTGAAGTATAGAAAGTCCCCCATCGACAAGATGTGGTACTACCCCTTCAATTTGGCCATCCGCTTTCGCTCGTTCGATCATGATGGTCAACATGTCCGCCACTATATTAAATAGAATAGGCGACAGAGGATCACCTTGCCTTAATCCCTTCTTTGTTTGGAAGTAGTGTCCGACATCATCATTGACTTTTATCGCGACACTCCCTCCCATAACAAAATTACGGATCAATGCACACCACTTGTCCAAGAACCCTTTCATTCTCAGAGTCTGTAGTAAGAACGGCCACTTCACTTTGTCATACGCTTTTTCGAAATCAATTTTGAAAATTACACCATTAAGTTTTTTCGTATGCATCTCATGTACGGTCTCGTGTAAAACCACGACACCGTCTAGTATGTTCCTCCCTTGCATGAAAGCGGTTTGGGTAGGTTTAACCACATGATCTGCTACAGAATTCAACCTAATGGTCGCAACTTTTGTGAAGATCTTGAAACTAACATTCAGAAGACAAATCGGCCGATACTGTTGTATCCTCTCAGCCTCCTGAATCTTTGGTAACAACACAATTTCCCCAAAATTAAGGCGGAAAAGTTCGAGTTGTCCGGCATGCAAACAGCCAAATAACTCTAACAAATCAAACTTGATGGTTTCCCAAAAATGCTGGTAAAACTCAGCTAGAAATCCATCCGACCCTGGTGCCTTGTTGTGCTCCATTTGAAAAACAGCCTTGCAGATCTCCTCTTCAGAGAAAGGAGCAATGAGAAGGTTGTTTTCCTCAAGAGTTACTTGGGTAATATCATCCGTTCGTGACTCGTCAAGAGCGAAGTTTCCTTCTTCTGGAGCACCGAACAGACCTTTATAATAGTCCGTGATAAATTCTTTGAGCTTATCCTGCCCCTCGATCAAACCGTCATCCTGATGGAGAGAGTGAATAAGTTTCTTCCTATGCCTGCCATTGGCGACATTATGGAAGTACCTCGTATTCGAATCTCCTTGCAGCAAGAATTGAGCCTTAGATCTTTGATACCATTTAAGCTCTTCTTCCCGCAACATACGTCCCACCTGCACATTTGATTGACTTTTTAGTTCAATCTCCTGTGCCGATAGAGGCCGTATTTCTGCAAGTTTATCAAGCTCGTCAATAATAGTACATAGGCGCTCTTTTTCTTTTTTTAACAGACCCGTCGTATGTCTCGCCCATCCTCTTAGGAATTTACGCAATTTGCGTATTTTAATATTCCACCGTTGGATAGCGCTAACGCACACAACTGGTTCAGCCCATAACTTTTTGACCAGATCATCAAAACCATCCCGCAACAGCCAGCCTAATTCAAACTTGAATTGAGACTTAACGGAAGGCAATAATGTTCCAGTAGACAAAAGTATGGGGGCATGATCCGAAAAAGCCTCAATACGCTCCAAAGCACGTACCGTTGCTAATGGGTATTTATCCTCCCAGCGGGAGTCCATCAGTACACGGTCCAGCTTCTCGTATGTTGGCTCGGGAAGACTGTTTGCCCAAGTAAATTGTCTCCCCGTCATATGAACCTCTCTCAAGGACAAGCTATCAATCACAGCATTGAACAAGTGAGGCCAATGACTATCGAACCTTCCTTTACTTTTCTCGTGTCGGTACCGAAGCATGTTGAAATCCCCACCTATAATAATAGGATACGGGTTATCCTTGGCTAGGTTGACCAACTCACGAAGAAAAGCTGCCTTATATTCCTCTTGGGCAGCACCATACACGGCCACCAGAGTTCAAATGAACTTATCAGATTTGTTACGGATATGAAATTTAATATGAAATTCACCAACCGAAACATCCAACAAATCCATCGAATCTGTTCTAATGCCGAGAAGCATGCCACCGGATCTACCGCGAGGAGGACAAGAATGCCAAGTAAAATCCGCACCACCTGACAGGCGATCAAGAATGTTACTTGGAAAAACTCGTCTACCCGTTTCCGAAATAGCCAAAAAATCCAACTTATAATCCCTAACATGATGCGCAATATTTAAATGTTTAGCCAAGTCACCTAGACCTCTGCTATTTTCAAATATGCCATTCATCGGGAAATCGTTGGGGATTTCGTCTTTTTCGCATTTTTTCGCGATGATTGTTTCTTATTGATTTTAGCAGATTTGGATCTCCGGCCAGAGGCATAGAGGTCGTCAAAAGATCCCAGCCTAGCCTCTTCCAAATCCACTTCAGTAACCTCACCCACAAGATGTGATAGAAGCTGTCCATCAATTGTGTCATTCACCTCATCATCATCTATAGGAGAGACCACCGGCTTTTTCGAAACACTAGGAGAAACCCTACGACGGTCATACTCAACATGTTTCAAAACATTAGCCGAAAGCACCACCTCTTTTTCACTTCTACCTAAATTAACACCTACTGCAGACAACTTGGAAGACACAGTAGATGTAGAGAAGGACAAAAAGGAATGCTCAGATTGGGACTTACCAACAACAGGAGTAGAGAACGCCTCCGCCTTGCGACGCATCGCTCTAGCCAGCGTATCCTCATCAGTCGCAGAGGCGCCGTCCTTCGCAGTCAAGTGACGTCCACTACGTCTAGGAGCTCCCGTGGACCTGGGATGAACCGTTGCCGGAGAAGGCACAATGGGAGAGGGCGTAGGCGATGAAGCATCCCTCTCAACCACTGTGCACGCCGCCGGCGTCCCCGCTATAGCCGTCGGAGAAGACACAATGGGAGAGGGCAAAGGCGATGTAGCAGCCCTCTCAACCACTGTGCACGCAGCCGACGTGTCCGCTGCAACCGTAGGAGAAGATACAATGGGAGAGGGCATAGGCGAAGTAGCAGCCCTCTCAACCATTGTGCGAGAAGTCGGCGACACCGCGGCTGCCGACAAAGGACAGCCGAGGGAGCCAACCAGCAGCTCCACAGTCGACGAGTCCGCCACAGCAGCAGCAACCGGCGAGCTCAACACATCAGGCTGGCCCGGTCCCTCCTGGACCGGGGCAACCGGTCCGCCAGGAGCAACCGCAAGTGGCATGCCGCAGGTGGCCAGCACCGTCGACGCACCTGCATCCGCAGCAGGCACCGGGACCGTACGCTGCACCATATGACAACCACTCGCCGGCATCCCAGCACCACTTGCAGGACGCCGCAACACACGTGTGGGCAGCACCGGTCCATCACCCTGGACCCCAGGGTCACGCCCCGGAACAAAACCAGAAGGCAGTGACATAGGTATAGCACCATGAGCAGCAGATTCCTTCCATTCCCGCAACAATTCCTTACCTCTAGGTGTCTGAGGATTAGGGTTAAAAGGGGTGACAGCAATTCCCATTAAAACATGATTGGTGGGAGCAAAATTAGGCTGTCCACCTCCTCCTATATTAGCCGGACTTGGATCAATAGCCATGCTAGACTCCGTGATATCAGAAGCACCTCCTTGACCCGTTAGGTCACCAGCGCCGTCTTCTTCCATCCCGTTGTCATCGGATCCGTCCTTTTCTTTGCGTTGCCAAACAAACGGGACAAAATCAGCCTCAGGAATGAAATCCACATTTTCTGGACGAAAACTGAAGTCATAACCCTTAAGCCGAAGCACCCCATCGGTCTTGATAAACAGCCCCTCTTCATCTCTTTCTTTGAAGCACTCACCCGACATCATACCCACTAAGATCCGGACCACCCCACGACGACGGAGAGTAATCATATCCACATCAATAGTGGTGCCAATGAGTGTTCCGACTGCCCAAAGACCCCAAAAGTGCCGCAGCGGATTTGGCACTCCGGTAACGTGAACCCAACACTGATGCAATTCCAACTTGTGTTCCACATCCACCGGCTTCCATTGGCTGAACACAAGCTTGGTGGACTGGGAGGGGACCCCAAGCTCAATACCATCAAAGCGCAACAAGTCCTCCTTGGATGGAAAGTTAACCGTGTAGGAATCACCACCATTAGGAATGGCTTCCCAACGCCAAGACGGAACGGGACACAGCCTCGCCACCTGAGATTCCACCTGTTTTGCGGTGGCAGCCATACCGTGCACTTTCACAAGAGCAACAGGGCCATCCTTTGGACACAAGTCAGCCTTGAACAAGCTATCAGGGAACTGAATGAACATCGTGTCACCATGCCCCTGTCCAGCAACTAGCACCGAAGGCCTTGGGAGTTTCAGAGTCGGACACATTGGTGTCGGATGCTTCTCATTCTCACAAATGTGGCAAAAATGTTTGACAGAACAATCTTTAGAGGCATGAGAATTCACAGCGCACTTCCAGCACCAGGCCTTCGGCTTCTTAACACCCTGTGCAGCGCCCCAACGACCACCGCATCCTGCACCATTGCATTCGACACCGGTGCCGCAGGAACAACCACCGGCTGCCCCACCACCGGGATCACCTGCTGTCCCCCCGCCACATGCTGTTGCACGCCAGAGTGCAAACCACCTTGCTGCTGCGCGGGCAACACCCCCTGCTGCTGTTGCGCCTGCCCAGCAGCACCACTGTTCTTCTTCTTCTTCCTCCTTTTCGGAACCTGCGCCACCGCACCGAAGGCAAAGCCTGCAGGCGGTTGAGCACCAGCCGCAGCAACCGGGCCCTGCTGCCCCACTCCGAGAGTCCGTGGAGCAGGAACCGCAGGACCAGCCGTGGTGCCGAAAGCGGCTCCACCTCCCCTCGCCTGAGCGCCGGAAGCCACAGCAGGAACCCAGTTCGGCGGCCCCCCGAATCCCGTCGGAGGCGCAGCCATCCGGGGTGAGGACGACGCAACCTCGGCAAAGGACCTTGTCAGCGATCGAAAGATCCTCGAGCACGGCACCGGAGAGCCCTGAGGTAGCAACGACGAAGGGATGGGAGCCGGCGAAGGATCAGACTGGAGAGATGGAGGCGAACTAGGAATTAGGGTTTTCCTGGCTTCCCGGTCGCCTCTCCAAAGTCCCTCAAACCAGCGGCCAAGATGCGCCCAAGGAGATCGACGGCACACGATCGCATGCGTCTGAGGCCCACCAGACAGCGGCCGTGGAATTTGAACCTCCTTAGCCCGCTCCGTGATCTTCGCAGGGCTGCATGCATCTGAGCCCACCGGCGCCGCCGCCGAGACCAACGCCGCCGTGGGCATTGGTATCACTGGGAGGAAGTCGCCCAAGCAAGGGGGAGGCGTGATCCGAGGTCGCGGTAGAGGACCACGCCACCCCATCCGCATCGGTGGACGACGCAGCAGACGACCAGGCGGCCTCGTCGGCACCGCCCTCGATCGCTCCACCAACAACGGCTCCGAGGACCTGCACACAGGAGACAAACTCATACCTTGGGCAGCGATGGAGCTCGTCGGAGAAGAACGCTCCCAAAACCGCGACGCCGGCGTCGGGTATCCCACCTTCTCCCAGAACTCCGCCACGACCTCCTCCTCCGACTGCGCCGGCCTCTGGATATCATCACGCGAAACCAGCCAGTCTTCCGCCAAAACCTCCTCCGCCGTCTCCATCGGAATCCTACCATCGTCGAGACCCGAGGGAGCAGCGGACAGATCACCTAGACAGGCAAAACGCGATCCCGAGCAGCCCCCCCATGCCGGCGGCGCGAGCGTCAACCGACGGCGCCCCCCTAGCGGCACCGGAGGCGGCGAGGAATCCGAACTCTCCCAGAAGCGCCCAGACAGCCGATCCGCAGGGGCACCGGCGACGTCCGCCGGGTCGCCATCGCCATCGCCCATAACTATGGCATGTTGAGCATAGTATCGCTGCTCTGCGCGCTCGTCTGCGTCCTCGGCCTCGCGCTCGTCTCCCGCTGCACCTGCCGACGCCGGCGCAGCTCAAGCTCCGACCACTCGTCTCCTCCACCCAAGGGGCTCAAGAAAAAGGCTTACCACATACATTAATGTAATAAACAATATCGACAAGAGTATCAACAACAAATTCCAATAAAGACCAACTGAGCAGCCTTGTCGACATCGTTGGGGAGCTGAGTATACGAATTACCATTGCTGAAGACGTAGCATCCGATACAAATATTACGGGAGGTCCATCCTCATCGCAACAACCAGGAGACAAATTCAAAATCGATCTCGCGAAATAAGATCGGAAGGACCATACCATAGAAATTTAATCTTCAACACCTCAACTGATGCGGGATGGATATCTCGTCGTCAAATTGAAGATCACTTATTATAGATGATACATCTCCATTGACACGGTGGCCAAAAGGATGACACTACCAAAATCCTAACCAAATCTACTGAAAACACTACATTTTATTAAGAACTGCACTTATATATCGGGTTCACGTCTTTTTGGACACCCATAAGGCCGGCCAAAGGAGGAAAAAACTGGCAGATGAATGATACAAAGGGGAGGAAGCTAGGTTTCCTAGAGGGAGAGGGTACCGAATGAATACGATACTTTTGATTTAAATGATCAAGTGCTAGAGGAGAATAAATTTTATCTCCTCACGACTATGACGACGCGTGGAGTCCTATCAAAGCAAGAAACTAAATTCGGAGGGGAAGCTTCCCGTGATGCTCAATATGAATTTAAGTCTAAATACTTTCAAAGGCAACAAGAAGCGTTTCCATGATCTCTGAATGGATAATCCATTTGGCATCTCCTTCTCGGAGAAGATATCTTTGTATCATCATGTTCAAACCACACAATTGGAAGAATCTTTGGTGTTCGTATTTGTTTCAGTTTCTGTATATAAATTGGTTCCCTTAGTTAATCGATAATGTCATACTATCTTTTTTGTTACAACCAGATACATGAGTGTTAAGGTGTGAACCTCCTGCACCATTGTTCCTGAATAAACATGGATTTTCCGCAAACATTGCACTTCAAATTGAGAAGACGTACATTGAAAAATTTAAAATTAGCTAAAAAAATCATGGTTGGACCATATGCTATCAAATGGACTACAACAACACCAACAACAAAGCCTTTCAGTCCCAAACAAGTTGGGGTAGGCTAGAGTTGAAACCCATAAGATCTCGAAACCAAGTCATGGTTCTGGCACGTGGATAGCTAACTTCCATGCACCCCTGTCCATGGCTAGTTCTTTAGTGATGTTCCAATCCTTCATGTCTCTCTTAACGGACTCATCCCATGTCAAGTTTGGTCTACCACCACCCCTCTTAACATTCTCAGCCCGCTTTATCCTTCCAATATGCACCGCCACTTCTGGAGGCCTACGTTGAATATGTCCAAACCATCTTAGACGGTGTTGGACAAGCTTCTCTTCAATTGGTGCTACGCCAACTCTTTCACGTATATCATCATTCCGGACCCGGTCCTTTCTTGTGTGGCTACACCTAGTTTTTGGATATGTCGCCTCTTGGTTGGCCAACATTCTGCGCCATACAACATCGCAGGACGGATCGCCGTCCTATAGAACCTGCCTTTTAGCTTTTGTGGCACTCTCCTGTCACAGAGGACGCCAGAAGCTTGGCGCTACTTCATCCAACCCGCCTTGATCCGATGGCTCACATCTTCATCGATATCACCATCCTTCTGCAACATAGACCCCAAATATCGAAAGGTGTCTTTCTCAGGTACCACCTGCCCATCAAGACTAACCTCTTCTTCCTCCTCCTCCTCCTGCCTAGTAGTACTAAAACTGCACCTCATGTACTCAGTTTTAGTTCTACTAAGCCTAAAGCCTTTCGATTCCAGAGTCCGCCTCCACAACTCTAACTTCCTATTAACCCCCGCCCGACTATCATCAACTAGCACCACATCATCCGCAAAGAGCATACACCATGGTATATCTCCTTGTATATCCCCTGTGACCTCATCCATCACCAAAGTAAAAAGATAAGGGCTCAAAACTGAACCTTGGTGCAGTCATATTTTAATTGGAAAGTCATCGGTGTCGCCATCACTTGTTCGAACACTTGTCACAACATTATCGTACATATCCTTGATGAGGGTGATGTACTTTGTTGGGACTTTGTGTTTCTCCAAGGCCCACCACATGACATTTCGTGGTATCCTATCATAGGCCTTCTCCAAGTCAATGAACACCATATGGAGGTCCTTCTTTTGCTCCCTGTATCTCTCCATAAGTTGTCGTACCAAGAAGATGGCTTCCATGGTAGACCTTCCAGGCATGAAACCAAATTGATTTTTGGTCACGCTTGTCAAACTTCTTAAGCGATGCTCAATGACTCTCTCCCATAGCTTCATTGTATGGCTCATTAGCTTAATTCCACGGTAATTAGTGCAACTTTGAACATCTCCCTTGTTCTTGAAGATTGGCACTAATGTACTCCGCCTCCATTCTTCGGGCATCTTGTTTGCCCGAAAAATGAGGTTGAAATGCTTAGTTAGCCATACTATCGCTATGTCTCCGAGGCCTCTCCATACTTCCATGGGAATACCATCAGGACCCATAGCCTTGCCTCCTTTCATCCTCTTCAATGCCTCCCTGACCTCAGACTCCTGGATACGTCGGACAAAGCGTCTACTGGTATCATCAAAGGAGTCGTCTAGCTAGAAGGTAGAGCTCTCATTCTCTCCATTGAAGAGGTTGTCGAAGTACTCTCGCCATCTACGCTTGATCTCTTCTTCACAAGAAGTTGATCCGCTCCATCCTTGATGCATTTGACTTGGTTGACATCCCTCGTCTTCCTCTCCCGGATCTTGGCCATCTTATAGATGTCCCTTTCGCCTTCCTTCGAGCTTAAACGCTGGTAGAGGTACTCATACGCCCGACCCCTTGCCTCACTCACCGCTCGCTTCGCGGCCTTCTTTGCCCCCTTGTACTTCTCCATGTTGGCTGCACTCCTGTCTAGATATAGGCATCTGAAACAGTCCTTCTTCTCCTTAATAGCCTTCTGGACCTCAACATTCCACCACCAGGTATCCTTAGCATCGCTTCTCCTTCCCCTGGTCACCCCAAACTCCTCTGAAGCCACCTTCCGAATGCAACTCGCCATCCTCATCCACATATTGTTTGCATCGCCTCCTTCCTCCCAAGGGCCCTCCCTAATAAGCCTCTCCTTGAAAGTCTGAGCTTCCTCCCCCTTTAGCTTCCACCACTTCGTTCTAGCGACTTTGGCGTGCTGGTCCCGCTGGATACGAATCCGAAAGCGGAAGTCAGCCACCACCAGCTTATGTTGAGGGACCACACTCTCTCCAGGTATCACCTTACAATCAAGGCAAGCTCGTCTGTCTTCCCTTCTAGAGAGGACAAAATCAATCTGGCTAGAGTGTTGCCCACTACTGAAAGTCACTAGGTGGGATTCTCTCTTCTGAAAGAGGGTGTTAGCTACGACCATGTCGTAGGCTAAAGCGAAGCTTAAGATGTCTTCTCCTTCTTGGTTCCGGATACCATAGCCAAAGCCACCATGCACCCCTTCAAAACCTGTGTTAGATGTACCCACGTGGCCATTGAGGTCTCCTCCTATGAAGAGCTTCTCACCAGTAGGTACACTCCTAACCAAGTCCTCGAGGCCTTCCCAGAACTCTCTCTTGGTGCTCTCATTGTGGCCTATCTGCGGGGCATACGCACTGATAGCATTGAGGACTAAGTCCCCAACAACCAGCTTGACTAGGATAATCCGGTCCCCTTGTCTCTTGACTTCCACCACTCCATCCTTGAGGCTCTTGTTGATCAATATGCCTACTCCATTCTTGTTCGAAGTTGTCCCCTTGTACCATAGCTTAAAGCCGGTATCCTCCACCTCCTTCGCCTTCTGCCCCTTCAATTTGGTCTCTTGGACACATAGGACATCAACGCGCCTCCTTATCACCGCATCAACTAACTCCCGTAACTTACCTGTTAGGGACCCTACGTTCCAACTACCTAAGAGGATCCTCCTAGGCTCGGCTAACTTCCTTACCCTCCGCACTCGTCGAGTCAAGTGCGAAGACCCTTGCTCATTTTTCACAACACCCGGGCGTCGGTGTAGCGCGCCACTAAGGATGCGACGACCCGATCTTTGCTCACTTAACACCGTATCCAGATCACGACACGGCGCGCCACCAAGGGGGTGGCGGCCCGGCCCTTGCCTATTTGACACCACACCCGGGTTCCGATATGGCGCGTCGCTAAGAGGGTTACGCCCAGCGAGGTTCTTTTGGGTTTCATCTCCATGAGAGTAGCTAAGTTTTGACGTTGGCTCGCCAAGCCTAACACAACCCTCCTCCTTTATCCGGGCTTGGGACCGGCTATGTTGAGACAACATAGGCGGAGTTATGCTATCAAATGGACTCCTGCCAAAAATTGTGAAGAATTATGATATTGTCTGTTAAAAACAAAAGAATAATTATTAGTATAATAACTATAGAATTATGTACGTTTAAAGTTTAGAAATGGACATATATATTTTCTAAAGGGAATATATTAGTTCATAATGTGCATATCATTTTAAATATTAAACTCCAAAGTACATTATGATAATTGAGTGTGTCCAGGGAACACAATTACTAGCAAGAAATTCTCATTTTTTGTACGGCAACCTATGGGTGGATGTTTTGACTGGCGACACATATGCTTCTGAATAAATAGTAGTCCCTCCGACCCGAATTGTTTGTCGCCAGGTTGTATAGAATTTGTACTAGCCTAGTAGATTTCCAGTGACATTTAATTCCGACCGGAGGTAGTAAATGTTTGAAAAGTTCAAAAATCAAGACAATGTACGGACACATTTGGCATCAAAGTATTTTTTGAAGTATACGTAGAATATAATACTTCGGTTTATGAAAATATTGAATTATTAAATACTTTAAGGTGTTTGGATCTAATAAATAAAATGGTTTTAAAACTGAAGTATTCATCAAAACTATGTTTTTTTAAGTATTGGAGAAAGAGATCTGACCCTCTTTTTTTTCTCTTCAAAACTGAAGTATTCGTCAAAACTATAGTATTTATTTGCCAGACGTTAGAATATTTTGGTTTTGAAACACTTCAGTTTAGAGATAACTTCACCACCAAACTAGGCCTACATCTTTTATGTGCATGCAAACTAAGTTTCACGAAGACAAGATATTTGTTATGTCCAGAGAAGAAAAATGTTGCTTTATAAAAGAAATTTGGCAAACTAACTTTGTTTTCGCAAATGAACTTATGTTTTTTTCCGGGAAGATTTTATATGTACACTTAAGACAATTTTGAACAATATATTTAGAACATGTTTTTAAAGACTTATTAATTAGAGGTAAGAACAACATTTATTCCCCAACAAGCATATACTCCCGGGAGGTGATTTCAGTATCCGCAACCTCTATGAAATTTCTAAGCTTGCTAATTACTCCGTCATCAAAAATAAATATATCATCAATCTTTTCCACGTTCTTAACCTTTCATCTTCTACATGACGAAGATATTCACTAGCTAGCTAGCTAGGACCTGTGAGAGAGTTCCTGAATGGAGGTACGTAGAAGCAGCTCCACCATATATACAAACTGTGCGAGAAGATAAGAGATGACATGGCAGTATGGCACACGGGGGTGGCCAGAGTTCGGAGACAAGCATGGGAACGTCGCCATGACATGGAAAGTTTCACATCAGGTGCCTACTGAGGAGAGAAACATGTGGTTCAACACTGCTCCCACTATGTCTCCCTCGCGCATGTCCTTCACATACACTCACATGCTGCGATCGGAACACTGGACACGACACGACACACATGTATATATGCACTCGAGACAGTTTTCAGATCACATCTGATAGCACCCCTGCTCTGCCTTGCCGACGTTCGATCGATCCTTTCCTTTCGTCTTGCATCTTGTCGCAATCGCTGGGTACGTGTTATCGTCGTATCCTACATATCTGCAATCCTGGGTACGTGCCTAGACATACCGACAGTTCAGCTTGTTTCTTGGTAGCAAACTCTGCAGTTGCAGAGGAACCTGGCTAGTCCTAGTCCAGTATTACATGGTCCAATAATAAATAGATTAAGCATTACAAAAATTTACCAAAAATTCGAACAAGGTAAAATAAGATAAAAATAACTTTCAAGTACATAATAATATGAATTAAGAGTGTGAATTTGAACAAGGTAAAATAAGATAAAAATCACTTTCGATTGATGCACAACACACCCACACATGCTTGACATTTGATTTGGCTAGGAGTGATTTTGCTAAATGCGATATAGGTAGCGAGGCTCCATTTCTAATATAAAGTTCGGAAATAATTGGTCCAATACTTTTACCTATGATGGAGGCTACCTGATGTATATTTATAGGAGCAACTTTTCGTCAAAGGAAAATTTTATTAACTCAAAATTTCACGTACGAGCTATACATAGAGCCATTACAACATGATAACTTGGGTATCAGGCGCACAGTGTAGCAAACTCCACGGAGTAGTGCACCCTTAACTTTTACTCCCTCCGTTCGGGAATAGATGACGCGGAGGGTTTAAAATTTGAACTACAACATTTTTACAAAAAGCCCCTTGTGTATCTTCAAATTGTAAAAAATAGAACGCCGACAGGCAGCAAGACGGCTTCCTATCGCTCTACACACTGATGGCACTGGTTAGGAAGATAAATATATATGCATAAGTTTCCAATTTGATGGCAATTAAACATGATGTGTGTAGTACAACAGTAGGACACCATGCTCAGTTTCAGTCTCGGCAAATCTTCAGATTCACATTTTTGCGTCGAAAAAATTCAAACAGATATTGCATACAAATACTCTAAATAAACTAAAGCAAATCATGTGCTACAGCACAAGCTACTCCATTTACAAACAAGTGAGCAATTTACAGCAAGTAAACAATGCGTGCGTACTCAATTTACAGCAACAACATGAGCACATGACAGCAGAGGTGGTCGTGGATGTCGGGGGCGACGGCTGTAGGCCGCGAGGGCGTCCATCTTGTGGCTTCATGAGCGCCACAACTCCGGGAACCCGTGGAGGAGTACCACCGGGTCGGCGGCACGTCCCTTCTCTGCTCCGCGATGTTGCAAACTGTCAAAACAAGCAAACTACAACCAACACCAACTCTAAATTATGAACTTGACTGACGATACTAGATTTTGTCCTAAGAAACTCACAGCAACTTGTCACAACTCACAACCAGTAGCAACAGCCATTGTTACAGACCAGCGCCCAAATCTAATGCTTGTACTGCTGTACTACCACATTAAAAGTCAAAGAGAAGAGAGAGCTCACCACTAGCAGCAGCCATTGTTGCTGACCAGCGTCCCAAAAGCTCCACCCGCTACCCCACTTTGTTCCCCTCTTCGACTGGGCAGCAACATCAGCCTTTTTCTCCCACCTCCCTCATCGTCGCTGCCCCTCCACCACCTCCGCGTCGCGGTCACCACCGGATGCCGCCTCCCTTCCTCATTTTCCCTCTCCCTACAGGCATCGGGTCGTCAACGGTTCTAGTCTGGGGCCATTTGAGGAAGAGCGACGAAAACCTCCCAATCAGGTGGGAGACGAGAGCCGTCACCAGAGGTAGCAAGTGGCGCGCTTTGCAGGGTGCTCACAGAAAAAGGGATCCCTTTCCTCTTGATCTGCCCTCCTCATTGGGATTTGTTGGTGCGGCGGAAGGGAGGCAGCGAGGAAGGAAGGTTGCCGGCACGCGGTGAGATAGGGGCGCCGGAGACAGAGCAGGCAGCGGGGGGACGGGAACGAGGGAGCACGGCGGTGGGGAGCCAGTGTTTTGTCGGAACGGAGGTGATGTAGCCCCACATGTGGACAACACCATGGACACCATGCCAAATGGCCCAATGACAAGATCAAGAGTCAAGGCTCTTCACGAAAAGGTGACCTCGCTCCTCTCGATGTGTGATCTTGACCTTCCTTTGAATTGCTTGCTACCTCATGCCACTACCTTATGCATACTCAGGATCCACCCGGAAGATGACCCACAATGGAGTCAAGAAGATGGCCAAGAGAAGGTCCAAGATGATGGAGAAGATGGACAAGAGGAGACCCAAGCAGATGGACAAGAAGAGGAGGGAAGGAGCGAAGACTGGGTGGCCGGCCTCCCAGCCGGCCTAGGCCGGCCTCCAGGCCGGGCACCAACCCGAAGCCGCCGGCCTCCCAGCCGGCCCAGGCCGGCCTCCAGGCCGGGCACCCACCCGAAGCCGCCGGCCTCCATACCGGCCCAGGCCGGCCCCCAGGCCGGGCCACATCCCGACGCCGCCGGCCCACGCGCCGGCCTCCCAGCCGGCCTCCAGGCCGGCCTAGGCCGGCCCCCAGGCCGGTCATCCACCTGAGCCGGCCGGCCTCCAGGCCGGCCTAGGCCGGCCCCCAGGCCGGTTCCCCGCCAGAGCCAGCCGGCCTCCAGGCCGGCCTAGGCCGGCCCCCAGGCCGGTTCCCCGCCTTTCCTGCCCGTTTTGTAATAGACTATAAATAGCTTTCCACTTTCCCCATTTCGAGGTTAGACTGAATCTGAGACTTGTGAGAGCTATGCTCCTCCTCCCTCGTAGCTAGGGTGCCTCGTTGAGGTAGATCTTGTTGTTGCTACTCTTTCACTGCGGTGTCTCTAGTAGTGCAAACCAATCTTTCACTGCGGTGATTCTATTGGATCGGTGGACCGGCCGGTAAGAGCAATCGGTTTCAACAAGAGTAAGTTTGGCTTTGATTCTTCGATCCAAAGGCTACCTTTTTGAGGGTTTGTTGTTGGGTGGAGTTCTTAGCAGGATTTGCTAGTTATCCTTGTGTTTTGCCCACGAATCTCCCTCGTTTCCCCTCGTGTTCTTCGTGTTCATCCCCGTTTCCCCCTCAAATCCGTGAAGATCGGGCCTAGCCCTACATCAGGAGGGGAAGAGGACGATGCGGAAGGAGCCAGAGTTTTTTCGGAAGAATAATGTGGTTTTTTTTTGTTTGCAAAAATGCCTTCGAGAATAAAGTTCACGCTTCTATTGGAAATCATACATGACCACAATTTCTGAGCACAACATGTAATGATCTGTTGGGACACTTTTGAAAATTGCCTCTATAGGTAATGATCTATGGGGAACTTCTCTAAAATGCCACTATAGGTAATGATCTATTGGGGCACTTCTCTAAAATGCCACTATAGGTAATGACCTATTGGGACACTTCTCTAAAATGCCACTATAGGTAATGACCTATTGGGTCACTTTTGAGAAGTGCCTCTATAGGTACTGATCTATTAGGGCACTTCTCTAAAGTGCCACTATAGGTAGTGACCTATAGAGGCATTTTTTATAAATGCCTCTATAGTTTATACAAATAGAGTCAGTTTGGTAAAGTGTCTCAAATTGTATATGAATTTGGGGCATTTTATTCAAAATGCCCCTAAATTGCAAACTTTTAGGGCACATTCGAAAGTGCCACTGTGAAAGTGCCCTTAATTGTAGAGTGCGACATAGTGGTGGGGCCTGTTGACCATACCATGTCGTCATGGAGGAGTGCAGTAGCGGAGAACCGTAATCAGAATTACTCCCTGACAATTAATTTGCAGAGGATTATGAAACATTATCCAAAATGCATGCGGAAGATAAAAGAAAACATATACCTCTCCTTGTCTCTAATTGTGCACATACATCCCTCAAAACAGTTTGGAGATTACCACACATGCAAATAGGTACATCGTTAATTGACCTACAAAGCAGATGAATTTTTACCACTAAAAATCCATAGCGACGATATAATGGCAACCATTGCTACTCTAATGAGGATTCAATAGTTGTAATAGATTACATGCAACTAGTTGCAAAGATGTTTGCAACACTACATGATATGTAGAAGTTAGAATCTACTTAAATGACTGACCATATATAACATATCACTAGTAGGAAAATACTTATAGGTAGATGGTTACCAGTGGCGCATCAAGCTTTGATGCGCCACAGGTAATATAGCCATGGCGCACCGAGGCTGGTGCGCCACTGGTATGCGACTTACCAGTGGCGCACCCACGAGGCCATGCGCCACAGGTAAGCGGTAACGGAGCTGGCTGGGTGGCTCCAGGTTACTTCGTGGCGCACCCCATATTTATGCGCCATAGATAAGCTGCTACTCGTGACGCACGGTTAAGAGGTGCGCCACAGGTGCCAAGCGCGAGCGCGAGCATCTCTACCTCTCACCTTATCCTCTATCCCCCTCTTTTTTTTTTGCTAACCTTATCCCCTTATCCTCATTCTTGGCCTCTCCCTCGTCCTTATCCCCTCTCACGAACGAAGCCCCCCGCGGCATGAAGAAGTGAAGCCCCCCGCGGGCATGGAGGAACGAAGCCCCCCCCCCCCCCCCCCGCCCCCGCGGTGGCCGACCAAGCTCGGGCGCTGTGGAAGCACCCCCGGGAGGCGGCGCGGCGCGAGATTCGGCGTGGGCGGGCGGTACGAGCTCCGGCGCGGTGCGAGCTTCGGCGCGGGCGGGCGGCGTGTGCCTCCCTTCCCTCTGCATCCGTCGCTAGTCGACCTCCCCGCCCTGCCGCGACCCCAGCCACTCCTCCTCCGACGAACACACTGGCACAGGCGGCAGAAGAGCCCCCCCCCCCCCCCCCCATCCCCCTCTCTGATGCCGACGGCATCGATCCCCTCCTCCTCCCCTTCTCCCTGACCTCCCCCTCATCCCGTAGCATCCTGCAACACCCCGTTTGGTGGTTGATCGCGAGCTGGCCATCGTCCTCGGTCTGCTCCAGATCTTGTTTTCTTTTCTGTTTTCTCTGACCGACAGATCCTCCATGCACAAGTACGAGCTCGCCATCATCCTCCGCTCAAAAGCTCGCCATCATCCTCTACTATACCCGCACAACTACAGATTCAGCCCGTGCAGGGTCGCGGTAGCGAACGGATGGAGCCCCATGGCGATGCATCTCCGGCGGCGCAGCGGCGTAGACGAAGGCCCCCGGCGGTCGGGCGACCGGATTTTTTTTAAATCTCGAAATACTTACCAGTGGCGCACGTGGGCAGTGCGCCACGGGTAACATGTTACCAGTGACGCGGTACCAGTGACGCACCATGATGCGCCACGGGTAAGTAAATCTGGTGCGCCACAGGTAGCCTGTTTCCTACTAGTGTATGAACTTAAACTGGAAGAATAAGTGCTTGATGGTCTCATAATGATGACAAAAGCAACATTATAACTTTCCATGCTAGTTGTACTTTCAAGCTAATCCTTGGTAAGGATGACCCTTTGCGAAGATATCACGTCATTTTGTCTAAGAGGCACTGTCAATTTCCAGAGTTTTTTTATTATCTACTCGCACATCCGGATGTATAAGTGCTTTGTACATGGAATCCAAAAAAAAATCATTCTCATATTGCTTCCAGTGTATTTCGTCATTCCCACCGTGGCCACCACCCTAGAGATCCGACTAAAAATGTAGACGAAATGGAAGAAGGTACGCACCGTCGCGTCTCTATGGACAATGTGTGGATGGACTTGGGCCACATGTCTATGGACAATGTGTTTACAAGACGGCTACTTGCATAAGTCAAATAAAGTTTTTTTTGGAGCAACTATCAAAGGAAGTTTTGGTATATGTTAAATACAGAGATCCGGTTTTCGCATGCTGCTACGTTCTGTACCCATTTTCGCATAGAATTGTCTGTTGATATATATTTGAAAGTTGACTTCATTTCTATTTTACCTCCAAAAAAGACGAAAACTTTCCATAGTATGAAGTATCATTCTCACCTCTACCCCCAATCATCATCAATAGATCCTCTGTCTCGTGTCCACTTGCCTCTGCCAACCCCGGACCATTAAAACATGATGGAGAGGTGGTGATGAAAATTCAAGCGAGGAAACCCGGAAAGAAGTTCAGTTGACTGGGTAATATACCGAAGCGTGTTTATATGTATGTAAGTTTTTGCGAATTTGCAGAAGCAAGGAAGGGCATATGGAACCAGGTGGTGCCGATTTATCCTCTGATCTAGGGCAGAGATGAAGTAAATCAAGTCACGGAATAGCAGTTAAAGATGGTCGATTCAAAGACTAAAGCGCCGCGTGAATTTTATCATTAATTCTCAGATTGATCTATTCTTAGATCGTGAGCAACCGCCGCCCATTTCTCTATCTCCATCAGGGCAAAATATTAGACGAAACACGCATGCAGCTAAGCTGGACGTACGAAATGTTCTTCTGTTCCCTTCCCATTAGGGCAAATTGAGTTAAGCGAGGAATTCAAGTACACAGTTCCAGCTAGAGTGTAAACAAATAGCAACACAGCACGCCACCTGGTGGGTCACCTGGCTGTCCGGTGACCAGGAGTTCTTACGTCCATGTGACAAAACAAATTTCTTCGTGGGTCTCCCGGTCACTGTGACAGCGAGGGCTAAGGCTGGTGTGCCCTGGGCGGCCTCGAGAGCGCGCGATATATAAAGGAACCTACGGAGATGCACATACCACACAACACAGAAACACATATGCTCGTCAAATTCTTCGTACTAGCTAGGCAAGATCGATCGATCTTCCCAAGAACTCGCCGTGGTACACGCTGTTCCAAGACATGGATGCGGTCGAGTCGTCGGCGGTGGTGAGCTGCGAGTGCTGCGGGCTGGAGGAGGAGTGCACCGGCGAGTACGTCGCTGGCGTGAGGGCATACTTCGGCGGGCGGTGGCTGTGCGGGCTGTGCTCCGAGTCCGTCAAGTACGAGGCCGGCCGCGGCAAGCGCGTGGCGCCGGCGTTGGGCGTGGAGGAGGCCGTGCGCGCGCACATGGCCTTCTGCCGCATGCTCAAGCGCGCTGGCCCCGCGGAGCGCGTCGCCCAGGGCATGTGCCAGATGCTCAGGCGCGCCGCGTCCGGGAAGCCCCGGGCCGCCTTGACCTCGTCGTCGTCGCGGCGGACGGTGGCAGCTGGTGCGCCGCTGTCGGCCGGTCTCTGATCAAGGAAATCAGTAATAGGCATGTGTCCACCTATCCATGTACTGTTCTTGGCCTCGATCGATCAAGCCCCGGGCCGCAGCGGCTAAATACTCGTCGCGGCCGTCGTCGCTCAGGGCACCACCGCGCGTCGTCGTACAGGCATCGGACAGTGATGTATACAAAAGCATACCAAACCACTGGATTGGTCCATCGTACAGGCATCGGAGACAAGGATTTGTCGTACGCACAGAGGTTCCACTGAGTTAATGTTTGGTTCTTGTGATCAAGTGCATGGATGCTTAATTAACTACTTCTTCATCGCCTGATTTTTCTTTTGATTTAAATGCATTTTTCTACAATCAAGACCCTGATGTATTATATATAGTGGTGAATAGTAGAGATATAAGAGTTGTCTACAGCAATAACAAAACGAATTTTAAAGAAACGAGCAAATTATCGATGTCTCTCATTCTTCTGAAACTATCTCCAGAAAAAAGACATATACACCAAATAATAGATGTGTGAATACCAACGAGCATTCTCCAGTAATTTTGTTCTTCAACCGCTATGCAAAGGCTACAGGCCCGCCGCATCCATTAATGTAAGAAACCAATATCGACAAGAGTACCAACAACAAATTTCAGTGAAGAGCAACCAAACAACTTTGTCGACGTTGCTGGAGAGCTGAGTATACGAATCACCATTGTCGAGGATGTAGCATCCGAGACAAATGTTACGAGGACCATCCTTCTCGTGACAACCATGAGACAAATTCCAAAATTGATCTCGTGTGGCAAGATTGTAAGGATGGCCGGATGAGGAGAAACCGAAGACGGAGGATCAGAGTTGATGAAGCTAGGTTTCCTCAAGGGAGAGGACAACGACTTAAAATGATACTTTACTTTAAATGATCAAGTGCTAGCAGTGGCGGAGGACGGAAAAAAATTAAGGTCGGGCGAACTCTAAAACATAAAAAAAAATGAAAAAACCAAAGTAACCTAGATAGCTTAATATTTTATAAGATCTTAAATATTATCTTGTCAAACATGCAATTCACAAATTCATCGAATAAGCAACTTGCCATAGTTGGGTGTCTTTTTGAGAAAAACAAGAAGATAACTTGGCGATGAATAAAAATCCTATCTCAAATAAAAATGTACGACAAGTTATTAATGTTGAGTGAGTTTTGATCTGTGTATCCTGATTAGCGAAAGATGAACTCTCTGAAACTCGACGTAAGAATATTAACGCTACTATTTAGAATTTAAATAAAATAGATAACACCACTAAGGACTAAATTGCTTATGTACAATTCTTTTTTACATCATAAAAAACAATAGCACGGTATAGTGAAAATAGCAGGAAGCTCCGAGGATCTCTTTCTTTAACAGGAGAAAGCACCCAAGACTAAAACTAGAGCAAAGAAGAAAAATGCTTTACAAGAAAAAATAACCCTAAACCTAGACACACCAGGCTTAAGTTGTTGGCTTGCTACTAAAAGGCCCATGATTACGGCCCATGTGAGACTGTCGGTCGTCTTCTTCTCCACACGAATGGAAAGCTACAGAAAGAATCTCTATTTTTCTGCCAGTCTTTGGGCAACAGGTGACGCTATGTATGCAGATTTTTGCCCAGATTCAAGGTAGGGCGGCCGCCCGACCTCGCCCGAAGGGGTCCTCCGCCACTGAGTGCTAGAGGAGAATGAATTTTGGCTCGTTGTTGAGTGTCAAATATGATGACACATGGAGTCCTAACAAAACATGCAACACAAGCCAGAGGTCGGAGCTTCTCGTGATGCTCGACATATGAATTCAAGAAGTTATGTTCGAACACTTTCAAACACAACAAGAATGGATGATCCAGTTGGCGTCTCATTTTCGGAGAAGATATCCTTGTATCATCAAACCAATCTTTTGGAAGAATCCTTGTTGTTCTTCTTTCTTTCAATTTCATTGATTTGATTTAGTTCCTTAGTTAATCGATAATGTGATGTCATGCTCCCTCCTTTCCTTGATGTAAGATGCACACACTTCTCGATATTTAATTTTGACAATAATAGACCAATAATATATAAATTACGTGAATTCAAAAATATTTTTTTTGAATGCAAATTCAATGGTACCATTTTCGTGTCTTGTAACCCACATTTCGTTGATCAAACTAACTGTGAAACTGAAATCTCGAAAAAAGTGTGCACCTTATGTCATGTACTCGAAAAGCGTGTGCACATTCCATCATGTAACGAATGAATTATATTTTTTGTTAAAAAAATACATGAGTGTCATGGTATTGACCGCCTATGCCATTGCTCCTAAATAAAAATGGATTTTCTACAAAAAAAAATGCACTTTAAATTGAGAACATGTACATTGGAAATTTTAAGATTATCTAAAAAAATCATGGTCGTACTATATGATAAAAAATGGACTCTTGCCCAAAAAATGTGAAGAATTAAGATCTTTTCTTTAAGAAAACAAGAGATAAATTATTGGTATAATAACTACACAATATTTCTGTTTAAAGTTTAGAAATGGCCATATATATTTCCAAAGTGAAGATTCTATTTTATAATGTGCATATCATTTTAAAATTAAACTCACAAAATTCATTTGGACAATTGAGTGGGCCCATAGGCCGCAACTAGCCACATATCCTTATTTTTTGAGAAAAAAAAAGACAACCTATGGGTGGGTGTGTTGACTCCCGGCAGCATCTTCCGAATAAATAGAAAATGTTTAAAAAGTTTAATAAATCAAGATTTATTCACAGTGTACATCTTATAGGTGCATGCACCTTAAGTTTCATGAAAAAAAGACATTTGTTATGACCAGAGAAGAATAAAAATTGTAAAAGCAATTTGGCGAATAAATTTCCTTTTCGCACACGTCATAAAACACATGTTCTTTTCGAGAAGATGTACGTGTGCATTTAAGACAATTTTTAAATATACATTTGGAACATGTTTTTAAAGACATTTTAGCCGCAAGAACATCATTTATTTCCCCATAAGCATATACTCTTGGGAGGCAATTAAACCTCTACGGTATTTTTAATAATAAATAGATCAATTATCTTGTTGTTAGCCTTTAGTTTCTGCATGAAGAAGATATTCACTAGAACATGTGCGAGAGTTCCTGAATGGAGATACGTAGAAGCAGCTCGACCACACAAACTGTGCAAGACGATAAGAGATGACATGCATGGGGACGGCGCCATGACATGGAAATTTTCTCACCAGGTGCCTATACCGAGGAGAGAAACATCTCGTTCAGCACTGCTCCCACTATGTCTCGCGCATGTCGATCACATATACTCACATGCTGCGATCGGAAAACTGGACACGACATGACACGCATGTTGACGTATCCAACAGAAATCCAGACATGATACATGTATGTGCTGCATGCGTGCAGGCACTCGAGACAGTTTTCGGACCACCTCTGACAGCACCTGCCCTGCCCTGCCGACGTTCGATCGATCCTTCCCATCAGTAGCATAATATCTGATGAAATTACACTTCTATCTAATCAATGAATTTTATGGTTCTCCTGCAAACATTTAAAAAAAATCTGATGTAAAAGATCGATCATTTAACAGCAGAGATTGACCAAGCAATCGAGAAAGTGATCATCAACACCGTCGTCGATCTGCCATGCGCGTCTTCCATCTGGTCACAATCGCACGTCTACTGTCGGCGAAGACATCTGTTATCCTAGTATCCTACATATCTGCGACTGCAATGCTTGGTACGTGGATGCCCGGAAAAGTTTCATGTCTCTCGCATCGCAAGGAAGGGACGATGGGGCGCCATGTCTTTTCTAGCATGATAGATGGAGGCCAGGCGGACCGCTCAAAATGCAATTCCCCGAGCTGTTCGCCATCACCACTCGCAAGAATAGGACGGTCCAAAAGGAGCTCACAGACAAGAACTGGATGAAAGCTTCAGTCCACCTCGCCTCGCCAACCCAAATGGACCAACTCATCATGCTCTAGATTGTGCTGCAAGATGTGGTGCTTCAGCCCCATTAGACACCATCTCTTGGGGGTGGACGGCCTCTGCTTATAGTTGTCAATTCTGGGGATCTACTGCTCCTTTCAGGACTGACAAGCTATGGAAGGCTAGTGTCGAGCCCATGTGCAGGTTCTTTGCCTGGCTTGTCCTGCATGGGAAGGTGCTAACCGCCGACAATTTGGTGATTCGGGGATGGCCTCATGACCCCACCTGCAAGCTCTGCGGGATCCACCCGGAGACGGTCCATCACTTACTCCTCGACTGCAGCTTCACCACGGACGTGCGGGAGGCGACCTTCGCACAGTAGGGCACGACTGGGATCACCACCCCCACAGCGGGGCGCAACATTAACTCTTGGTGGGACGACACCATTGATGCCCTTCCAAAAGAGAGACAAAGGGAGGCTAGTGGCGCCTTCATTTACGCTATGTGGGGGACATGGACGGAGAGAAACAGGTGTGTGTTCCGCAACACGGCACTTCTACCGGCGTCTGTGACGGCTTTGGTCCTGGATTGCGCAGCGCGCCTACGCGCACACACATGACCCGGGAGACGTTTAGATCGTAGTTTAGCATCGCGTTTGTATTTTTCTTTTTTTCTGTCTCCAAAAAATGTACATAACAAAAAAATTATATCTAATCAGGCGGCAGAACGACTGCCTTTACCTCAAAAAAAAAAATGCTTGGTACGTGCCTAGACATACCGACAGTTCAGCTTGTCTGGTGGTAGCAGACTCGCATACAGTTGCAGGAACCTGGCTAGTCCAGTATTACGTGGTGGGGCCTGTCGACCATACCATGTCGTCATGGAGGAGTACAGCAGCTGAGAATCGTAATCAGAATTACCTGATGATCAATCTGAAGAGGATTAATGGAAACGTTATCCAAAATACACGTGGAAGATAAAGGAAAATATATTGACATGTGTATACTGAGCTCATATATGTTTCCTTTTTGCGTCTCAAATTTTCTAATTTATTTACTCTACACGTTATTAAACTCATAAGTTAAACGAGATACAAGTAACAAGAGTTCATACCCGGCCACAGCATATCTAATATGCGCACAACCGCTAAACAAGAAAAAAGAAAAAAATCAGAATTATACAATTATACATGAAAGAATTGTAAAATGTCCAAGCGATGAAGGGCCGATCTAGAGACTATGCCGCTATCCATGTAAGATAAAAATATCTCTCACCACACCTCCAATCATTCACATGCCTCTGTAAACGTAAACAGATCTCAGTGAGATGACCACAAACAGAGCAAATATATACACTAGCAAATGACCTACAAAAGAGATGAATTTTTACCATTAAAAATGAATCCTTTCTATATAGTCATAGCGACCATATAATAGCAACCAATGCCACTCTAATGAGGATTCTGTATTTATTATCGATTCCACTCAACCTGTTGCAAAGATGTTTGCAACACTACGTGACATGTACTAATTAGAAGCCAATTGATCTGGCTTACCATAGAGAACATGTGAACATGTGACTGACCATATAATGATGACAAAAGAAAGTATATTTCCATGCCAGTTACTATACGAGTTACTTTCAGGCTTATCCTTGCTAAGGATGCTTTTGTCTGAGAGGCACCTTCATTTTTCAGAGTTTTTTTTTGTTAATATCTATTCGCACATCCGAATGTACAAGTGCTATGTATATGGAATCCACCGAGAATTTTCCTCATGTTGATTCCAGTGTAATTCATCATTCCCGCCATTGTCAACCACCCTAGAGGTCCGTCTAAAACGTAGAGGAAATGGAAGAAGATCGCATCGCCATGTCTCTTTCATTATTTTGTAGCAAAAGTGAAAACCAGTAGAAAATCCTAGAAATTAATGCAAAATAAAATAGTGCAAAGAACAAATATAGAGCTGCATGCATGTATATACATAAGAGAATGCTTGTCGAAACACAAAACCCCTTGATGCCTTGACCTTTTAAATAGTGTGGTATCGATGTGTGATTACATCAATTATGTGTTTGGTAGAGGAGTGTTAGGATTATGGTATAGCCAAATGGGTGGATGAACATGTCTATGGACAATGTGTTTCCGAGGTGGCTACGTGCATAAGTCAAAGGAAGTTTTTGTATGTGTCAAATACGAAGATACGTGTTTTGCATGCTGCGGCATTTTGTTCCCATTTTCGGATAAGAGTGTACGTTTATACATATTTGTAAGCGGACTCCATTTCTATTTTACTTCCAAAGCAGACTAAAATTTTCCACATTTTTTATGTATGGAAATTTCACTAACTAGGTTCCACTTGTGAACTGGCAGATCGAAATCGAAGCAAGGACGGGCATATGGAACCAGGTGGTGCCGATTTATCCTCGGGTCTAGGGCAGAGATGGATTCATCTGTGCAGCCTCTGTCTTGGAAGTAAACCAAGTCCCGAAATAGCAATAAAAGATGGTCGATTCGAAGACCAAAGCACGCGTGAATTTGAATATTTGATCGATCATTAATTCTGAGATTGATCTATTCTTAGATTCATACACGGCTCGGTCGAGAGCAACCGCCAATAATTCTCTATCCCCATCAGGGCAAATTAGACGAAACACGGATGCAGCTAAGCTGGACGTACGAAATGTTCTTCTGTTCCCTTCCCGTTAGGGCAAATTGAATTAACCGAGGAACACATTCACACAGAACCTGATTAAACTAAATACGGAGTAGCATTCTAACACTCCTAGCTAGCAACTGCTTCTGTAGCTAGCAACACAGCACGCCACCTGGCTGTCCGGTGACCAGGAGTACTATACGCGCGTACGTACGTGACTCCATGTGACAAAACAAATTTCTTCGTGGAAACATTACGCTCAGGTCCCGGTCACAGTGACAACGAGGGCTACTAGGCAAGATCGATCTTCCCTGGGCCTCGAGAGCTATATAAATGAACCAACCGGTGCACACAGAAAGCACAACACGAAAACACACATACTACTTGTCATATTCTTCTTCATAGGCAAAGATCGATCTTCCTTCCTGTCCAAGAACTCGCCGTGGTACGAGTGTACGACGTTGTTCCAAGACATGGAGGCGGTGGAGTCGTCCGCGGTGGTGAGCTGCGAGTGCTGCGGGCTGGAGGAGGAGTGCACCGGCGAGTACGTCGGCGGCGTGAGGGCGTACTTCGGGGGTTGGTGGCTCTGTGGGCTCTGCTCCGAGTCCGTCAAGTACGAGGCCGGACGCGCGCCGGCGTTGGGCGTGGAGGAGGCCGTGCGCGCGCACATGGCCTTCTGCCGCATGCTCAAGCGCGCTGGCCCCGCGGAGCGCGTCGCCCAGGGCATGTGCCAGATGCTCAGGCGCGCCGCGTCCGGGAAGCCCCGGCCCGCGGCCTCGCCCTCGTGGCCGTCGCTCCGGGCACCACCGCGCGTCGGCGATCGGCCTCTGCTCGATCCTTTGTCGGCGGCGGCCACCGGCCAGAGTTAATGTTTGCTTCTTGTGATGAAGTGCGTGCATGCTTGCGTCTTCCTCTCCTGAGTTTTCTTTTATCGATTAATTTATCCCGCATACGTGTCCTATAAAAGTTTTGTGTCCGATGGGTGGATTGAGAGAATCTTCCCTAGAAAAGAGGACCAACGACCTCATACATGTAGAGAATCTTTTTCAAATGCTAAATTTTAAAATGAATTATCTTTATAACCGTTAATCGAATTGACGATCCGCTTTTATCATTGGCTTCGTCTCGACGGGTACTATAAAACAAGATCCCATCTTAATATGTTTTGACGAATTTTTTTTTCTGTCGTCAGTTGTCAAGTTATTGTACTGTACTTGCCATCATACTAGATAACAAGTTGCCATATAAATAATACACAGTTACCAGATAAATTTTACATTTTTTATCTCGTAGCAATGATCAATATGTCCAGAGAATAAGTATTCTACCCACTCTAAACACGCAAAAGATCACATTAACATCAGGAAAGCTTATATTGGTGAGTACCGAAGTTCAAAAAAAACTGGCAACCATTTGATTTTAACTTGGTGGCCAACATGACTATACCTGGTGACCAAGTTACTATAATCTGACAACTAAGTCCGGAAAAAAAAATATTATCAAAACATATCAATATGTGATCTACTTTTAAAGATCTCGACGCGACAAAGCTTACCGTGAAAACGGATTTATGTTTTGACTTACGATTTAAGAGATAAAACATTTTAAAAATTGAAACATAAAGAGAATCTACATGGCTACATGCATTTAAAGCTAAGTTGCAATATTTTAAATTGTGCCCACGAAAAGCTAGTATGGGGCTGCCCGAAGTAGCACAGTCCTTTATCGATTAAATACTCAAGGTGCTAAGACTAGAGAGAATGAATTTTGGACTCGTTGGCGACTATATATGACGACACATGCCATGATCTTCGAATGGATGATCCATTTGGCGCCTCATTCTCGGAGAAGATATCCTGTTATCATCTTCATCAAGTTCAAACCATACATTTGGAAGAATATCTTATTTGCATCGAAAGTTGTCTCGTCCCTTCTTTTTTATGCTTTATCTCTAGAGTGTGAAATATGTACTGATGCAACAAGAGAATGGAATGTCGATCTTGTGGCCCACTCTTAGAGTCTAGACGTGGCCAATTGACCATGACATTCCCTTTGATCAATGGGGGTGGTCGAATCATGCATCGACCACCGTCGCGGCTTGAGGCAAGGGGACTCACTCTTCCCTATGTTGCTTGACTTACTGATGGAAGTTCTACACCTCATGATCAAGACAACAATAGAGCAAGGCGTCCTCTCGAGGTTGGCGAGGAGAGGGCTTCACCATAGGACATCCATCTATACAGTTGATGTAATGACCTTCATCCAGCCTACATGGCAAGATGTGCGTGCTTGCGTGGAAATTCTCAATGACTTTGACGAGGGCTCAAGTTTGTGACTCAACTTCATGAAGAGATTGGCCTACCTGATTAGATGCTCGTCGGAGCAGAAGGAGATGGTACATGGGGAGCTATTGTTCCAGGTGCCTGTCGTGGGGCTACCTTTCGGGTACCCCACGGTGGTGGTACCTGGGTCACGCCAAGGGAAGCCCATTGAAGCCCATGAAGTGTACCGTGTGGCCCAAGTAGCCGGTTAGGCCGGTGATGGCTTTCCTTATCCTGTAATGTGCAATCCGCACCGTCCACCCGAGACCTGGCCTGTGATATAAAGGCCAGGAGGATGCGCCACTTAGGTCAAAAAACACACACGCAAACCCTAGCGAGATTGCCATCTCGCCATTGTAGCCACCTCGATAATACCAGACAAGCAGGAGTAGGTCTTTACCTCATCTCGAGGGGCCGAACCTGGGTAAACTCGCCCCCTGTTAGCCGTCGTGATCACCAACGTTCATACTCTCTCCCCCTCAATCAACCCGGGGTACACAACCTTGGGATTTGCCGAGTCCACACTTCGACAATTGGCGCCGTCTGTGGGAAGAACAGATCGTTGGAGTCATGGTTGCGCCGGCCTCATCTGCAATGAAGAACGGCATCAGCGCCAGGGAGTCGATCTACACCGGCTTCCTCGAGTTTGTCCAGCACTCGCCGGCGGATTTCCCGGCGTACGCTGAGCTGCAGCAGAGCACGTGGATTACCTTCGGTAGTCTACACTATCTGGTGGACAGTCGTGGAACGCTCCGGCCCACGCTGGCCACGTTGCGCGCAACGGATGCGCCTGCATCTACATCGACTGCGCCGACCGCGGCACCACCCGCCGCGAAGATCGCGTCTACTACGGCCACGGCGATCGCGTCGATGACTGCCGTGAAAATCGCGTCTACTTCGACTGCGTCAGCACCATCTACGATTGCGTCAACGGCGACTGCGGTGACCACACCTGTGGTTGCCAGAAAAATCGCATCTACTGCAACCCTGGCGCGAAACAAGTCTACTCCGACCTTCTTGTCCGCGCCAAGACCTACACCGATTTCGACTACGCCAACCGCGCCTCCGCATCGCGGAGTCGCCAGTAGCAGCGACCGTGGCACCCGCCACGTTGCTGTGATCTTCGACTCTGAGTATAGCTCGGACGAAGGAAGCAGGACTGGGAGCATCAGCCCCACTCGACGGGTTTACCCTGCGCAAGTTTATATGACCAACTCAGCACGACCCAACGGCGGGGAATCCGCATACCCGCTGGAGATGACCATGCCGGACAGGGTGACAAAACTCACCATCACCCGGGAAATGGCGATCAAGGCCATGAAGCACGTGGACGAAGGCACGTTCCCTTCACCAGATGAACCCCGAGAAGACCAACTGGCGGTCCAATACTTGCTTTGGAAGGAGTCCGAGCGAGTCCGCCTAGAGAAGGCTGATCTGATTCGACGCAAAGAACAAGCTGACGCGTCGAGTGCCAGGAGGGCAGCGCACTCGTTCATGGCTGGTTCGGAAGAAGTCACACAAGGAGGAGGACGTCACAGGGCTCGCATGCCGCAAGTGCCAGAGGCTGATCGCGTCCACCTCACTCGCAATCTGGAGTCGTCATTCATGACGGAGGATGCGGACGGAATCCCCATCCCCAAAACACCCGCTTCGGCCCTCATGGCAGTCGAAACCTACCTGCGACTAACACAGCCACCGGAGGGTGACGCCCACGCTCGCCTTCATAGGCGACAAATTCAATCCCTCAGGGAAGTCGAGGAAGTCCTGGCAAAGGCAGCACCAGCAGAAAGGGTGCACGAGAATCGAGGCCGCCGCGATCGTGAACCCGCACCACTTGCAGACCCAGCCCCAATTCGACTGCGACAGCCGCAGCCGGGCGAAGATGTCCGTAACGTCGTCACACAGAGAAGGGTGGACCGCAGTCGACGGATGCGAGCAGCGAGTTCACAAGCCAACGACTACGACGAAAACGACTTTGAGCCACGCGGAGCCGTATGTTTCAGCTTCAACATCCGTGACACGAAGATGCCCAAAGGCTTCAAGCTAACAGCAGAGACACCCAAGTATGACGGGAAGCAAGACCCAAGGGACTGGCTGGAAGACTACCTCATCGCGTGCAGCTGTCAGGGTGGTACTTCGACTACTGCCATGCAGTACATCCAGTTGATGCTCACAGGATCTGCACGCGGGTGGCTCAACACTCAGCCCAGGGACGCTTTCAGCACCTGGGACGAGTTCAGGAACGCCTTCGTGAAGAGCTTTCTGGGGACATACGCGAGGCCAACAACCCTCATTGAGCTCCAGGCGTGCAAGCAAAGTCGAGACGAGCCACTCCGTTCGTACATCCAGCGGTGGACTTTGCTTCGCAACACCATGGACGGAGCCACCTCAGAAGACAGGGTAATGGATGCATTCATGCACGGCGTTTACCGCCGCGACCTCCGTGAGGAGTTTGGTAGGCTTAGGCCGAGGAACATGATCGAGCTTATGCAGATAGCCAACCAGTGGGCAGATGGAGAAGACTCTGTCCGTGATACACCACGATCTCCGAGGCAAGAAGCAGGACCTAGCAACTGGCGAGAAGGGCGCCTGAAGAAGAAGCCGCGTTACGTCGGCAACGACTCGATCGAGTTAGTAGCGGCGGGATTCGAAACCCCCCGTGAGAGTGAAAGACAGTACAACCAGGGCGGTGGCAGCGGCTACCATGGAGAAGGAAGTCGCAAGCGCGAGTGGCGGAGACGCCCACTGACTGAAGAAGAAGAGTTAGAGCAACCCTGCAAGCATCATATGTTTAGGGACCCAGAAACAGGCAAGTGGGGATCCCGCCACCTATTGAAGGATTGCAGAAAGGCGCGTAAGATATACAGGGCGTTTGCGCGAATAGTCCCTCAGAACGGACAGCATGATAATCAAGCGGCACCCGTGGCACAGCCAGGCGTACAGCTGGCTCTCCAGGCGCCGCCTGCTCCTGCAGTCGCCAACCCAGCGCAGGCAGCGCTGGCCTTCTACCCGCAGCAGCAACAGCAACCACAGCCACAGCCACAGGATCCTGCTAACGTGTTCCCGGCAGCACGTGGGCAGATTAACATGATACAGAAGGGACGTCCTTCCAACAGGACCCAGAAAATCATCACCCGCCAGGTCTACCAAGCACTCACCAACCCACCTGCAGTACCCGATTACCTGAGAGGCTCAGAAACAGCGATCACTTTCTCCAGAGCGGACCACCCGCCGGCGATCCCATGACCCGGGCACGCTGCTCTGGTAGTCGAATCTCAGATCGGGGAGTACACCTTGAAGAAGGTGTTCATGGATGGAGGCAGCGGTATCAATATCATCTTCGCCGACACTCTCAGAAGAATGAACAAGTCAACATCCAACCTGACGCCATCAGCGAACACTTTCCACGGCATAGTACCAGGGCAAGCAGTCACGCCCATGGGAACAATCACACTTGAGGTTATATTTGGCACACCCGAAAACTTCCAGCGAGAGGCGATCGACTTCGAGGTAGTCGACTGGAAGTCGCAATATCATGCCATACTGGGTCGTCCGACCTTTGCCAGGTTCATGGCAGTGCCCCACTACGCCTACCTCCTGCTCAAGATGCCGGGACCAAAGGGTGTCATCACGGTGAAAGGCGATTTTGACCGGTCTGATAGCTGCGACCGCGAGTTCAGCAGGATTTCTGAGTTCTTCGGGATGGACGAGCACCTGGAGATGATGGCAGTCGACAACGACAAGACTGTTCCCGCCACGGAAGAAATCATCCAAGGAATCGGCATTCAACACAAGCGACGACACAAGGACCCATCAGGTACACCCGACGGACGCCGATAAGACAGTCAGGGTGTCATCAAGCCTGACTAGCGCATAGGAAAGCGCGCTCGTCGAGTTCCTGCGCGAGAATTGGAAGATATTCGCCTGGCAACCTTCTGACATGCCAGGTATACCAAGGGAACTCGCCGAGCACTCCTTACGCGTACACAAAGACGCTAGACCAGTCAAGCAAACCATGAGGCGTTTCGCGGGTCCAAAGAGAGATGCCATCAGCAAGGAGATTGACCGGCTGCTTCACGCCGGATTCATTCGAGAGATAAAGGAGTCAGAGTGGGTAGCAAACCCGTTGTTGGTGGAAAAGAAGAAGACAAAGAAACTCCGCATGTGCGTCGACTTCACCGCCATCAACAAATGCTGCCCCAAGGATCACTTTCCGCTCCCGCGGATTGATCAGATCGTCGATTCGACTGCAGGTTGCGCACGCCTATCCTTACTGGACGCCTACTCCGGGTACCAGCAGATCAGGATGAAAGTCGAGGATCAAGATAAGACGGCGTTCATCACACCACACGGTGTATTCTGTTACCAGATGATGCCCTTCGGGTTGAAGAACGCTGGAGCCACATACCAGCGCACGATGCAGGCCTGCCTGAAGAAGCTCATAGGACAGATTGTCCAGGTCTACGTCGACGACATAGTCGTCACCACCCGCACAGAGGGCAACCTCATCGACGGCCTCCGCAAGGTCTTCGACGCGCTCAACAAGTACCAGATCAAGTTAAACCCAGACAAGTGCGTCTTCGGTGTCCCAGCCGGAGAATTACTGGGGTATCTTGTTTCTGCGAGAGGAATCGAAGCCAACCCTGATAAGGTGCAGAACATACTCGACATGCCTGCACCGACCAAGCTCCATGAAGTACAACGCCTAGCCGGCAGAGTCGCAGCGCTCAGTCGATTTATTAGTAAGTTGGGAGAAAAGGCCCTGCCCTTTTACCAACTGATGAAAAAGGCAGATAAGTTCGAGTGGACAGAGGAGGCACAAGATGCATTCGATAAACTGAAACAGACCCTCACAACCCCTCCAGTGCTGGTGGCACCACATGAGAACGAGCCACTGTACCTGTATGTGGCGGCCACGAACAGAGTGGTTAGTACCGTGCTCGTAGTCGAGCGGGAGGAAGAAGGAAAGAGCCACCCTATTCAGCGACCCGTGTATTACCTCAGCGAGGTGCTAACTGATTCCAAGCAGCGGTACCCGCACTATCAGAAGCTAGCATACGGAGTCTTCATGACGTCCAGGAAAGTGGTACACTATTTCTCTGAGCACCCTATCACGGTGGTAAGCTCCTCTGCCCTATCCGACATTCTCACCAACCCGGCCGCGACAGGAAGAGTCGCCAAGTGGGTTGTCGAGTTAGGGCCATGGGGGTTGAAGTATGTACACCCGAAGGCAATCAAGGCCCAGGTCCTCCCAGAGTTTACCACAGAGTGGATAGAAGCACAACTGCCTGATGAGCCCGACTTGTCCAATGCATGGACAATGTATTTCGATGGATCCAAAAAGTTCAACTCAGCCGGAGCAGGAGTCGTGCTCATCTCATCCAAAGGCGACAAGCTGAAGTACGTGCTGCAGATAAAATTCTCAACACCTTCCAACAACGAAGCAGAGTACGAAGCCCTGATCCACGGCATGCGGATGGCCAAGAATTGCGGCGCCACTCGCCTCATGATCTACGGCGACTCCTACCTTGTCGTACAGCAAACCATGAAGCAGTGCGACGCCATCGCTGACAACATGATAGCCTACAGGGAGCTGTACAATCAACTGGAAGGCCTCTTCGACGGCTGCGAACTGCGGCACATCGGCCGCGAAAGCAACGAAGAAGCTGACGCCCTGGCCAACCTAGGTTCAGATCGAGCTCCGGTGCCACCCGGAGTCTTCCTCGAGTGCATCACACAGCGCTCAATCAAGGTCCGGCCCCCGCCAGGACCCTCTACATCGACAACAAGCACCGCCAACCCGCCAAGCACGGAGAAGGAGCTCATGGAGATAATGCTGGTCGAGCCCACGTGGACAAGCCCGTATCTGGCTTACATGCTGCACCAGCGGATGCCGGAGAACCCAGTCGAAGCCAGGCGCATCGTCCGCCGTTCCAAAGGCTTCACCATCATCAATGGCGAGCTCTACAAGAGAAGCATCTCAGGAGTCCTTCAAAGGTGCATCGATCCAGCCGACGGCCAAGCTATCTTACTCGACATCCACGCCGGCATCTGCGGGCACCACGCAAGCAGTCGAGCACTGGTGGCCAAGGCCTTGCGAGCAGGGTTCTACTGGCCCACCGCAATGCAAGACGCAGAAGAACTGGTAAAAAAGTGCGTCGGCTGTCAGGAGTTCGCCAACAAGCCGCACACACCAGCATCCGCACTGAAGACAATACCACTCGCATGGCCCTTCGCGCAATGGGGGCTCGACATGGTAGGTCCCTTCAAGAAATCCTCCCCAGGTGGGCACACCCACCTCCTGGTGGCAGTCGACAAGTTCACGAAGTGGATCGAGGCAGTCCCAATCACAAGCTCAACTGCAACCTCAGCGGTCAACTTTATCAGGTCGATCATCTTCAGGTTCGGTGTGCCACACGGCATCATCACCGACAACGGGACGAACTTGACAGCCGAAGAATTCAGGGACTTTTGCTCTGACAAGGCACCAAGCTCAGTTATGCATCCGTCTCCCACCCGCAGTCCAATGGGCAAGTCGAGAAAGCCAATGGCCTAGTCAGCAAAGGCATCAAGAAGCGTCTGCGAGTACCATTGAAGCAAGCCACAGGAGCCTGGGTGGAGGAGTTACCAAGTGTGCTGTGGAGCCTACGCACCACGCCAAACAGATCTACCCAGTACACACCATTCTTCATGGTGTACGGCGCCGAAGCAGTCCTGCCCTGCGACATCAAATTTGATGCTCCACGGGTGGTGGCATACGACGAGTCTGATGCAGAAGAAGCACTCGAAGATGACGTGGACACCCTGGATGAAGCACGTGACATCGCCCTCAGCCGCACAGCCGTGTACCAGCAAGACCTGCGCAACTACCATGGGCGACGACTGCGGCCTAGATCATTCGTCCCAGGGGATCTGGTTCTCCGGCTCAAGCAGAAGAAGGTGCACAAACTCGCCTCCCCATGGGAGGGTCCATACATTGTGACAGAGGCAATCGGCAACGGAGCTTACCGCCTGAAAGACTCGAAGACGGGGACAGTCTGCAGCAATCCATGGAACGTGGCACAGCTACGCCGCTTCTACGCCTGATCGACCCCAACTTGTAAACTTCACCTTGTCAAGTAGCAGCAGGTTTCTCACGCACTCTTTCCCTCGCCAGGGTACCTAAGGGGACTGGAAGGGTTTTAACGAGGCGGCCTGTTTGCGAGAATCAATAAAGATATTTGAAGAAAAAGACTCATCATTTTTTCCTTTGCGAACAATCAACCTAAATCCTAGGCCGCCACTCGAACCACTCGGGGGCTCGTGCCATACAGGTCTAAGTCCAGCCTAGGCCGCCACTCGAATCACTCCGGGGCTGCGCCACACAGGCATAACTCGAAAATCCTAGGCCACCACTCGAACCACTCGGGGGCTCACGCCATACAGGTCTAAGTCCAGCCTAGGCCGCCACTCGAATCACCGGGGGCTGCGCCACACAGGCATAACTCAAAAATCCTAAGCCGCCACTCGAACCACTCGGGGGCTCGCGCCATACAGGTCTAAGTCCAGCCTAGGCCGCCACTCGAATCACTCGGGGGCTGCGCCACACAGGCATAACTCGAAAATCCTAGGCCGCCACTCGAACCACTCGGGGGCTCGCGCCATACAGGTCTAAGTCCAGCCTAGGCCGCCACTCGAACCACTCGGGGGCTCGCGCCATACAGGTCAAAGTACAGCCTTGGCCACCACTCGAATCACTCGGGGGCTGCGCCACACAGGCATAACTCGAAAATCCTAGGCCGCCACTCGAACCACTCGGGGGCTCGCGCCATACAGGTCTAAGTCCAGCCTAGGCCGCCACTCGAATCACTCGGGGGCTGCGCCACACAGGCATAACTCGAAAATCCTAGGCCGCCACTCGAACCACTCGGGGGCTCGCGCCATACAGGTCAAAGTACAGCCTTGGCCGCCACTCGAATCACTCGGGGGCTGCGCCACACAGGCACAAACTCAAAAATCCTAGGCCGCCACTCGAATCACTCGGGGGCTCGCGCCATACAGGTCAAAGTTCAGCCTTGGCCGCCAATCGAATCACTCGGGGGCTGCGCCGCACAGGCATAACTCGAAAACACTAGTCCGCCAATCGTTTCACTCGAGGGCTGCGCCGCACATGCCTAACTCAAACATACCTAAGACGTCACCCGATTCACTCGGGGGCCGCTCCATACAGGTTTACGAGTGCAAAAACACACGTTATACATTCAGCGAATAACATCACATGGGCATACATACATGCATATTTATGTTACAATCTAACATTGTGCAACAACAGTTTGCCAGTCCTACTCTACAGGCTCCTCCTTTGGCGCATCAAGCGGCCCCACAAGTTGCTCACTGAAGGCCTGGACCTGCTGAATCATCTGACGCGCAGCCGCAAGAGTATCGGCGTAGTCACCTGCTCCAGGCAAGCCGTCAAGCACCTTGTCCAAGGGAAGATGGGGCCGATGCATTCGAACGTACGCCAGCGCCACGTTCGCCCCGGCAACAAGCTGGGTGTGCACGACTTCCTTCAACGCCTTGACCTTACCCTCGCGGTACCTCTCCAGCAGCGCAGCCAGTCCGCTAGGATGCTCGTTGTGCGGAAAGAACACCTTGTTGACCTGCAGGAGGGTGTTTCTGCAACCCTCCAAGAGCAGAGCAGCCCGCCAGGTACGATCCAGCATCCTAGCAAGTACACTGCCCTTGGATTTGTCCGACCAAAATTGACGAGCTTCGAGTGAGTCACCGGCGGCTTCTCTGTCCACTCGCTCGTCCACTCGACCCTGCTCAGCCTTCCGGTCAGCATTTACATCTGCATGAAGACCCAGCACTTAGAACAGTGAAAGCATAAAGAAACCAGAGCAAAGCGTCAGAAGACCAACCTTGCAGTTGTCGACTGATCAGGTCTATCTGGCCAAGAAGGAAGTCCTCACGCTGTGAGAACGGCGCAGCAGGCCGTGACTTCAAGCGCTCCAACTCCAGCTCGGCGGTCCTTAACTTCGACTCAAGCTCAACGATCTTGTTCCTCATGTAAGTGATCACTCGCTGATCATTCGCACTTCGTGCGTGGGCTGGAGGAGCTTGACGACGAGGGCGAGTGGGTGCAGCCGAAGAAGTATCCTCGTCCTCACCCACACCAGCGGCCCCAGCAACCTCGGGAGTCTCACCCATCTCAGGCTGCCAATTTTCGACATTGTCAGGCAACTTCATATGACACAAGACTCGAAGACAAAGATTATATTTCAACACCAGCATGTTCGCGGCCAAAAGACTTCGCATATCATGAGTTTCATTACAGACCAAGTTCAAAAGAGGAAGAACCCTAAAACAAAGGAAACTACATGGCAGACTCCGACCGAGAACGGCCCTTCCTGGCGGCCAACTCTGCAGCCTTGGCGATTCTCTTCTCGAAGGTGGCAACCAGCTTCGCAGCCAGCTGACTCGCCCGCGCCTTCACAGAGCTAAGGGACGCGGTCTTGCCATCAGGCCTCCGAGGGAAGTCGCTAACAACCTTCTCAAAGTCACCTGCGACTTGGTGACCAAGTAGGAGCTGGAAAGTGAGCTCTGAGCCGCGTACCGTCTGAGTACGCGTGAAGTCCGCCAGGGTGGTCGCTTCGCCTTCAAACGGAGCCGCAAGCGCATCAACATCGACCGGCGACGGCTGTTCGGGGAAGATGCTCCGGTGCACACTCGCCAAGGCATCTTTCGACTTCTGCAGCGCCGCCGAAGATTGCTGCAGTGCAGTCGAAGCATACGCATAGGCGCGGTCAACGAAGCCAACAGCTTTCTCCAGGTCGATATTCTCACTGGAAATCTCTTCTGGAGGAGCGCCTCCGCACGGCTCTGAACAACAAAGAGGACCACACTTGTAAGACATCAGAAGTCGACACAAGACAAAGTAGGCAATGAGCCGAGATACTTACCTCCGATTACATTGGCGAGTGCGAGCAAGCGTTCAACCTGGGTCTTCTCTAGATCACCCCGGGTTCGCTCACGCTTTTGAGCTGCACCCAGGGATTTCTCCAGCTCCGCGACCCGCATCGCCAGGCTCTCCTTCTCGCCTATGGATCACCGGAGCAAAGTCAACAATGAAGATAGTCGCAGTACCCCTCGAACACAAGGGTTAGTACTTACTATTAGCTTGATCCAAAGCAGCGTGGAGTCGATCCTTTTCCTTCTCCATCCGCACGAAGGCCGTGGCTCCTTCCAGTAGCTGGCGATAAAACGGCTGTGCAAAGAACAAGATATCAATCTGTGCCCGACTATTCTAGTCACGCACATCTTTGGGGGCTACTCCCATCGGGAGCGCTGTTCGCGCACCCGATACAGATCTTGCAGACTGAGTCAAGAGAAACTTACATGCTCAAGCAATCCAGCATCCAACGAGGTCGCATCAGCAGTCTTTTCCGGCACGGAGGAAGTCGAAGCCTTCAAGATCGACGCGCCACCCGCCTGTGGCTCCTCTTCGGTCGCCTTCGCAGTCTGCTCCAACACGGGAGCAGAAGTGTGCTCCATCTCTGGAGGCGAAGAACCGGCAGCACCAGTGCGGTTGCTGGGACAGGATAATTCAATTCAAACACTCGCAAAGGCAAAAAGGGCACTCGACAGATCAAGGTGATGGTTTCAAGACTAACCTGGTGACGTCCTGATCATCATCGCTGCCCAGGGAGACGGAGGGCAACCTCGCGAACCTGGTCGGCGGCGCAGAGCTAAGGGGAGGCACGACCAACGGCTCTGTCGGGTCGCTCGTGTACTTGGCACCCGAGGACGACTCGCTCGCCTCGTCCACGTCCTCCACCTCCACCTGCTTTGCGGGTGACGAAGCCGAAGCAGACTCGCCACCTCTTCGCCTTTGCCGCTTCTGCAGCGGCTCTTCGTCTTCATTATCCTCCTCCACCTCTTCGCTCGGAGAGTTGGCGGAAGGAAGTTCGTCGTCATCCTCCTCGTCCTCCTTCACGACCTCTGCCTCAGCGTGAGGACCGTTCTCCATCAGCGGAGGAAGGCTAACAAAGCTGGAACGACCCTGTCAAAAAATTCGAGTCAAGCAATAAGATTCGACTGAAGAAAACTCAAGACGAGCAAGGTTCAAGACACTTACCTCAGGCACAGGATTGTCGAGGCCATAGGGCTGCACCGGGCACTTGACGCTGCATGTGTCTGCGGCTCGGAGGCTGGTGATGCTCCTCACCTTTGACTCGACTGCTTCGTCATCAAGTTCATCGCCGGATGCACGCGCCCACATTGCCTGGGCGCGACGGCGGAGCGGCTGCACTCGGAGCCTGAAGAAGGTCGCGATGAGGTGCACCCCACCCGACTCGCGACCAAGGGTCTTCAGAAGATCGCGGAGAAGCGCCAGCAGCGGCTTGGTCGCCTCCCTATCTTCCTTGGACAGCGGGTGCGCCCACGCCTTCGTCTTCTGCAACGCGCGGTCAGCCGCGAAGTCGGGAAGGCCTTCTTGGTCGCACCTGACGTAGAACCACTTCCTCCGCCAATTCTGGACGGAGTCGGATTTCTTCATCTGGAAGAACGTGGTGTCGCCACGCACTTGGATGTTGAAGCCGCCGACGGGGTAGACCTGCTTCGACTTCCCAACGTTCTTGCGAACGAGGAACAGAGACTTCTAGAGAAGCCAGTTGGGAGAGATTCCCAAAAAGCACTCGCAGAGCACGATAAAGCTCGCGATGCTCAAGACGCTGTTGGGAGTCAGATCGTGGATCTGAATCCCATAAGCGAACATGAGACCACGAACAAAATCGTGGATGGGGAACCCGAAACCCCGTGGAAGGAACTCCACGAAGCAAACGCGTTCCCCATCGCGAGGAGAGGGGAGTACCTCTTTTCCCGGAGCGCGCACGGTCGCCTGGTCCGCCGGCGGCAGCAGCCCCTGCGCGCGGAGGCTCTCAAGATCGGTTTTATTCACCGACGATTTCACCCAGTCGCCTTCCACGTGTCGCGCGGAGAGGGCAACCGTCGCCGGCCACGCCGCCCACTACGCACGGGAATCAAGGCGTCATCATTATCCCGCGAAAGTTTCGTGCCCAACGGTCCAAATTCATCAGCGGCCGCTGTGACAGTGGGCCCACTTCGTCACGTCCCGTCGGGCGCAGAGTGTGCCAGGAAGTGTCATCACTGATGTCATCCCTGACGTCACTATGGATTCGTATCAAGTAAGCCAACGATCTGGCAGAGCACTCGACAATCCATTCGAGTGAGACAAGTACATAGTAAGCTTTACAAAGCTGATGGCACCCGAATTCATCATTCGAGTGGATGAACAACCAGTAAGCTTTTAGAGCTGAGTTTAAGTCAATTCAGTAGGCCATCAAGGCTGAGTGCAAAGTAAGTCGAGCAAGGCCAGTTTTGACTCGGGCATTTCGAGTCATCTTTTTACTCCCATCGGGAGCGGACTTTTCGACTGAAAAAAATTGAGTTTAACCTCAATCACAAGCAATTCAGCTTAATCTCGGGGGCTACTCCCATCGGGAACACTGTTCGCGCACCCGATGACTAAGGACAACGACAGTCGAAAGTTGGCGAATCAAGAAGATCATGAGGCGCACCCGATTATTCAAGACAATCGCAGCCGAAGGTTGACTAGTAAAGGAACCAGGTGGCGTGCCCGGAGGAAGGAGTCCTCTACTCGACTCTGCGATTCGACTAAGCACTCGGGGGCTACTGTCGTGGGGCTACCTTTCGGGTACCCCACGGTGGTGGTACCTGGGTCACGCCAAGGGAAGCCCATGAAGTGTACCGTGTGGCCCAAGTAGCCGGTTAGGCCGGTGATGGCTTTCCATATCCTGTAATGTGCAATCCGCACCGTCCACCCGAGACCTGGCCTGTGATATAAAGGCCAGGAGGGTGCACCACTTAGGTCAAAAAACACACACGCAAACCCTAGCGAGATTGCCATCTCGCCATTGTAGCCACCTCGATAATACCAGACAAGCAGGAGTAGGTCTTTACCTCATCTCGAGGGGCCGAACCTGGGTAAACTCGCCCCCTGTTAGCCGTCGTGATCACCAACGTTCATACTCTCTCCCCCTCAATCAACCCGGGGTACACAACCTTGGGATTTGCCGAGTCCACACTTCGACAGTGCCCTTCCCATACAGCTACCTAGGCCTCCCGTTGAGCACGTGATGCTTGAAGGTGAGCTAGCTAGCTTCAACGGACTGTGGACATAATGGGAAACAAGCTATGCGCGTTAGAGCTTCAGTCCCGATGAATGGGGGACTTCTAGTCCTTGTCAAGACTATGCTTGTGGAGATCCCGGACTTCGTGATGATTAGATATCCCCGCCAAGACATTCATCATGAATCTGGTTTACCGTGGCTTTCCTTGGGTGGGAAGGAAGGACACAAATAGTGGTTACTGTCGGGTGGCTTTGAGCAAGATTTGATCCCCTAGTAGATAGGAGGCCTTGCCATTCAAATATTGTCCCTATCGGATGTGGTTGTGTCTCACAGAAGGGGATGACACCTTCCACTGGGCGTGGGGTAAATATGGGGAATACTCGGCCATCTCGACATACGCGACATTCTTCATGGTGCAAACCTGAGATTTTGCGGCCGGCCTATTTAGAAATCCAGGGCACCAGTGACTTGCAAGTCCTTCACTTGGCTCATGGCCAAGAACAGATGTTGGACGAGAGACATGCTTGCCCGACGCGGTCTTCCTCACTAGCAGTACGTGCGCTATGTGACCAATAGCTGAAGACCTCGACTCACTTCCGCATTGTGTCGTGTGGTGAGAGAGGTTTTCCGCTCTATCCTTTAGGAGTAGGACCTCCCGGAGTGGATGTCGAGCACCGATATTGATTTACTTGATTGGTGGACCAACCGGATTGTGCCGGTTGGAGACAGGAGAGAGTCATGGACGGTGGTCATCCTTGTCATGTGGTGCATCTGGGGACACCATAATGATGTGGTGTTTAATGGCCCAGGCCTCAGAATGACGATCGATAGAACAAAAGATCAGAAGCGAGATGAAATTGTAGCGGAAGGTGAGTGCTTCCACTGCAGTGCCAGCACCAATGACCGAGGACCGTGCATGTAGTCGTGTTGAGTCGGTGGTGTGCGGGTGCTTAATTTGCGATTGTGCGAGCGCATATACTTTTTGAACTTCGGCAATGCCTTTGATCGATAAAGTCGAAAAGAGTTGGACAGTTTATGAGGAAAACTGGTCGAAAACCATACAACACAACGCACCTCGCCGGCCCCAAGGCCACGCCCCAAAACGAGTCGACGACTATGTCGCCCTAGCAACCATAACCGACACTAAACACGGCGGAGGCGACCTCAACGCAAGGAGAAAACCCGGAGCCGCCGCTCCGACATCCACGCCGGCCCCAAGGCCACGCCCCAAAAACAAGTCGACGACCATGTCGTCCTAGCAACCATAGCCGACACTAACACGGCGGAGTCGACCTCAACGCAAGGAGAAATTCGGAGCCGCCGCTCCGACTTCCACGCCGGCCCCAGGGCCGCGCACCACCTGGCCGGTGACGAAAACTCACCACCGCCAACCGCCAGCCAAACTCCACTAGTCCCTCCAGCCGGTGGAACATCCAAAGCGAGGCCCCAAGAGGAAAGTGGCACAAGAGCGCCGTCCTCGCCCGATCTCACATGGGATCTGGCCGGATTGTGCGAGCGCATATACGCCAGTGTGAGTGTTTGTAAGTCTAAGAGCATGTACAACGCAGGCACTTAGAGCAGGCACCAGGCTAAATTTCCTTGCCATTACACCCGGCCGGGCCTCGGATTTTGCCTTGCATCGGTGATAACCCCCAAGAGCAGGGGATCACTGTAGCACCTCTCAATGTGGAAGTAGGGTATCGATTCGTAGAAGCAAGAAGTAAAAGCTATCTATTCCCTACAACTAAAGTGTCACAAGTTTTAGTTGATTATGCACTAAACAAATTTAAAGAACAAGATGGTTGATTTAATGGATGGAAGTTTAATGTAACAAAACAAGAATGTGAAAGTGTCTCAATCCTCTTCAATGCAAGAGGACAAGACAAAGGTGTAAACGGTGCTTGGAAATAAGGCCTAGAGATCATACTTTCACTAGTGGACACTCTCAACAATAATAATATAATTGAATACATAAATATTTCCTCCTCATTATGCTACTCTGAATTAATTTCTGGTTGGATAAAGAACACCAATCCAATATGTAGGGCTACAAAAAGCACACCTTAAAGTTCGTATTCCACATCTATGGACACTTCATGCGGTCACTATATACATCCAAAGATAGTACTAACAAACACCACAATATTATAGAGACATTCAACACAAATAATAACTCATGATAAGTATTCATGTAATCTTTAGCCTAAGAGCCACACACGGTGCACACACTGTCAACTTCACACCATGGGACAAAGGTGACTCCAGAAATCACATCAATAAAACCACTTGAGTAGCATAATTCATAAGATGATGAAGATTAACATCTATGGATTCAACTAGATTACAAAGTTCATGATCACATAAAGATCACACCATGGGAGAGAGATAAACCACATAGCTACCGGCATGAGCCCTCAGCCCCGATGAGGGACTACTCCCTCCTCATCATGGAGACGGTGGAGATGTCGTTGGGGGAGATGGAGATGATCTTACTGTAGATGTTGATGATGATCACGCCGGAGGGGGGTGGAGCCCTCCGGAGGTGGATTCCGGCGGCGTTTCCCCCCTCCGATCTTCTCCGGCGGCAGCCTTCTGCCTCTCTGTTTCTGGTTTTGTGTTTCTCCGCCGCCCCTCTCTGAAAAACGTCGGGGGACTATTTTTATAGGCGTTTTTAGGTCACGATGATGCTTCAGGGCGAAGGATCGACGCAAACGGGGCCACGAGGGCCAAAAAAGGTGGGCCCACGTGGCTACAGTATCAGGCCGCGTGGGGCACCCTCTTTTGCCCCTCCGGCCTCCGTTCGCTTGCTTCTTTCACTCCTATGTCTTCCTCCTTCCAAAATAATGATCCTCGTAAATTTTCAGCTCATTATGACGTCGTTAAGGTCCTGAAATAAATAAGGAAAAAAATAGGGGTTTTTTGCCAACGTAGGATTAATTCCATAAAAAGGAGAAATCATTATTAATTACCAAAAATCATTAAATAACAGTAATATACCCCTTATATGATGCAAATATGAATGGAATATAAGTATTATAGTGCAAAGTTCATGTATGCATTTTACATGCATCAGTCGGCGCTACTTCTGGCGTCGGACGCTACAGCTATTTTTTCCCCGAAGATGCAAGATTGACTGGCGGCGGGCGCTAGACTAAAATAATTGGAGAAATTTCCCTCAACGATTTAACAGAATCAAGCTGAATCGTAGAGATCGATCCAGAAAAATCACGCACATACAATTTTTTTCATCCAGTACATGGGACCTAAAAGCACAGATTGGCAATTGATTGGTCCAAAGTGACAGTAGTGAAGTACTCCCTCCGTATCAAAATATAAGATGTTTTAGCATTTCTCTTCCATCCGTATGTAGACATGTTTTAGTCTAAGATTCATTTGAACCTTGCACTAAAACATGTTTAGATACGGATGAAAAGATAAATCCTAAAACATATACCGAGGGAGTAGTGATTACTACATGCGCATGCTTTGGCGCCGTGGGTTCGTACCTAGCGAGCAGGCTGACAATGTACTGCCGGTTGGATTCGCACGCAGCGCCTCCATCTCCGGCCTGAAGAAATCAAGAATCAAGATTCAACGAGAATCTATCTTGTGGGAGTATTGACCCAATTAGGAGAAAACAGAGAGGATGCATCATCCATATGCGGCCGATTTGGTAGATAATGTGCCACCTCGAGCGTCATTGTCCGCCGTCCTATGAGCAACTGTCCTGGTAGCTGAGGAGCCTGCCTTTGTGGGCTCGCCGAGGAGCTGTGCGGGCGGGGGGCACGAGCTGCCATGGCCCGACGGATTTGGACGGGCCGAGGGTAGGGGTCGTCGTCCTAATAGAGATAAGGAGACTGAGAAGGAGAGGAAAGTTCTGGTTGGACTGCGGAGCTGCCGGTCTGGGGCATGGCCGCAAGAGCCTCGCGTTGAAGAGGTTCAGAAGCTAAAGTTGCTTTTTCATTTATTTTTTAAATCATTGTAGCGACCAATCAAGCGCCCAGCGTTGCTGGGTAAGGCGCTTAGCAGTTACACATAATGAAAAATTATGGTATTTTTTTTATTTTGCTTAAGCGCCTATTTAGGCGTCTCGCATTGTACATGCTCTAAGACGTTTCATTGGTTGTATTGTATGGCTAACATTTTCTATAAAGATGGTACTCCTCTGTTACGTTTTTGCAAGTTAATTGAGCTTGACAAAACGTCTTATAAAGCATAATAGATATATGTACGTTTTTTCTCGGCGCTCGCCGTCGGTTGGCGTGAGCGACACCGGCCAGTATGTGTCGGCACCAATTTTCTTGCCTTACCTTTTCCCATTTGTCTTTTCGTTGAAGCGACCAACCCTGAGTGAGAGTCTGTTTCAGGATCCATTTCTTTTTTAGTGGTGATCTGTGTTCTTTTTAAGGAATTGGATCCGTTGATCATCTTGGAACGGTTCTGCAATTTTATAATTGTAGTGTAGCTGTACGAGACTGTGAAGTGTCGTTGTGTCTGTGAGCTCCTCCTTTTGACTGAAGTGGTTGCGCATACATGATTCGATGGAGTAGATCATCCATCCTTTGCTAGTTACTTTGCTCTGAAGGAAACAATGGTCTCGACTTGATCTTTTTATATCGTAAAAATGGGTCAGGGGTCATGATTTTTATTTTATTTTTTTCTATGCGCTGTGCGTATGCATAACGTGTTGTGCTAATGTCGTATACTCCCTCCATCCTTAAATAAGTGTATGTTTAGACATGTCTTAAATCAAACTTTATTAACTTTGATCACCTTCCTAGAGAAATGTAATAACATTTATGACACTGAATTAATATTGCTAGATACACCTTGATATGTAGTTTAATAATATAGTAATTTGATATCACATATATTGATATTTTTGTGTAAAATTTTGGTCAAATTTAAAAATATTTGACTTTAAAAAAGTAAAACGTACAATTATTCGTGGACGGAGGGAGTAGGCATATATATAGCCAACGGATAGCTAACGCGTGTACTTAACTATATGTTATTACATTTTCATCAGTTCGGAATTTTGGTTCAGATGCTCAGTGCATCAATTTAATAGCAACAACAAAAATTAATATATGCACAATTTGATGATAAAAAGGACCGATCGAGGAGGCCAAGAACATTATACTGAATGATTAGAACTTTCATAGTGAATGTAGAATTAATAATAGAAGAGACACTCATATCCCAAACCCAATAGCTAGCAGCCTTTGTGTGCCTAGTTTCAGCCTGAACAAAATACTACTCCTACAGTGCCGCCGAAGCATGCACCTCGGCTCATCACAAGAACCGCAAGCATCAACACATGCCGCCATGCCGGTCGCCGACGCCGCCGCCCTGCCCGCACGTACGCCCGTCCTCTTGGACAAAGGATCGATCAGAGACGACCGGCCGACAGCGGGGCCGACGCGCGGTGCTGCGCCGCCGTCCGCCGCGACGACGACGAGACCGCGCCGGCTCGAGGCTTCCCGGACGCGGTGCGCCTGAGCATCTGGCACATGCCCTCGGCGACGCGTTCCGCGGGGCCGCCGCGCCTGAGCGTGCGGCAGAAGGCCATGTGTGCGCGCACGGCCTCCTCCACGCCGACCGGCGACGGCGTCCGCTTGCCGCGGCCGGCCTCGTACTTGACGGACTCGGAGCACAGACCGCAGAGCCACCGGCCCCCGAAGTGTGCCCTCACCCCGCCGATGTACTCGCCGGTGCACTCCTCCTCCAGCCCGCAGCACTCGCAGCTCACCACCGCCGACGACGACTCCACCGCCTCCTCCATGTCTTGGAAGAGCTAAGCACGGCGAGTTCTTGGACTGGTTAAGAACTTAAGATCGATCTTGCCTAGGAAGAATTTGACGAGTAGTAGTACTTCCTGTGTGCATCGGTTGGCTCATACTCCGTATTTATATATCGCTCTCGATGGAGGCCCAGGGCACCGGCCTTAGCCCTCGCCGTCACGGTGACCGGGACCCAGGAAGAAATTTGTTTTCTCACATGGAGTCACGTACGTAAGAACTAAGAACTCCTGGTCACCGGACAGCCAGGTGGCGTGCTGTGTTGCTAGCGGAGCCGTTGCTAGCTTGGCCGTTTTTACACTCTAGCTGGAATCGTAATTTCATCAGGTTTTGTGTACGCGGCCATTTCCTCGGTTAATTCAATTTGCCCTAACGGGAAGGGAACAGAAGAACATTTCGTACGTCCAGCTAGCTGCACGCGTCTTTCCTCTAATTTGCCCTGGTGGTGCATGGTGAGGATAGAGAAATTAGCGGTTCACTAGTGGGGACTGGGCCTATTGTCCCGGGCCCTGGTGGTGCATGGTAGGGATAGAGAAATTGGCGGTTCACTAGACAGGCCAGGCGCGACTAAAGGTTATTCATCATCGCTCTCTTCTTCATCGCCGTTTTCCATCATAACCCCTCTTTCTCCGTGTTTGAGATATAAACCGGAACAAAAGGGGGGGCACCTGCCCGCAGCGGATCGCATACCCCTTTTGTCCCGGTTTGTATCTCAAACCGGGACAAAAAGGTCCTAACGACCCGGGACAAAAGGGGCCGCCGGTTTCGGGGCGACGTGGCCGGACCTTTAGTCGCGGGTTGAGACACGGCCGCGACTAAAGACCCGGGCGAAAGGCCTGTTTTCTACTAGTGGTTGCTCTCGACCGACCGACCCATATATCGATCTAAGAATAGATCAATGTGCGAAATGATCAAATTCATGCGTGCTCTAGTCTTCAAATTAAATCGACCATCGTTAATTGATGTTTGAGGGACTAAGTAGATTACTTCCAAGACAGAGGCTGCACAGAAGAATTCATCTCTACTTCCCTGGATCACAGGATAAATCGGCACCAACTGCTTCCATGTACCCTTCCTTTTCCTGCCATTTCGCAAGTGGAACCTAGTTGGCAAAACTTTCATTTTAAAATAGGTTTTCGCCCCGCTTTAGAAATAAAGTGACACGGCCGAACGATACAAAGTAGTGAGGCAACTCTGTTACAACGAAGATCCTAGGATAAGATGACAACACAAGTTGCACTGAAAAATGCTAAGAGGCAAAAAAAAAACACAACTACGAAACCAAGTAAGCATGTCGGAAGGGTAGAACATACCACGCCATGTATGCCCAAGGGTAAAACCTTGCCTCCTGAAATTAGAGGGACAACTTTCTGGCCGAAAGGGACGGCGTAGTAGTAACCGACACATGGCCAACACATCCACCCATTTAGTATTAAGTCCCTTATTTCCATAATCATACATCTTATGTTGCAGAATGCAAGGGGCCAAGGCCTTCCAATAAGCATGCACTTATGTATATCCATACCTCTATGTATTTGTTTATGGAACCATTTTCTTCTGAATTCATTTCTAGGATTTTTTTGCTCACCTTGCATTTCCGCTACAAACACTAAAAAAATTGTGACAATGCACAACTCCTTTCATTTTCCCATGTTTCCATATTGCATCATCAAAGAAAACCTTGCTTCTCGAACTTAGAGGGATCAATGTGTGTGTGTGGTATAAAGTGGCGGTGTACCAGCTAACGACGAAGAGAAAACAAAAATTATGTTATCCTTCCCTCCTTCTCCCCCTCCCCCTCCCCACCCCTGTGTACACGGAGAGACAAAGGTGGGGGGGCATCATGCTCTTTGTACGATATGTGGCCTCCTTGCATCCATGATTTTGTCACTGAAGGTAGTGTGGTCATTGAGATCAATGATGACATAGGTCATTACTTCGAAACTAAAAAGGGCTAAAGCAAGGCAAGGCGGGCCATTATCACCCATGTTATTTAACATTCTAGGAAATATGTTGGCCGTCGGGATTGAACGTGCAAAATTAAATGGCCAAAATGAGGGTGTAGTTTCACACTTAGTGTATGGTGCCTATTTATCATTAAATGTGCCAATGACACGATTGTTTATATTGATCATGACCTACAAAAGACTAAGAGCCTGAAGTTATTACTGTCAGCGTTTCGAGAAACTCGCGGGTCTTAAAATCAGTTTCCTTAAGAGTGAAATTTTAACCTTTGAGGAAGCCCAAGATGCGGCCAATCAATACGCCAAATTATTCGGATGTGAGCAGAGACAATTTCCAGTTAGATTTTTATTTGGTATTCTGATTCATTATCGAACACTAATAAATGTCGAATGCAAACACGTTGAGGAGCGTCCTGAGAAGAGATTAAATATTTGAAAAGGAAAGTTACAATATGTTATTGGGAGATTGGTCCTCATAAATTTTAGTACTAAAAAACACGTTACTCTAAATGATACCACTCCTGCAACATCCAAAAGGTGTCCTATACATACTGGATTATTTCCGATCTAGATTCTTTTTGCTGGGTGACGTGAAAAAAGGAATACCAATTGGCCAGCCGAAATGTGGTGTGTCACCCGAAAGATCAAGATGGTCTTGGTATCCAAAACCTCCAGGTTCAAAACAGAGCCTGCCCTGCTAAATGGCTTTTCATACTTCTTATGGAGGGAGACTCACACTTTTGGGCTGGTCTAATAGCGACGAAGAAACACTTCTTCCACTTTGGACAGAACAGAAGAAACCTTGGAGCATATCTTCTTTCATTTCCCCTTTAGTCTGGGGTGTTGGCAGAAAACTGGCATGATCTGGCAGAATAATATTGGAGGTAACAGATTGCAGCTGATTGATATTGCTAAGAAAACTTGGAAGAAGCCAATGTTCATGGATGTGTTTTCTATTGCTGCTTGGAGTATCTGGAAAGAGAGGAATAACCTATATTGAATCCAGCCTACATTACTTCATGGACAGACAGATTCAAAGAGGATTTTTCACTCCTAGTTCATAGAACTAAGACGGACCAAGACACATTCATTAAAAAAAATTGTAGACACCATGTAATCTTCGTTTTGCTCTTTACATAGACCCATGTAATTATTCCACCACCCCTGTTTTTGCTAGGGATTTTAATATATAAAAGCAGTTGGAGCCTTTCCTACTGTTAGAGGTTCAAAAATATCAAGGACAACTACGATAAGTGGCTAGGGAATACCACTCTGTATAAAATTGTCCATCACAAGAGAAATATTATTTCTATTGCAATGGAAACCTCTCCGCCAAATGTACGTTCCTGGAAGATTTAGTTGGATTTCTTGGGCGGTTGGCAATGGTCCAGTTGACGCAAAGGGAATGACGAATTTCGTTGGAATCAACATGAGAATGGAAAAATATCGGTGGATTCCATGTACAGAGCAGTTATAGATTCGGATATGCGAGTTGATAATTAAAAACTAGAAAATGAAGGTGTCTCTAAAAAAATGTGGTATCTTCGCAAAAGGTGTCATCTTACCAAGAATAACCTTTAAAGCAGAACTGGCATGAAAACTTACAATGTTGCTTTTGTCATCATTATGAGACCACCAATCACATGTTCTTCCAATGTATGTTCGCCCATTCAATATGGTCAGTCATTCAATTGGTTTCTAAGTTGTCCCTCCCACGTAGTGTGTGGCGACTCGTTGCGTGGAATCGATTACATCATAGAATCCTTCTTAGAGTTGTAGTGGTTGCCATTTTATGTTTGTTATGACTAGGTAGAAATGATTTGGTTTTTTATGATAAGTTTTTTCTTCTTTGTAGGTCAATGTACCTATTTGCTTTGTTTGAAGAATCGAGAATATTTTACGGATGTATGTGCACGATTGGAGAAGGTTGCGGGAGATATTTTTACCCCACATGGATGACGAAATAGCCTCCGTATCGTCCCTTTACAAGTATTTCATATATACATGTATTTTCCCGATTTTGTTTTCATTTTTCTTGTTTTTTTTTTGTTTCTTGTTTACTGAACTCTTATGGCTTGTATGTCTTCAACTTATGATTTTAATAAAGCGTAGAGTAAATTAATAAAATAAAACCGAGGCGCACCAGAAAAAAAATACAGCCCGTATACAAGCTCAGTATACGTACTCAGAGACACCTTCATTTTCTAGCTTTTACCTGGTAATAGGAGTTACCTGGTATGTCAATACCTTGTCACTTATCTTCCGCGCGTATTTTGGATAACATTTCATAATCATCTTCAAATGAATTACCAGGTAACTCTTATTACGATTCTCAGCTGCTGTACCCCTCCTTGGCGACATGGTATGGTCGACAGGCCCCACCACGTATTCCTGCAACTGAAGAGTCTGCTACAACCACCAGACAAGCTGAACTATCGGTATATCTAGGCACGTATCCTTTTATCAGCGTTGCAAATATGCAGGGTAGGATCGATAACACTCATCTCAACCGATATAATAGACGCGCATGCATGGCAGATCGACGGTGCTGATGATCGATCAGTTTCTCGATTTGCTTGGTCGATTTCTGCTGTTGATGATCTTTCTTTTCATCGGATGTTATTGTGCTACTGATGAATGAAAGGAAGGATCGATCGAACGTCGGCAGGTGCTGTCAGGTGATCTGAAGACTGTCTCGATCGAGTGCATGCATGCATGTATCATGTCCAGATTTCGTTTGGATACGTCAACATGCGTGCCGTGTCGTGTCCAGTTTTCTCCGGTCGCAGCATGTGATCGACATGCGCGAGACATACTAGGCGTAAGGTGTCAAGGTGGGATCCCGCCGGGATGTCACTTTTAGTGTATTTTGCCTTTTTTAGTTCAAAATTTTGTGCCAAAATTTACACTAGTAAAAGCAAAATACACTATAAGTGGGACTTAGACGGGATCCCACTTGACACCCTAACTAGGCGACGTTCCCATACTTGCCTCCGCCCCCCGTGTGCCATCTTTTTTCCAACCTATCGGTCCAAAAACCTGTTTTTTCCACTATAGGAAGAAGAAGCAGTTGCTTCTTTGAGTTCTTGTTTATCATGGTGATGAAATACAATCTGTCGTTTTCTCTTCTGATCGGAAGATGACATCGCTTGCTGATGCTTCTCAATATGTAATTTATGCTATGTTGTTGCCCTCTGGGATGTTGATGTTAGGATTCTAGATAATTGGAATATTGTTTTTGTATGTGGTTATGCATACATTGTTATGATATTTTTGGACTATATCCTTTATTCTTGTTGAACTCTGCTAATTTGGGGCTATATCTCTTTTTTTTTCTCTTCAAAACGCTATTTAAAATATAGCATGCTATAGCGTGTACAACTTCTGGAGGAGGTCGCCGCTATTTCTCTTACCACGCTATTTTAAACCCTCAAAACGTCCACCCGTAGAAGTTGCCTTTTATTTCACAAAAAAAGAATAGATGGTTAGTTAGAGCATGTTGGCACACTCCATGTCAGAATGTACTTTGTGAGTTTAATAGATTTATAAAGATATGTAAATTATGAAATAGTCTCTTCACTTTGAAAAAAAACCATTTCTGATCATTAAATAAAAATAATTTGTGTATTCATAGGTATTATACTAATACTTCGTATTTTCTAACATACAAGATCATAATTTTGCACAAATTTTGGCAAGAGTCCATTTTTCAGTATGTAGCATAACCATAATTTTTTAGGTACTTTTAAAATTTCAATGTACATCTTCTCAACATGAAGCGCGATGTTTGTGGAAAATGCGCGTCTATTCGCGGAGCAATGGTACGAGAGGTTAACGCCCGTTCTTTTATTCCCCTGTGCTGGTTCTTCATTCCGTTACCGAGGCACCCTTGATTGTTCACTCTCCTACATTGGTACAGAAATAAACTGAAATGGTTTTCGATGGAAGAAATAACCTGAATTGTTTTTCGATGGAAAAAATAAACTGAACTGGTACTAGCATAATTGTCCTCTTGATGCCAATTAACACTGCTCTTCTGTGTGTTCGCAACTCAGAAGCCATAAACAGAGCCCCACCTGTCAGCACCACAGCAGAAAGAAACTCGGTTCGAGTTCGACGACGACCGTTACTCGCGGATGCCGTTGGGTTTCTCCAGCCAGTTCAAATTTCGAACCCCTTTTCCTTCCTCATCCGCCGCTCCACCTACCCGTATAACTCCACCCAGATCGGCCAGCCGCCAGCCAGCCCGACCCATCCATCCTCCGATCCATGGACGTCGAGACCGAGAAGGCGATGCCGATGGCCAGGAGAGCGGACACCGCCTCGACCACCCCCACCACCGTCACGCCCTGCTCCACCGCCTCCTCCTGCTCCTCCAACTCCGACCCCGCGCGCACGCCGCCGCCCACCTTCGTTGTGCCGTGGGCCCGCGCAGGCGGCGACGGCGGCGGGTGCTACTACCCGGGCTGCCGCAAGGACGCCAACTGCGCCTGCGAGATCTGCCTCGCCAGCATCAACGCCACGCGCGACCTCCTCCCGCCCGAGGCCGCCTCCGCGCGCCGCTGCTTCGCCGCGGCCGCCAGGGACAGGAGGCCCGGGTCGCGTCCGCTCTTCCTCGCCCGCGGCGGCACGCCTCCAACGCCCGGGTCGGAGGTCACCGAGCCGTGGACGCCGCCGACGGCGGCGATGCGGTCCACCGCGAAGTCGAGGAGGCCCTGGCAGGCGGCGCGCGAGGCGGCGGCGGCCCGTTCCGGCGCCGGGAGGAAAGGGGTGGGGTCTTCGTCGGCGCCCGACTGGGCCATCTACGCGCTGACCGTTCTTGGGTTCCTGCTTCTGCTGTGGGTGGACACGGGCCTCGTCCCAAAGGCCGCCGCGAGGGGGTTCGGCCCCAAGCTGTCGCCGGAGGCCGTGGCGCGGGTGGGCCAGGAGGCGCGCCTCGCGCCTGCCGGTCTGGGCCACAAGTTGCGGTTCGTGGAGCGAGGGGTCGGGCAGCTCGTCGGCGCCGAGAGGATCCACAACTGCAGCTCCAAGGATTCCGTCTGGCGGCTCGAGCAGGTTCGCTGTTCTTGCGCGCCGCATTCTTGGTTTGTCGTTGTTGCAGACGCAATTATTCATTGCCAAGAATTTGGTTCTCCCTGCAGAATGATCAGCATGTGTTCCACTGGCGCTGCGCCGTGTACAAGTCGGCGGCAGAGGAGGTCACCGTCTGGGGAAGCCCGCTCCGCACCTCCGGCCTCCTCCCGTCCACGCTCTCGTCACGGCACATCACCCTCCTCTCCGGCCAGATCACCGAGGTAATCGACAGAGACACTACCAATTCCAGGATCCCTTATTTACCCAAACCACTACTAGCAGCTAGCTGAATCCCTTCGTGGTATGATTGCAGTGGTCTGACGGGAAGGTGTGGCCGACGGTGAGGGCGAGCAACGGCAGCTCATGGAGCTACCGGCGCCGGAGCGCGGGCGCGGTGCAGCTGGAACCAGAGACGTGGGTACTGGAGTACCAGAGGAGCGTGCTGTTCGAGGGGACACGGCTGTTGCCGGCCACGGTGGAGCTGCTGGCGTCCAGGGGCTCGACAGTGGCGAAACGTGTGCGGCGCAAGTTGGCCAAGAAACGGTTTTACGGCGGCGCCGGCGGGATCCAGGCGAACCCAACTTGACTTGCGGACAGGGGATTCTAGGTTTAGATTCATCTCATTTCCTGTGAGATTGATATGGGTATTCAGGTGCTCCTTTGGTTGTAATGATCCGCACTATCTGCTATTTGATCGGATTGCTCCCTCATTTGTCTGATCGAATTAGGAATGCATAAACCTCAGGTTTTGAAGTACAATCTGGGTAGAATTTCAGGGGATTTTTTGCTGGAAGACGCTGCACTTCGTTGGCATATGTCCAAACAGAAATGCAGAACCATCTCATTGCCCAAACACACTATGGTAGAGTTTGGAACATAAGAACTACTAGAAGAAAAATGCAGAATCATCTCATTCCTCCAAAATCCATATAGATTAGCCTGTTCTATTGGAAATTCAAAGGAATCCTTCTGAGCTATTTTCCGTTCCAAACATCTTGAGGCCTTTTGAAATGAAGAGAAGTAGAGAACCAAGGCCAAATGAATACGAAAAAAAAAAAAAAACTACGAACCAAGGCCAAATGAAGAGAAGTAGAGAACCAAGGCCAAATGAATACGAAAAAAAAAACTATAGGGACGGAAGAGCAAAACAGAGGATTGCAGCACACTGAAACATTACAAGAATTGTTATTTGGATAAAACACTACGAACATATATCTACTCCTACACGAAAGTTAAAATTTGTATAGGGTAGTAAAACGATCCATATGAGCATCGTTCCTATGATCCAAATGCCTCTACAGAAAAAAATCCTCATTAAGATTTGGAATCCTACAAAAAAATCGTATGCTTATCCTTTGTTCCATATGGGGCCTAAACATCTCTGTCCATTTGGTAGCAACTTTTGCTGACGTACGCCAAAAAAATTGTGCGAAATTGGTGCTGTGCTAACAAATGAACACGCTTTTCTACTACTACCTCCGGTCCGAATAAACTGTTGCAGAGGCTGAACTACCGCAGTACAAATTCTTATAGAGGTTACGACACTGAATCAGAGGGAGTAGTATGTTTGGGCCCCGCTTGGGAGCTTGGTTTAATTTCCCGGCCGTAACTTTTTACGGGGGAGTTTCGTAGTGCACAGCTAATACGGGCGGAAGAAAAACGGACCTCCGTAGGTCCGTGTTGTTTACGGCCGGAAACGCGTCGAAACTGGACCGGACCGGAAAATAAAACAGCCAACCAAGTGGTGAAACTGGGCTTGGTCGGAAAATATGTGTGCTCCGAAAAAAACGTGGGTTTTGGGCTGAAATACAACAATCCAAGCGGGGCCTTGGGCTTTCAGATAATTTGATGGTTTGTTGAGCAAGTACATTCCTATAGCCAGTTTTACCAATTCGCAATACACGCAAGGAGGGATGCATTCTAAACATTACCAATTGGCAATACACAGTTATGGAGTACTCCCTCCGTTCATCTATGTAATAGTATGTTTTAGCTTTTCTTAGTTTTTCTAGATCCGTATGTATGTGGACTCTTTTTAGTGCATACATTCACTCAATTTAATCCGTATGTAGTCAATATAGCAATATCTAAAACGTCTTATAATTAAAAACAGAGGGAGTAGTACATAACTGCAATTTCAAGATGCGGGAACAGAAATAGCCTCCATGCATCTCCCTTTTGCCAGGTTTCCAAATTGCCTACATCTCACGGTAGCCACAACAGCAATCGGCAACAGTATTATCTGCTCGACAAATCATCAAAGAGATAAAAAAAAATGCCAGCATAGTGATCACTGAATGTACGCTGAAAGACTGATTTCTGATCATTTAGATGTCTGGGCGACTGTTCCCATATATGGGAGCGACTGTTCCTAAATACTGGAGCCACTGTTTCCTAGGGCAGACTGATGGCGTGCCCTCAAGAGAGCAACACCTTACCAGGAGATATAACTGATACAACAGTACAACAACACAGCTAGGTATGGTTTACGGTAAACTATGATATCTAAGTTCAAGATAGTCTACGAACTATTCCACAGGTAACCCAAAATGCTCCTTGACGTTTGCCGGTGTTTTCCCGAATCCCTTGGAAACCTTCAGCATGGCCTTGAGCTTTTCCTCCTCGCGCTTCACTTGTTCCAGCCGGCTCATTATATTGGAGAGAAGCACGCTGTATCTTGAAGTGTCAGACAAGGGCACAGGATCAGCAAGCTCGGATCTCTCCGAGTCAAGCTGCCGATACAGACGGAGGACGTAATCTTTCTGGGAATAAAGCTTCTGCTCTGCCAGTCTGAACTCCGCTTCCTGAGATCTCTTCAGTTCTTTAAGGGAATGATCTATGTCATCCTCAAATTGGACAGACACAGCGTTGTGATCACCAGTAATGAAAACTGGAACATTTTCGGCAGCCCTCTGCAACTCGTTATCAACCTGTGGATCAATTAGATATGGATACTGCTCAACCCCTAGCAATGCGACATCGGTGGTAGGTGGCAAACTTTCTTCTGCATTTGCCATAAGACGAAAAGAACCGAGTTATTCACAAGCAATAAGTGAACCGACCATCACAACTAGGTTGGGACATTTTAGGATGACATCTGAAGTCCCAGAAAAAACATTTTGTCCTCATATTAGTTCTATCCTACTATTATTTGCACTAAACAAGAATATTACCTGCACCCAGCATTGGCATGCCATCACCATCTTCCATTTTCCACATTTCAGCAAGATCAGCCCCACTATTCATCTGCATTTAAGAATAGACTGTTAACCCATAGTCTTGAACTACCGAACAAGGTTGAACACCATGTGACGGTATCAGCACCAATCAGAGTACTAGTACTAACCAAACCATGAGAACTACCCTACTGATCTAATAAAATACACCACATCACCTTTGCCATCACGGATCCCATATAGTTCTCCAAGCTTTTCGCTCGTGCTTGTTTTGCACCGCGCAAGATGCATAAGCCCATATTCAGGATAGGCTGAATTTCATCCCTTGATTTAAGAGATTGACATGTCTCCAAGAGTTTCTCCACATGCATCATCAGGTTGGTTTTGTTATCACACCGCCTGCAGTAATATTGCACATTCAAGCCGATCTCTCCTCCAATAGTTCCAGCCATGAAAATTCGAAGAGCACACTCAAGGTGTCCAGCATGTCCACATACGTAATTCTCGGCCACAACTGCCTCACACTTTATGTAGCTATAACCTCCAAAGGAATAGTCAACAACCCTGCCGCAGAGAATGCAACAGCATTCCCGACAGAAGTCGGGCACTGTGCAGCAGATGTCGCAATCCTTTGTTGGTGATGATTCAACAAATCCTTCTCTCTCAAGTTTGCAGGACTTATTCCGAACCTTGCATGGTCCAGCAGGATCTGCCAAGAGATTTTCAGGTTCAAGGCCCCTCACTTGCTGAGTTTCTGGAGATATTAAGGTGTTAGAGAACAGCACAAGATGCAGAATCTAGAAAGAAATAGCAACAGGTAAACGGAGTTGTATACATTCGTAGGAAAACAATGAGCTACACTTACGAAATAAACAGATATATATTATATAGAAGCTACCTGATGGTAAGCGAATATGTGAACCGAGGTGAATACTGAATACATAATAAGGAAGTTATTTAGTAGACAGAGGAAAAGAGAATGGAAGATCCTCGCACGACATACATGTTTGGTAAGTAATGCAATCATGTTAATCTTAAAAAAAAAGTCAAACAGGTGGTTGAACACGAAAAAACTAAAGACCCAACTATGGAATGTCTGCACATGCTACAGTAATTGTAAGTTGTTCTTGTTGCTTTCTATAAGCCTATAATGAAATGTCTGCACATAAGCATTAGCTACGCATTAATCATTACAGCAGCTGTTATGGTTGGCTGTCGCCCCAAACTGCGCATATATTTCAATACTCACCACAGCAGCAACTTAATGGACATCACAACCCATACGCTTGTCCAGTGGATACATTTTCACAATAAAATGACAAGTAGACAGCATAAAAGTGCAACAGAGAGGTCTAACCTCTTTGAACCTTGCTTCCTCCAGAAGGGATTCTCCATATAAACATCGAAAAGAATGTGCTAGGGTCGACATCTGGAAATTCTCTCTTAATAAACTCTTCAACTTTTAATTTACTTGTGAATGTTGTCTTTTTACCAGTAGCATCGCGAAAACGCGGGGGCGGTGTAAGATACCTGCAACAATTTTAATCCATAACATAAGTCACTAGTACTGATAAATTTCATTATTTTTCAGAACAACAATATATAACATGAACAATTTAACTGCCAAAAATGGTTGTTCCAGTGTGAAATAGAGAAACAAATACCCTCTACTAACGTGTATACTTTTTGCACGGACAATTCTATTAGACTCCAGATCTAACCTACTGAGGCCATGAAAATAGCATTTACCTGTCCACCCAATGCCCACCGGGAGCTAATCTGTTTCCCACTTTCCAATACCATTCATCTCCAGGACATGGCCAATTTTCAGGAGCATAGGGCAACCTTTACCATATGCATTAGCATGAACAGGTATTGCAACAAGGCCATTCTCACTACTGCACAATTCAGATAAATAAAGTTCCTCAGGTATGTTCTTTTCTGTTACATCAGGGACCTGAAAGAAACAAGAATCTCATCAATGCATAGCTCAAATTCTTCTGAACTCAGCAGACACTGAGATATACTTTCCCACCATTACATTTTTCCAAGAAATCCTATAAAGAAACATGCTTGAAATTCATACATTGCAACGGAGAGAAGGTATTTTTTTTCGTTTACCAATAGGACCCTATTTACAATGGTTCAGATTTCTTAGTACCAAATAGTCTTTTCCCCATAGACAGTTGAGAAATATTATAACAATCAGTGCATGGGTATTAGTACAAATGAAGCAACTAAGCTGTTATTCAAGGCCTCAAGGTTATCTAAGCATATCATCCTGCAGAACAATACTGACATCGAATATATACTGAACGAGATTGAGTTTAAGTTTCTAGGAGGGAGAATTATAGAAGTTATACTCATTCACAGGTAGAAACAATACCAAGGGACGAGTGAATCGGTTGAAATAACAACAACTAATCATACAAGCAGAAGTAACACCATAAATCTAAAAGACATAATTTACAGTGTTCCTGAATTTTCATGTTTTGGTATGTGCGTAAGCATCTAGCAAGAAAAGGCCCAGATTCAAGTCCTGCTTAGATTGTAGCCAGCTTTACCACTGTTATTGTCTGGTAAAGTGTGGCTTGCCATATTAACTACGGCGATCCAATCACACAACAGTAGCAACTGAATTTAATACATGCAGGTCATAGCCCTAAGAGAACATGGTAGACCACAAATTTAGTGGTTTGCCTAAGAAAGTGAAGACCTAAAGTTAGGTGAAGAAAGTCGGGATTGCTACCAGCACCATGTTAAGCTTGATTTGATCAGAAATTATAAGAAAACAATAATGTGCTATTAGGTTGATAATTATTCAGCTCCAAGGATCGATACCTCGCTCTCATTCGCTACTTGATTTGAACTTTGGACGGTTGCTAACTCCAAGCCATTTGATGACGTGCGCTGACGTTGAGGTGTCTCCTTTGGTGGTTCTATTCGCGCCTTTTTTTTCACGGAAGCTTTAGCACTCTCAACGGTCGGAGGTCTCTCCCTATCCTTACCATATAACTCTAATAACCTATCGTAATGGTCGATCGTCTTGGTCATCCATTTCTTGGCTTCCGGTTTTCTCTACAAGATCAAAGCAAATAATTAACATCAGCTCCGAAGACGCAATAGATATATGCTTGATTGGTGGCACACATACCTCAATGAATTCCCTCCAAACTTGTGGGTCGGCGTGGAACCTCCGGGTCGACGGATTCCAATTGAACCCGGTCTGCTTATCGAAAAGGTTCTCGCATTCATGGAACGTGTCCTTGACATGCTTCAGACGGTTCTTGATGTGAGACCGGTCGATCCCCACCCCGAACCTCTCGCCGACCCCGGTGATGACGTTTTCAAAAGCGGTGGTCAGGAACCTGCCCTCGGCGGTCCTGTTCCCGATGTCCTGCTGGTGCAGCAGCGCGTCGAGAAGGTACTCGTGCATCTCCTCGGTCCAGATCACGCAATCCCTGCTGGGGGGCCTGGAGCCGCTCCCTCCATTGCTGCCGCCGGAGCTCAGCCGGTTCTTGGAAGTGCCGATCATCCCCTCCAAACTCCGCCGGAACCGCCCTTAGACAACCCCCTCACCCACCGGCGACGCAAGCCTCCTCCTACTCCACTCTGCTATGTACGGACAGGATACGCGCCGGAGCCGAGAACGGGATTAAAAACAAAAAACGAAACCGCTCCTCCTCCGTCGCTCGGGGCGGTGGATGGACTTCACAAGGAGGTAGGCAAATGGCAATTCCGGATCTGTGATTCGGAATCGCGGCGACGAGGAGTGAGGGAGATGGGGGCTCTCGGAACCTTACCAGCGGAGTGGAGCGGGGAGCTCGATGAAGGAGGCCAGGAGGGGAACGAACGGGACGCCGAGGGGGGCAGTGCGAACTGCAACCCAACAACAGCTGGGGTTTGCTCTGCTGCTCTACATCTACAGCCTCATACAGTATTGGCCTTATGTACATATACAACGTGCGTATACGGCTAAAAAGGGACACAAGTAAATGCTGAACTGCTACTGGCCTGTGCCATGGCTGGACGCCTGGACCTGGTCTGCCAGCTCACCCTCCATGTGTCGAAGGATGCGGGGCGAACGTCGAATGGGGGCGCGACACTTAGGACACACGACATGGCCGATATGGACATGGACCATTTTTGCACTAAAAGTAGATGGCGTCATCCCCATCTAGAAAGGTTGTGCCCAGGGTGGACACAAAAACCGAAACCCGAAAAACCTGAAGCCTGAAAAGTCGGGTGGCAAAAGGCAAAACCAGAATTAATATCTGTAAAATCAGGCTCAGCTACTCCTCCATCTTCCTCAATGGCAGACGTGAACCAAAATTAGCTCCTCCATCTCTCGATTGTTGCTTTTTTTTTTCATTGTCCTGTAATTCTAGCAATTCGGCTTAACCCGAACCTGATATGTCGGGACTGAAGTTTCGGCGGGTTCTATATTTTGGGGAGAATCTTGGGTGTCATTTTTAAAACCCGAGCTATTCGACCCAAATTTTAGGGTATACCCAAATGAACCGCTTGAGGTCGTGCCACCTACATTTGATATCAAAATCATATTCCTGTTACGTTTACTTGGAGACTATTGTTGTCCACATACCCCGTCAAATACAACACGGACTTACACTGGGGTGGTATGTGATGTACAATATGTAGTATTACTAGGCCTCATTACAAGATGTACAATGTGTAGTATTACTCTTGTGAGTTGTAACATGGCTTGAACCCTCCTTGTAATATTATAATTATTTGTATGGTGTGATGATCTTTAATTACTCTATGTGTGTTGTTTATATAGTCATTGTCTTTTCATGTTAGCATTTATGTGTTTGGAGATGTACAATCCACTAGCGTTGGAGATCCAACTCACTAGGCAGTACATGAAGTAGATGACTTTTTTTATGTGAATCAATTGATCTATGAAAGGACATCACATCTTATCTAGGGAGTACGGTTGTTCATAAAACTTAATTTCTTTGGTCCTGTCTTTATGATCTTAATATCTTTTATTGATGTGTTAGTATGTAATTAGAGGAGATAGTTGATTTGTCTTATGCAACTGTCAGTTGGGAAGCAACTATATTTGAGGGACCGTTCCACGTATGGTAAATTACATGATAAATCGTAGCTAGAGAACCACACAAAAATTGCTACTTTTGTTTGAGTAACCGTTGCAGGAATTCTTCTTGCTTGTTCACGTTAAAGTCTTGGTATTGGTATTTAGTTTATTTTCTAGTTTACCTTCTTTATGTTGTGTTCTACTCCCTCCATTCCGAAATGTAAGCCTTTTTAGCAAGCTAGTTTAGCTTGTTAAAATGCTTATATTATGGAACGGAGGTAGTAATTCATAGTTACTATAATTCATTTATATATTGTTTTCCTAAGGGTGTATTTACACGTCACAACGTAGTTTCCGGGTTGACAACCTTCCTTTTATCAATTGGAGAGACACCTTGTGTATTGGTTTGGTTAAAGCCCTCCAAATAAAACTGTTTTCCATGAACTTTGCTTATCATAATTAGTTTGTTATTCCAATTCTATCAATTGTCCAGCTGTAATTTGTTCACCCAGCATGTTTGTCTTTCATCTTTTCGAGAGACACCACTAGTGAAACTATGGCCCCCGTTCCATCTTTTTACATTTTTTACAACCTCTTTTACTTGCTTTCAACTATCACTTGCTCGCTCGTCCGTTTACTCATATTTCTCTTTTCCACCATAAGATTTAATCCATTTATTTTCAGCAGACCAAGAAGCTTGACAACCTTCCTGTCGTTGGAGCAAAGTGAATTGTTTGTGTTGTGTGCAGGTCCACGCCTCCAAGCATCTTGTTGGAGACCTCCGGAGTCCTACTGGTTCGATAAACTTTGGTTCATTATTAAGGGAAATTTCTACTTTGCTACGACATTCACCTCCTCTTGGGGTGAGAAACCGATGCGAATTTCAGACACCAACTCTGCTAGCAACGAGTTTCTGGCGCCGTTGCCGGGGACTCTGGAGCTACAGCAAGGGGAGTCTCACACTTCCTTTCTCTTTACTTTGTTTTTTTCTTGCTTAATTACTTTTCGTTTAGTCTTGTTTGCTTTCTCTATAAATAAAAAACATGATATTTTTTTTAGAATTTCATCTACTAGTCTTTTTCTGTTTGTCTTGTTAGTATGTCTAGTTCTCTACTTGCTATCAAGGGTTAACTTCTTTGTAACTAGATCTTGTTGGCAATGTGATGATATGGAGAAACATGAGAGAGAAAAAAAAATAGGAGAACACCAAATAACTCCAAAATCTTGATCCAAAAGATTTCCCTCATTAATAGGAGAGATGGATTGGTGGTATAGTAGATCTAGATATTCTCTCTATTTTTCCTCAAATAGATGCAAGAACCATTAAAGCAATTGAGCGAAGACAAGATCCAAAAGCTCAACAATGATTGAGGAAGACTTGCCAAGAGTTGGGGAACCACCAGGGAAGAAGACCCCTTAAATAGTCCCCTCGAAATCGAGTCTTTATATGCAAAAACGCGAAGTGCCGGTACTACCCAATTTTTGAAAATATCAAAGAAAATGTAAATCAGAAATAGAAAAATAGAAAAATTTGCGCAAATAGTCATCTTATGTGACATGTTTGGAAGTTCAAATTCGAACCTAGAATATGAAACTTTTGAAAAAATATATTCACATGTATAAATGTCTATGATGTACGAAATTAATAGTTTCAACCCAAATGGCCAAGACGATTGCCATATATCTGACATATTTTGTTATAATTCCCCAATATTCCGCACACATATGCATCTTTTCATTGCAAACAAAGGTCCCACCAGAACTTCCCAACTTTGTTATGTAAGAAATGGCACCACTGTCATTTTCACGCAAAGTAGACCTCCTGGGCTGGTCAACTACTTGATGTGAAGAATTTTATCATTTTGTAGATATATTTGTTTTTTAACCTTTAGGACGAACACCCTCTAAGAGTAACAAGATCACATGCTCTCACTCGAAAGAATCCATCTGGAGAGCTCAAACCGGTGCAATAAATTTAAAAACAAGAATACCAAATCTGCTCAAATCATCTATCTCAAATCCCACAAAGCGATAAACGCTTGGGAGGAATAGGAGAGGGAGAATAATGGAGGAGGTCAACCAATGACTCTAAGATCTAGATTTAAAGATTTTCTTCACTTAGAAGAGAAATGAATTGATGAAATTATAGAATCATGGGACGGATGGAGAGGAATCAAGATTTTGAAAAAAAAAACAATGGTGGAGAAGAATAACCTCAAAAAACTTAGAAAACTGGTGGGGGAAAAGACCATTTATATAACCCTTTAGAAAACATAGCCGTTTTGGGCAGACAAGAAGCCCGCCGCACAGTTCGGCACATGTGGCGAGACATTGCGCAACCCAGTTCAACCTATAAAATGATCTCTAGATGATCTTAAGTTTTACGCACATGAACTTTTATGAGGCCGTACATATTTTGGTAACATATTAGTTAAATAAAAATGGAATAAGAGAGATTTGGTGCGGTTTGGGCCAACATTTCATACATGCAATCTTATTTGCTTCCTTCTCATGTGTCTGCCAACCTGTCATGTAATTAGTCGCTTATCTCTCACTGTTGGTGAGCTTGCATCTATATGATAATCACATAAGGGTGGCACTATCTTATTTCGTATTCGAGAAGTTGAAAATGAACGTGAAAATATCTGTATCTAGACGTAAATAGAAATGGATGTAGAAAATATCCAAATTTAATTTACAAGTACAACTATTGGTATTGCGTTTTGAAGCAAACGTAGATATAGAAACATATCCAATAAAAGTATGTTAGAAAAGTTTACTAATTCAGCCATATATGCCACTAATCCAACCTAATAAAACTAACAAGTAGTCAAATGTATTTTCTCTAATCGAATAGTAACTATTACCCATATATTAGTATATTTATCTCTCTTCCATTTATAATTGACTTATTATACTATTATTTTGTTATTTGTATCCGTTATGTATTGCGAAAACATGAAATCAACGTCCGTATTCGAGTAACATCCGTTTCACATTCATATATGATGACATCGGCATTTTATTTGATAAGTATAAAACAGAGTAGGTACTATCCAATATTCACTAGATTTGTATACAATCAATCACTTATTAACCCGGCTTTTCCCCGACGTGCTTTCGGGAAAACCGTTTTGAATTAAGATGAAGGTCCAAAAATGGATTGTTTCTTAAATAATGTAGGGATTCATTTCCGATCATCTGGATGTTTTAGAACAAATTATAAATCCAAGACAAAATTCAAGATTGAGAGGTAGAATCTTTTTACACTTTAAAATATGGAAGATTATGTAAAGCATGTCTAGTTAATCCTTTGGTAGATTGGCATGTCTTCCTGCACGTATCTGATTCCATGCTGTCATCGTATATACTACAAGGGACACGTCGTCCCATGGCGCGCCCGCCAACAGGACACGGCCACGGGCGCATGAAGACTACGTGGACCAGCCACGCAAGCAACTCCTTCGCGCATCAAGCTACCGTTCAGAGCACAACCGACGGTCAGATAAAGCCACGTTGGAAAAAATATAGGAAAAAAATAAAATCTCTCGGAATTAAGCTCAGCACGACGGAGAGCTCGTCAAATGGTAGCTCCCCCGATCCCGAAGACGACGCTCCCAGTCGGCTCCCACTGATCGCTTCTAGAAGCTTCCAGAAGGCTCCGGCCTGCAGCCATGGCCGCGCCCTTCTTCTCCACGCCCTTCCAGCCGTACGTCTACCAGGTCGGTGCTCCTCCCCTGTGCGATCTGAACCTATCTCGCGCGGCTCTGTACATGCTAGGTCTAGATTCGAGGTCGTGGGGATGGATCCACACGATCCGTGCACTTCTTTTCTCCCTGATTGGAGCTCTCGTGATCTGATTCGGTTTGAATTGCGCGTTTTATCTTTTTTCAGAGCCAAGAGGGATCTGTGACGGCGTTTCAGATATCCGGTGGAGATGTGCAGGTCCTGCAGGTAGTTTCCGGTGCTTAATTTCTCGCTCTCCTGTTCTATCTTGCGATGAATTGAGTCTTGATCATTTGTGACTGTTGGTGGGAAATGTTTTCTAGGTGATGGTGAAGTCACAGGATAAGCTGACTGCGAAACCAGGTAACTTGTTTTACTCGTTTCTGTACTGCCAGTTGAAATATTTGCAGCCTGCATGCTTAACCAGTATAATTTGCATGGCATGCTGAATAATCTTCTAGTTTGTAGGGTGTGATTGCATTGTCTTTATGAGAAGTTGTCGGAAATTATAATTTACCGCCATACTGTCAATTGTATTGCTATGAATTACGATTAAACTTAATCTTATGTCCACCTATTGGAATTTCCATTATGGTTTTGTTCAGTAGCGCCGTTTGACTCTAAACTTATCTTGGAAAGTCACGCGTCAGCCTTGGTTTCTTTGTTGTGTCGCGTGTTTTCTTTATGTGAATCATGTGGCTCTTATAGAGCTTGTTAGCATGTACTTTTATTTTAATTGTTGTACTTTTCAGGTACAATGTGTTACATGTCCGGGAACATTCAGATGGAGAATAATTACTTGCCTGAAAACGACGGAGGCGTGTGGCAGTGGATATTTGGAAAAAGCATAACAAGCACTGTTTTCTTCAACCCTGGCACTGATGATGGATACGTTGGGATTTCTGCGCCATTTCCTGGGAGGATACTGCCTGTTAGTATCTCTTGTCTGCGAAGTCATAACATATTTTAAATCTTAGCATCACCTTTTATTTGTGCAGCTTAGCTCTTGAGTTATTTCTCCTCTTTCCATGCAAAGCTATAGGTTACTCATGGAACTACGTCATTATTTGTGCTCATTATCCGTCACATTTTTTTTGCCCATATTTAACTCCGGAGCTATATAAATAATGATAATAAAAGTTAACGGGTGCCTTGTGCCACTAGCTGTTTACTTTCCATTTAACCTTGCATGCAGACATTAAATTTTAGTCCTTTAGCAGAAATGGTAAGATAATTCCTGGTAGTAATAAGTGTTGACATCAAAATTACGTATAGATATGAGTTTGTTTAATCTTTATGTCTATGCCGCCTTTAAGAATGTATCTGCTAAGCTTCGCAAGAGGGTGATGCAGTATCATCTTGTTAAACTAATAAAAGAAGAGACTAATTGCAAAGATGTATACCCCATTTTAGTGGTCATGTTATCTCAAAGGACATACTAATTGTATTATCAACCAAAGCTTTTACCGTAGTCTCACAATAATTGCTTGCTTTTTTACAGATAGATCTCGCTAACTTTGGTGGAGAACTTCTTAGCCAGGTATGCTGTCTTGAAGTCTGTCATTTGCTAGAAAAATAGTCGCAAGAACCTCATAATATACGAAATTGCAGGCGGATGCTTTTCTCTGCTCGGTCAATGACGTGTCAGTCACAAGTACACTTGATCAGAGGCCGCGCAACATTGAAATTGGTGCAGAGGTAGGGTAATTATTGAGGTACCTTATTGATTACAAAATCATGGGGGTCCTGCAAGGTTGTTCACTTCGTTATGCATTCTACTGGGCAACTTGTTTGCTAGCAAATGAAAGATGCACCTTTTTTTTTTCTTCTGCAGATGATCCTCAAACATAAACTTAGGGGTCAAGGTATGGTCTTCCTTGTCGGCGGTGGAACAGGTACAATTTATTTCACCCTTACCATCCAGTGCTGATTGTTGACGTAGATGTCAGTATTTAGAACTGCAATGCTATTTATGTCGGTGAAACTTGGACCTGGATATGTTAGGCCTTAATATTATACACTGCAATTCTTTAAGCTCTAGACATTTTGATGCAATATTGCTGAAACCTGAAAGATGACATGGTAAACTTTACCTTTTACTCAAATATGGATTTTGTTGTCATAGGAGTACTAAGCACATCATCTGAGTTTATCTCACACAAGCATGAAACTGTTGTCTGATGTCCATTCTGTTTCGGCACACGCAAATTCTTGCAACTTCGGTAAATTCGACATTGTCCTCTAACCTTGGGAGGTTTTGCTCTCTGCCTTTGGTAGTAATGCAGAAAATTCTTGCTCCCCGGGAGGTAATTACTGTTGACGCTGCTTGTATTGTGGCTATGACAACTACCATCAACTTTCAGTTAAAGAACCCTACCCAACTGAGAAGAGCAGTCTTTGGGGTGAGTACATCCTTCTTCTTTGCCTACTCCTTGTTTCATTATGTTCTTTGTGTTGAGAATTCCTTTGTCTCCTTGCACTGAGAACCATCATCTTATGCAGGGCGACAACCAGCTGAGAGCATCTCTCACAGGACCTGGTGTCGTTTTCATTCAGAGCCTACCCTTCAACCGGCTCTCACAGCGCATCGCGAGGTAAGAATGATGCTGAAATACGTCTCTTCCCACAGTCCTTATTTGTCACTGACTTTAAGTGCATCCATGTATCCTCGAGCAGTAGATCGGTGGCGGCCCCAAGCTTGAGAGACAACCCCAAGTTCTTCATCCAGATCGTCATGTTCTTCTTCCTCGCGTATGTCATGATTGTATCATCGATAATTCTGACGGATGTTTAGATGCTGCTGCTACGAGCGTTTTGTGTAATCCCCTTAGAGATGTTCATTGAAAGAGTAAAAGTTGTTACAGCTTACAGAAGCATAAGCATTCTCCCTCCCCCTTGTAGATGTTCTGGGTCCGAGTAAGCTCGAGAAGAGATTGCACAGCTGTTGTTAGAAAAAACATAGTTGGGAGCTCATCAGATTTTAATCTTATTGTAATATGGTTCGCACATCGCTGCGACGAGCCACTGTTTGAGTGTAGAGACAAGCAAGCTCAAGTTGGACATCATATCGTGAATGTACATTGACATTGACTTAAATCCTGTTGAGTAGTTTCATACTTCCATTGATGTCAGTGTTGGTAATATTTCTGTACTGCATATCGTATCAATCTGAGAGCTCCTGTTTCTGAATCCACTGTAATTCTTCAGTCGCATATCTTGACTTCGTGGTTAGAGGAGTAATGTAGTGGTTACGGTTACACTCGAAGCTGCTTTTCTAAACGCGCTCGACTCGCCTCACCCCACCTTTTTGTTCTGAACAAGGAGAAGAACCCCGAAGGGTTCAGACTGCATTACTCGGCCCCACCTTCTTTTTCTCTCCTACCCTTGACCTTGGGAGCGGTGGGAGCTGTCCGGCTGGTGGTGATTGCAGAGATGGAGATGATCTTCTTCCTCTCCCTGTCGGATTGACCACTAGTCGACCCCGTACACTATCCCGGACGTATGCGAATCTCATGATAGTACCTTTTCTTGTCCGCCTTGGTTACTCCCCCAAGCTCAACAGCAAACGTAGCCGAACTCGATCGGCGAAACCGATCGACGCCGCCAGCCCCTCGATCGTCGAAGAGCCGTCCCCGCTCGAACAAGATGAGCTCCGTCGTCTCCCGTCTCTGCTCCGCTGCAAGCCTGCCTCCTTCCGTCTCCCGACCGTGCTGGGCTCTATCGGACAAGTCTCGTCCAAGCAAACGGCGCTGCCACTCCAGCTGCACAAATCGCATAGACCGCCGGCGACGACGACCCACATTTGCCCGCTGGTGGAAGGCCACTGCGGCTGCTCTCGTCTCCGGCGGCGCGGCCGCGGCGGCCTTGGCCTGCAGCAGATACGTCGATACAGAGGTTGTGCTTTTCTTTTGATAGATTGCGCACCTTGTTGCAAGGCATGGAATGGAGCGAAACCTGTATGGAAAAAAGAAGTGGATGCCGACCCGCCTTGCACACTACTTGCGACAAAGGTACTCCATATTCATTCACTTCCATGACCATGCATACCTCGCATTCAAAAGTTTACCACCTCTTGCTCGTTAGTTTTGTGTAAGAGAAGCCCTTTCTAATGATGATATCTATAATTCAATATACTGCAGGCAAGAGCTAGAGGCAGATCACATTGGGATGCTACTGGTCGGCGCTGCTGGTTATGATCCACGCGTATTCCCTAAAACCATCGAGAAAATCTTGAAGCTACGAGGACCAACGAAAGCTCACGCCACTACTCATCCTTCCCCTGAGGAAAGAATGTGGGTTTTGTCGCAGGACAAGATTATGGAGGAGGCCCTCGAACTATATAGAGAGGTTAGGGCCATCGCCTCGTTTTGCTTGACACTCAAATGTCTGGCGACCAGTCCTCGGTTGGCTGGATTCCCGTTTGGATAGACTTCGGAGGAGGAGAGGATGGCGGCACGGACCGGGAGAGAGGCATCGGCAAGGAAGGAGCGGAGGCAGCCTGAGCACTATCACTTTCGTTACAGCACCACGCTGTTGTTAGAAAGACAAATTAACGTGCTCATAGAGTTTGTTTAACACTTTAAATGATTAATCTACTAGCCCCGCTGACTATCTCCATCCGATGTTTTGTGGTAGCATTCGCGTCCCTATAGCACGAAAGAGCCAACTTCATGCATGTATATAAGGATTCTTTTCATAATCCGAAAATTCAAAAACTTGAATCGTTAAGTCAATTGACGACCGTCTTCACTGCTGTGTTCGTCTCGACGAGTAATTCAAAACAAGATCTCATCTTAATATGATTTGATGATTTTTTTCATCGCCGGTTGCCAGGTTATAGTATTGTACTACCATATTACTAGTTAATAGCTACCATCCAAATAATTCACAGTTACCACATAAAGTTTATATGTTTTTTTTGTCATAGCAATGATCCACATGTCCACAGAGTGAGTATTTGATCCTGCGCAAACACGTAAAACATGACATCAACATTAGGAAAGACTTGCATTGGTTCGAACCGAAGTTTCAAAAACTTGATAACCATTTGATTTTAACCTGGTAACCAACTAATCTGGCAACTAGGGTCGGAAAAATTTTGTCAAAACATATCAACATAAGATCTACTTTCGAATAACTCGTCGCGACAAAGCCAAGCGTGAAAACGGATCTAAATTTCGAGTTACGGTTTCAAAGATAAAACATTTTCAAATTTAAAACATTGAGGAATCGAATGTAATGTATGCGTGCAAAGGAATTTCGCGGGCTGTGCTTACCGGATTTAAACGCCATACGGAAAAACTTCATACGGACACGTTCCCTAAGTAGCACAATCCCACTTTAAAACACTCGCGCCACACTGTTGATTTATTTCACGTATTATGCACCCTCTAGGAGTAAACGTGGCGCCTTGCCAACAACACCAATGACTAGGCTTTGACGGGTTTCTAGGCCCTATAAACCCTAACCAGGACCCTTAGAAACTCGGTTTGCCTATAAAGGCGGCCATTTTTCTCTCTTTCCAACACAGGTACCACCCTCTTCCATATGATTGTTTATGAATGACCCTTTAACAAACTTTCAGCCATTAGACCTCGAAAAACTTTCAACCAAATATGGTTTGCACATTGCTGCGACGAGCCACTGTTTGTGTGTAGAGGCGAACAAGCTCAAGTTGCACATCATATGATGAATGTACATTGAGATTTACTTAAGTCACATAAAAAAAAGATTTACTTAAGTCACATATCTTGACTTTGTGGTTAGAAGAGTAATGTAAATAGTTATTAGAAGAACAATCAAATATTTTACAGCTCACGGTTGTTCTTGACTTTGCATGTTTATATAGTTTGTGTTTAACAGATTAAACACCCCGTGCGATTATTTCGCATACTGCTGATCTTTTGCATATAGTTAAGTGCATCGGTCACCATCGATTTTTTTCCGTATTCATCACTGTATTCCGAGAATATGAACTTACGGTCACTTAAGACACTCCGGAGGCTATCTACGGCGGTAGATTCTGAACATCACGACTCCGGGTATGATTTCCATGTTTGACGAGTGGAAAACGATTTTTTTTTTTGCAAATTAGCAGAGCAGAGACCGGTTTAATTGAGTACACGTCGATCACGTAACGTACACTATCCTGGCACCGCCCTGATGTTTTCTTGGAAGAGAGGCTGATGCGGATCTCATCATTTTTAACCTGGTTACTCTCCAAGTTCAAAGCAGACTCGAGATGAGCTCTCGCGACTCGAGAGGCGACAACAGGGTGACGCAGTGTGCGCCTCCGTGCTCCCCCCTCTTCCCTCTCTCCGACGTCCTCCCCTCGCTCCACCCTCCCTCCGTCTGGATCTCGCTTCTGGGCGCTCGCCGGCGACCTCTCGGACGACGATGAAGTGCTCCCCCTGGACGAGATGGCAAGCGCTGCCTCTCCGCCACCGAGACCCTCCACCGTCCAGTTGGAGGATTTCGTCTCCAAAGCCCTCCGTGACGCGTCATTGTCCTCCGGCAAGCACTCGGCGTTCGCTCTGGGTGGCCGGCCACGCCGCTCCCTCCGTCCGTCGTCGTCCCGTCCAACCTCGAGGGTGGAATCGTCCGATCTAGATCTGGAGTGCCCAGATCTAGGTTTTGACCACTTCCCCAGTCTCCCGTCGCTCCCTGAACGGCCGCGGCCTCCAGTGGTGGTCCCGTCCACGAGGTTGCCGGACCCTCCAGTGCTGGTGGTGGGTTCTGTCGCGATCGCCATCTCGACGGCGCCGGCGACGGGTGGCGCCCCCTCCTCCACCTCGGCTCCTCCGGTGGGAGATGGACCACGAGAGCTTGTGGGCCCTCTCCCTCCCTCGCCTCCCCCAAGCCCATTCCAACCTTCGAGTGGGCCGCAAGATGTCGCGGCCCAGTCAACCGTTTCGCTCAATGTCCGGGCTCCTGACCACGACCTCTTTTCGCAGCCCTCTTCTCATTATAAGCACGGTCCACCTCGATTCGGTCCGACCCATGCTCACTGCTCTGCCGCTCCAGTATTTAACTGGCGTTGGGTCCGCAAGGAAACCCTAGCGTCACTTCCCCTCCCCGCCTCCTTCCCTGCCTCCAGATCTGACCTAAAGCAGCGGCGCCTCCCCTTCAGATCCACTCCTCCCTTCGCCCCGATGGACAGGAACACCGGCGACGGCCGTCGGGCAGGCAAACGCCCCTACGCCGACGTCGACCAAGGGGTGGACCGCAGCTATGAGTTCTCCCTACGGCAGCAACTGGAACAAGAAAGAGAAAGAAACCTCCGAAGGGAAAGGGAGCAGGAGCGCTCTGCTCCCTACCCGGAAGAGAGGCCGCGCCGTCCCTATGATGCAGGGCGCTCGGGGGGTGGCCCGGCGTTCTACGACAACGCTCAGGGTGAGCCGCGTCCGCCGCGCCGAAAATATCCAGCCAAGAAACAAAGAGCCAAGCAGCCAGATCCAGCGGCGATCTCGGCTCCATCCTCAGCGGGAGGTTCTCCACCGGCGGGTGTGGTGGACCTCGAACCTCCAAAGGACAAAGGCAAGATCATGTGCTACAACTGCGGCACGGCTGGACACTACCAGTCGGGATGTAGTGCTCCACCCCACTGCACGGTGTGCAAGATGGATGGTCACACCACCGGTATGTGCCCCTGTGGCCAACAAACCGCCTGAACTCCGCTGCTATGGTTTTGCCATTGAAGGTGTCAAGTTTTTTGCCATGGACTACATGGTCCCGGAGGCGAAAATCTGGGCGGACAACTCAGCCCTGATCATGACTCAAGACCCCACAGCCACCCCGCAACTCATTGAGTCCGGCATGAAAAAGCTGATTGAGGATGATTGGGACTGAATGTTGTCCAAATTCGTGAAGGTGAATTCTCTGTGATTTTCCCAAACAGCGCAAGTCTCCGGCTGTGCAAAAATGCCACCGGGCTTACACTCCCGATAAGCAAGATCAATGTCGTAGTGATGTAGGGTTGGCCCGATCTTCACGGATTTGGGGGAAAAAAGGATGAATGCGAAGAACACGGATGAACACGAGGGGGAAATCGGGGGAAATTCGTGGGCAAAACAAAGGGGATAACTAGCAAAACCTGCAGAGATCTCCACCCAACAACAACTCTCACAAGAGAAGCCTTTGGATCGAAGAATCAAAGCCAATCTTACTCTTAATGAAACCGATTGCTCTTACCGGCCGGTCCACCGATCCAATAGAATCACCGCAGTGAAAGATTGGTTTGCACTACTAGAGACACCTCAGTGAAAGAGTAGCAACAACAAGATCCATCCTCAAAGAGGAACCCTAGCTACGAGGGAGGAGGAGCATGGCTCTGACGAGGCTGAGACTCGGCAAATCCCTGGATCGAGTACCCCGGGTTGATTGAGGGGGAGAGAGATGAGCGCTGGTGATCACGACGGCTAACAGGCGAGGCGTTTACCCAGGTTCAGGCTCCCGGAGGATAAAACCCTACTTCCTGCTTGTCTGGTATTGATGTTGAATGTGGCTACGATGGCGAGATGGCAATCTCGCTAGGGTTTGAGATGGCGGCTATGAGCGTGAGCGTATGCCTTACCCTAGACGAGGGACCCTCCTAGCCTTTATATGGTAGGCTAGGTCTCGGGTGAACGGTGCCGATGGCACTTACAAGACGATCAAGGCTGATGACCTAACGTCGACTATCTTGGGCCACACGTCGTCCTCCTTGGGCCTTCCTTGGGCCCTCGTCATAAGGCAGATGTTCTTGGCGTGACCCAGGTATCACCACCGTGGGGTAGTCGAAGAGTGACCCCACGACAGTAGCCCCCGAGTGCTTAGTCGAATCGTAGAGTCGGGAAAAGGACTCCTTCCTTCTGGGCACGCCACCAGGTTCCTGAAAGGAACAAATAAAATTGGTCGACTCTGGCCGTTCAGGGCTTATGGAGGATTCCTTAGTCGAAACATCGACTGCAGGGTAAAAACTGCGAGTATTGCTTTGGTCGGTGATTTTTCGACTGCGATTGTTCTGAGTCATTCGGGAGCGCGTACAGCGCTCCCGATGGGAGTAGCCCCCGAGATTAAGCTGAATTGCTTGCAATTGAGGTTAAACTCAATTTTTTCTTCAGTCGAAAAGCCCGCTCCCGATGGGAGTAAAGAAGAGACTCGAGCTGACGGAGTCGCAACTGGCTTTGCGTGACTTACTTTGTACTCAGCCGGTTTGGCTTACTACTTTGAGTTTTACTCAGCTCATGGAGCTTACTGAATTTCTTTTCCACTCGAATGGACTTGTCGAGTCTATTCAGCTCTTAAAGCTTACTGTATCTTTGTTGCACTCGAATGAATTATCCGGGTGCTCCATCAGCCCGTTGGCTTACTTGCTACGCCTCCGCAGGTGACGTCAGCGCTGACATTTTTGGCACACTCTGTGTCCGATGGGACATGACAGGGTGGTCCCACTGTCAGTATTTACTGAAGACAGCGGTTGCCGCTCAATTTGGACCGTTGGGCGCGAAATTTTCGCGGGGTGATGATGGCGCCTTGTTTCCCGTGCGTAGTGGGCGGCGACGGTTGCTATCTCCGCGCGGCACGTGGACGGCCAGATGTTGTCTTGAATTGCCGTTTCGTGGAGGACGGCCTGGATGAACTGACCACGCGGTATATATTTTTCACCGCGGCGGTGAACAGTCCATTCCATCCCCATCCTTCCGTCATCTCCGCAGCTTTCTCCGCCATTGTTGCTCTTCTGCCAAGTTCTTTTCTCCACTCCCCGCGAGCAAGGCCGTGATGAAGAGGGCGAAGACCGCTGAGGGTGCCGTCGCCGCCGCCGATGCGAGCATGATGAAGAAGGTCGATGGCGATTGGGCGAAATCGTCGGTGAAGAAGGCCGACATCCAGGGCCTCCGCGCGCAGGGGCTGCTGCCGCCGGCGGACCAGGCGACGGTGCGTGCGCCTGGGAAAGAGGTATTCCCCTCTCCTCGCGATGGGGAACGCGTTTGCTTCGTGGATTTCCTTCCGCGGGGTTTCGGGTTCCCCCTCCACGATTTCGTTCGTGGTCTCTTGTATGCTTACGGGATTCAGATCCACGATCTGACTCCCAATAGCGTCTTGAGCATCGCGAGCTATATCGTGCTCTACGAATGCTTCCTGGGAATCTCTCCCAACTGGCTGCTGTGGAAGTCGCTGTTCCTCGTGAGGAGGAACATTGGGAAGAGCAAGCAGGTGTATCCAGTCGGCGGCTTCGGCATCCAGGTGCGTGGCGACACCACCTACTTTCAGATGAAGAAATCCGACTCCGTCCAGGGCTGGCGGAAGAAGTGGTTTTACATCAGGTGCGAGCAAGAAGGGCTTCCCGACTTTGTGGCTGATCGCGCGTTGCGGAAGACGAACGCGTGGGCGCACCCGCTGTCGAAGGAAGACAAGGAGGCGACCAAGCCCTTGCTGACGCTCCTTCATGGCCTTCTAAAGAGCCTTGGGCGCGAGACAGGTGGAGTGCACCTTATTGCCACCTTCTACAGGCTCCGAGTGCAGCCGCTCCGCAGTCGCGTCCAACCAATGTGGGCGCGTGAAGGTGGCGATGAGCTCGATGATGACGAAGTCGAGTTGAAGGTGAGGAGCATCACCAGCCTCCGAGCCGCGGACCCGTGCAACGTCAAGTGCCCAGTCGAGCCGTATGGCCCCAACAATCCTGTGCCTGAGGTGAGCGTCGTGTACTTTGCTCTTGTCTTGCATTTTCTTCAGTCGAATCGTTTTGCCTGACTTGAATACTTCATTTGCTGACAGGGTCGCTCGAGCTATGTTAGCCTTCCTCCGCTGATGGAGAACGGACCTCACGAAGAGGCAGAGGTCCCGGAGGAGGACGAGGATGATGACGATGAACTTCCCTCCGCCACCTCTCCGAGTGAAGAGGTAGGGGAGGACGATGAAGATGAAGAGCCGCTGCAGAAGCGACAGAGGCGAAAAAGTGGCGACTCCGCCTCGGCGTCGTCGCCCTTGAAGGAAACGGCTGTGGAGGACAAGGAGGAGACGAGCGGGTCGTCCTCGGGTGCTAGGCACACGAGCGACCCGGTGAAGCTTTTGGTCGTGCCTCCCCTTAGCTCTGCACCGCCGACTGGATTCGCAAGGATGCCTTCCGTTTCCCTGGGCAGCGAAGATGATTTGGATGTCACCAGGTTAGTCTTGCAACCATCACCTTGTTTTGTCGAGTGCACTTTTTGACTTTGCGAGTCCTTGAATTGAGTTATCTTGTCGCAGCGACCGTACTGGCGCTGTTGGTTCTTCGCCTCCAGAGATGGAGCACACTTCTCCCGTGTTCGAGCAGACTGCGAAGACGACCGAAGAAGAGCCGCAGGCGGGTGACGCTTTGACCTTGAATGCTTCGACCTCCTCCGTGCCAGAGAAAACTGCTGATGCGACCCCGATGGACGCTGGGTTGCTTGAGCATGTAAGTGTCCCTTAACTCAGTCTGCAAAATCTGTATCGGGTGCGCGAACAGTGCTCCCGATGGGAGTAGCCCCCGAAGATGTGCGTGACTAGAATAGTCGGGCGCAGATTGATGTCTAGTGTTTCCTGCAGCCGTATTATCGCCAGCAGATGGAGGAAGCCGCCACCTTCGTTCGCATGGAGCAGGAGAGGAATCAACTCCGCACTGCTCTGGAGCAGGCGAAAGGTGAGTGTGGACCCTTGCGTTCGAGGGGTGCTTCGACTATCTTCATTGCTGACTTTGCTCCGGTGATCCACAGGCGAGAGGGAGAGCATGGCGAAGCGGGTCGCGGAGCTGGAGAAATCACTGGGTGAAGCCCAAGAGCATGAGCGAACCCGGGGTGATCTAGAGAAGACCCAGGTCGACCGCTTGCTCGCACTCGCTGATGCCATTGGGAGTAAGTATTCGGCTCATTGCCTACTTTGCTTTTTGTCGACTGCGGAAGCCTTACGGGTGTGGATTTCTTTTGGAGCAGAGACTTGCAGAGGTGCTCCTCCAGAAGGAACTTCCAGTGCCAATGTCGGCTTGACAGAGGCTGTTGGCTTCATCAACCGCGTCTGCGCGTATGCCTCGGCGGCGCTGCAGAAGTTGACAAGCGCTTTGGCGACTGTGCACCGGAGCATCTTCCCCGGCCAGCTACCACCGGTCGCTGTTGACGCGCTTGCGGCTCCATTTGAAGGCAACGCGACCACCATGGCAGACTACACGCGTGCGCAGACGGTACGCGGCTCAGAGCTCACTTTCTAGCTACTACTTGGTCACCAAGTCGTAGGTGATTTTGAGAAGGTTGTCAGCGACTTCCCTCGTAGGCCTGATGGCAGAACCGCGTCCCTTAGCGGTGTGAAGGCGCGGGCGAGTCAGCTGGCTGCGAAGTTGATTGCCACCTTCGAGAAGAAAATCGCCAAGGCTGCAGAGTTGGCCGCTAGGAAGAGCCGTTCTCAGTCGGAGTCTGCGATGTAGACTCCTTTATTTTAAGATTCTTCTACTTTTGATCTTGGTCTGTAATGAACCATATAGTTTGCGGGTCTTCTGGCCGCGAACATGCTGATGTTGAAATGTGAATTTGTGCCTTCGAGTATTCTGTCATATTTATGCTAGAATGAATGTGCTCTTTTCCTTGCTTGACACTGTCGAACTTGGCAGTCTGAGATGGGCGAGGCTCCTGAGGTCGCTGGAACTACTGGCGCGGGTGAGGATGAGGACACCTCTTCGGCTGCACCCACTCGCCATCGTCGTCGAACTCCTCCAGCCCCTGTGCGAAGCGTGAATGATCAACGAGTGATCACCTACATGAGGAACAAGGTTGTTGAGCTCGAGTCAAAGCTGAAGGTTGCCGAGTTGGAGTTGGAGCGTTTGAAGTCACGGCCCGCTGCGCCGTTCTCCCAGCGTGAGGAATTCCTTCTTGGCGAGATAGACTGGATCAGTCGACAGCTGCAAGGTTGGCCTTCTAGCGCTTTGCTTCGGCTTCTTTATGCTTTCACTGTTCTAAGTGCTGGGTCTTGATGCAGATGTGAATTCTGACTGGCAGGCTGAGCAGAGTCGAGTGGACGAGCGGGTGGAAAAAGAGGCCGCCAATGACTCAGCTGAAGCGCGTACGTTTTGGTCAAACAAATCCAAAGGCAGTGTACTGGCTAGAATGCTGGATCGCACCTGGCGGGCTGCTGTGCTCTTGGAAGGTTGTAGGAAAACCCTCTGGCAGATCAACAGGGTGTACTTTCTGCACAACGAGCAGCCTAATGGACTGGCTGCGCTGCTGGAGAGGTTCCGCGAAGGCAGTGCGTTGAAGGAGGTCGTTGGCGCTCAACTTGTTGCCGGGGCGAACGCGGCGCTGGCGTACGTTCGAATGCACCGGCCTCATCTTCCATTGCACAAGGTACTTGACGGCTTGCCTGGAGAGAATGATTACGCCGATACTCTTGCGGCTGCGCGTCAGATGATTCAACAGGTCCTGAGTTTTAGTGAGCACCTTGTAGGGCCACTCGATGCGCCAAAGGGCGAGCCTGTAGAATAAGAGTAGTAGACTGCTGTTGTATAGCGTTAGCTTGTAAAAGAAAATTTTCCAAGTGGAAATATGAGTGTATGTATGCCGAGGTGGGGGTAGCCTCCGAGTGAGTAAATTGTATCTTGTAGACTTCTGTAAACCTATATGGCGCAGCCCCCGAGCGGATCGAGTGCGGCCGAGGTGTGTCGAGTCAGGCCTGTGCGGCGCAGCCCCCGAGTGCTTCGAGTGCGGCCGAGGCGTTTTCGAGTCAGACCTGTGCGGCGCAGCCCCCGAGTGCGTCGGGTGCGGCCGAGGTTTTTTCGAGTTAGACCAATGCGGCGCAGCCCCCGAGGGATTCGAGTGCGGCCTAGGATGTTGACTTAGACCTGAACGGCGCATCCCCCGAGTGCGTCGGGTGGCGGCTGAGGATTTTTCGAGTTAGACCTGTATGGCGTAGCCCCCGAGTGCGTCGGGTGGCGACCTAGGTTGACTTAGAGCTGTACGGCGCAACCCCCGAGTTCGTCGGGTGGCGGCCGAGGATTTTTCGAGTTTAGACATGTATGGCGCAGCCCCCGAGTGCGTCGGGTGGCGACCTAGGTTGACTTAGACCTGTGCGGCGCAGCCCCCGAGTGCGTCGGGTGGCGGCCGAGGAATTTCGGGTTGGACCTGTATGGCGCAGCCCCCGAGTGCGTCAGGTGGCGGCCTAGGTTTTGACTTAGACCTGTACAGCGCAGCCCCCGAGTGGTTCGGGTGGCGGCCGAGGATTTTCGAGTTGAACCTGTACGGCGCAGCTGTGGCGGCCTAGGTTTTGACTTAGACCTGTACAGCGCAGCCCCCGAGTGGTTCGGGTGGCGGCCGAGGAATTTCGGGTTGAACCTGTATGGCGCAGCCCTCGAGTAATTCGGGTGGCGGCCTGGTTTATGTTGCTTGCTGATAAAAGTAAAGGGGAGAGCTTGTTCCTCAAATCATTTTATTGACTTTTGCGAGCAGGCCGCCTCATTAAAACCCTTCCAGTCCCCTCGGGTACCCTGGCGAGGGAAAGAGTGCGTCTGAAACCTGCCACTTCTTGACATTGTACTGTTACAAATTGGGGTCGATCAGGCGTAGAAGCGGCGTAGTTGCGCAACGTTCTATGGGTTGTTGCAGACTGTCCCCGTCTTCGAGTCCTTCAGGCGGTAAGATCCGCCGCCGATTGCCTCTGTCACGATGTATGGACCCTCCCACGGGGAGGCAAGTTTATGCACCTTCTTCTGTTTGAGACGGAGGACAAGATCACCAGGGACGAACGCTCTGGGCCGCAGTCGCCGCCCGTGATAGTTGCGTAGGTCTTGCTGATACACGGTTGTGCGGGTAAGGGCGATGTCGCGTGCTTCATCCAGGGTGTCCATGTCATCTTCGAGTGCTTCTTCTGCATCAGACTCATCGTAGGCCACCACTCGGGGGGCGTCGAACTTGATGTCGCACGGCAGGACTGCTTCAGCGCCGTACACCATGAAGAATGGCGTGTACTGGGTAGATCTGTTTGGCGTGGTGCGCAGACTCCACAGCACAGGTGGCAGCTCTTCGACCCAGGCGCCTGCGGCGCGCCTCAACGGTACTCGCAGGCGCTTCTTTATGCCCTTGCAGACTAGGCCATTGGCTTTCTCGACTTGTCCGTTGGACTGCGGGTGCGAGACAGATGCGTAGTTGAGCTTGATGCCTTGGTCAGAGCAGAAGTCCTTGAATTCTTCGGCTGTGAAGTTCGAGCCGTTGTCGGTGATCATGCTGTGTGGCACACCGAACCTGAAGATGATCGACCTGATGAAGTTAACTGCCGAGGAGGCAGTCGAACTTGTGATGGGCACGGCTTCGATCCACTTTGTGAACTTGTCGACTGCCACCAGGAGATGAGTGTGTCCGCCCGGAGAAGACTTTTTGAATGGACCCACCATGTCGAGCCCCCATTGAGCGAAGGTCCATGCGAGTGGTATGGTCTTCAGTGCTGATGCCGGTGCGTGTGGCTTGTTAGCGAACTCCTGGCAGCCGATGCATTTCCTCACGAGTTCTTCTGCGTCTTGCATTGCGGTGGGCCAGTAGAACCCTGCTCGTAGGGCTTTGGCCACCAAGGCTCGACTGCTGGTGTGGTGTCCACAGATGCCGGCGTGGATCTCGAGTAAGATGGCTTGACCGTCGACTGGGTCGATGCACCTTTGGAGGACTCCTGAGATGCTTCGCTTGTAGAGTTCCCCGTTGATGACGGTGAAGCCCTTGGAGCGGCGGATGACGCGCTTGGCTTCGACTGGGTTCGTTGGCACCTTCTGATGCAGTATGTAGGCCAGGTATGGGCTTGTCCATGTGGGTTCGATCAGCATTACCTCCATGGGTTCCCTCTCCGTGCTGGGCGGGTTGGTGGTGCTCGTTGTCGGTGTAGAGGATCTGGGCGCAGGCCGGAGCTTGATGGAGCGTCGCGTGATGCACTCGAGGAAGACTCCGGGTGGCACCGGTGCTTTGTCTGAGCCTAGGTTAGCGAGGGTGTCGGCTTCCTCGTTGCTCTCGCGGCCGATGTGCCGCAGCTCGCAGCCGTCGAAGGTGCCTTCCAGCTGGTTGTATAGGTCCCTGTAGGCTATCATGTTGTCGGCGATGGCATCACATTGCTTCATGGTTTGCTGCACGACAAGGTAGGAGTCTCCGTAGATCATGAGGTGAGTGGCGCCGCAGTTTTTGGCCATCCGCATGCCGTGGATTAGGGCTTCGTACTCTGCCTCGTTGTTGGAGGGTGTTGGGAAGTTCATCTGCAGTACGTACTTCAGTTTGTCGCCTTTGGGTGAGATGAGGATGACTCCCGCCCTGCTGATCTGAACTTCTTGGACCCGTCGAAGTACATTGTCCATGCGTTGGACAAGTCGGGTATGTCTGGCAGCTGGGCCTCTATCCACTATGTGGTGAATTCTGGAAGAACTTGGGCCTTGATTGCCTTCGGGTGCGCATAATTCAGCCCCCAGGGTCCCAACTCAACAACCCACTTGCCGACTCGTCCTGTCGCGGCTTGGTTGGTGAGGATGTCGGAGAGCCCGGAGGAGCTTACCACCGTGATGGAGTGCTCGGAGAAGTAGTGCGGTGACCCCGCACACCACTGCATATTGTAGTGTACAAGTCGTTGACATAACATCCACTGAAGGACTCATCCGTAAATATTACATCCCTCAGAGTAGTACAACAGAAACATTGCGGGTCCACTTTATTACACACTGCTAAAGATTACAAGCCAGAAATGTACAAAAGCTTCAACGTCTTCCTCCGACATGGGAGGAATTTCAACTACAGTACGGTTGACTGAGGTCAACTTATTAACGATAGAAAGAAGCAAACTAAGAACCATTGGGCTCAACAACCTAAGTAGTACTAGTCTAGAATTGCTCGGCCCTGCCCCTAAGATAGGAGACTAAGTCTCGGGCTCATCCTCATCGCCTCCATAAGCAATCAGGTAGTCGACGCCTTCCACCCCTCCGGATAGATCAGGTTCCTCGTAGTACACCTCGTCCTCATGGTAAGCTCCATAACTCTCCTTGATTGCCTCCTCAAAGTCTAAGCATGGGGTCAAAAGGGAAAGGGTGAGCAACAGCGTTACTCAGCAAGTTCTGAATATATATAGATAAGGTGTATCATGCACTAGTTACTGCCAAAACCTCGGGTCTTTGGCATAGATGCAAGTTTTTGTAAACATTTCTTCAAAAGATTGATTTTATTCTGAAAACTATGTCCATAGTCTCCACCGGTCTTGTGAATCCAAATGGGACTCCATTCCGGCCTCGATCTCGTAGTTCCATACCGGGAACACGGTTGTGAAATCACAAATTTGTTGTTTGACTCTGCAGAGTTGCATCACTTTACCCAACAGTTGCCTGGCCTTATATATGCTCTCTTTACACTCCATGAGTGTTATAGCCAAGACTCAGGACATCCAGTCATGTGGAGCTTCTCCCAAATCAACACACATCCGCCCATTTGTGATGCGGTAGGGGAATCATGTTCCACGCATACCCAACACCCCTCCCAAGCTTCCCCACCAATTACCCCGTCGGGCAGGAAGAGCACGCGCTTCCACGCTGTTGGCCGCCGCAACGACCCAACCCGGTGTAGGCCTGCCGAGGATATGCGGATGAGAAAAGAAGCCTCTGACTGACCCCGCCCATACAAAGTCCGTTGGTTGATGCTTTTACTACGGCGAAAGGATCACTGGAACAGGGGTTATTAGTTCCTAAGGATATATACCTTCCCATACGATGGAACACCGTACCTATTCATCTTACCATTGTTCCATCGCCAACCAATAGTATATACCACATCATTCAAAAATACCTTTTCTTTTTGATGCAAGTGAAAGGAACGTATAGGTAACTTTGCAAGTACTTTGATAAAAATACATCAAACGGTATGCAAGAATGAACTTGCCTTGAGACTGACAAGTAGTGCAGTCTAAAGCTTCCGGCGATTCGTGAACCTCGTGTTCTGAAAATCAACATCATTGTCTTTATAAGACAATGTTTGAAAATCCAATTTATGCTATTATGCATAGATGAAATGATTTTTAAAGGTTTTGGAAAATTTCCCCCCTTCATATTTTAAGATGATTTTTCCCTTTTTGTGTGTTTTACCTAGGATGAGTTACGGGACAGTCATTCACAGAATGGTAATTTATTTTACTTTAAGAAGATAATTCAATTCATTTCCACTGAAGGATCCTTGAATATTAAAAACAATTCAAATCATGTCCACTTAAGGATCTTTGAATATTTTGGAAAAGAATTCAAATCATTTCCACTTAAGGATCTTTGAATTTTTCACTCAAGCAATATTTTTCAATAAATCAAATAAAAATCATTTTTGAATTCCTTGCAAAATTTTGAGTTAAAAACATATTTTTATCTGATTTTTAGGACTCTTGTTTTGGCTTTAAAATTTGTGTTAAAATTTAGATTTGATTTGAATTCAGCAATTTTTAGAAATTACAAACAAGTCCCTGGTTTACTGGGTTGAACCAGGTCAACCCGTACCGGTTCGGTGGGACCAACCAATCCGGCCCACTCTCTTCTCCCCTCTTCTCTCTCTCTCTCCCTCTCTCGCTCCCGTGGTCGACACGATCCCCTTTTCGCCTCCGCCGTCGCCGACTGATTCCGGCGTGCTCCGGCCGTCTCCGTCGTCGTGCTAGGGCGCAAAAGAAAGCCCTTTCGACGCTCTCTCTTCTCCTCCCCGTCGATCTGCTTTTCCTCTTCTGGTGTGTTCGTGCGCAACCCATCCCTAGGGTTAGGGTTTCGGTGATGGCGCTGCTCCACCGTGCTTCTCCTCCTCTGAGCTACCTCGCCATGACTAGGGTTCGGCTCTGCTCTCTGGTTCTGCCTAGCTGCTCTCCTTCTTCTCCACCGACGTGTGCGTGTTGGCTCATCCCCCGGTTGAGGTCTCGGTTGCAGCGCGATTAATCGTGCTCCCGACTCTTGCTCTGCTCCGCCGCCGGTGTGGAGCTCGTCTCCGTGCTACGGTGGTGCTGGAGTGGTGTTGCTGTGGTGCGACTTCCTCCCTTGGTCCTCCGTCATGACCACACGGGCACTGCCCCGTCGTCATGCCGTTACGGCCATGGGCGCACGGTAAGGTTCCTCTTCCTCCTCTCTGCTAACTCCTCCTTCTAAACTCCTTTCTGATCTAGCTTAGCTCCTATGCTGCCCAAGATTTTCTCACTGGTACTTAGCAAAAATTGTACTGGTGCCTTATTTTGTTCTGCTTGGTTAAAATATGTGATGCCATGATGCTTGTATATTTATCTGAGGTGTGAGGGGTGAATATTGGAATTAATTTTGATGATTTGCTCTGGCAAAAATGATTGGAGAAGAAAGAATTGGGCTTTGGCTTAATTTGCTGCTGTGGCTTGTGCTCTGTGCTGTGAAATGGTGTGGAAATATCTCTGTGGCTAAAGAAAATTAGCTATGCATGCTGTGATGCCTCCACTGGAGTTACACAGAAGCTGGCTAACATAATTAGTTTTTGGAAAATTCTTTTCTTATGCTTTCCTGTGCTTCTTCTAGTGACAGAGATGCTAGGCTACTGGCTTGTGTATTTAATAAAGAACAGGTGCTGCACTTCCCTCTTATCTATCCTTAGCATAATCCATGTTCAACATGGTTCTGATAAGAACAGATATTCCTCACTTCCCCTTCCATGCATGCAAACATGCTTAGCTTGGCTCTGTCATTATCAGAGTTAGCTAATTCTCTCCTTCTCTGCCTAACACTCAAAAGATCAACCTGCTGCTGCTGAGTAGCTTGGTCTTCTGGCTATACTGACAACCTGCGTCTTGTGGATAGCCTGCTCCTCCTAGCTGCTTCAAATTTCCTAAGGTGTATAGTTCTAGCTGCAAGATTTGATGTGGCTAATGTTCTTGATGATGAACATTTTCAGAAATGTGTGTGATGTGCTTGGCTGTGTGATGCCTTGTGAATTCGGCTGGCTGCCCTATTTATAGGGTTTTTTGATGATTCTGGTGGTGACACCAGGATAATTGCATGCAATGTGTAAGCTGCTTGCAGTGGCCCTCCTCCACCTCGAATTGCTACTCTTCTGTTAAAATATGGAGGTTCTTATCCTCTGGTGATTGAGTTTCTGTGCCAAGGTATTGTTTACTCTCTTTTTGGCTACTCCTTCCTCTTCCTTGATCCTATCCTTGCTCTGCCGGCTGCTGTTGTTCAATCTGGTTATGAACTGTTTCAAGTCCATCCATTTGAGTTGTGGAATGGTTTCAAATCCACTTGTGGATTACTCTCAGCTAGGATCCTTGCGCAGGGAGTTATCCCTCCACCTCACTTGGTCTTATCAAGCTCCTGTCGACTACTGCTATGCACTATGGTTATGAACTGTTTGGCATCCCTCTGCTGCCAAAGAATTGATATTTACTTGATGGATTTGGGTGGCTTCTCTGGTGGGCTAGAATTGTAACTGGGTTGTAACTGTTTTTTCCTGTGGGCTTTAAGGAATAGGGTCCATTTATCAAATTAATGAAAAGTGTGACACCACAATTAAGAAGGTGGATTTAATTTGTATATTTGGCAGAGATAATTGTTCTGTTTCCTTGTTGCCTTTGGACATCCTTTGGAGATGATCATGTATGCATGTGATAACCAGCTAGTCCCTCAGGTTGCCTAAGTTGTAAAGCTGGTTCTGCCTTTGCCCCTTTTTACATGCTTAATGCATGCTGAGCATGATCAAGTTGCTTAATGTTGGATATTTGATTTGATTTTTGACTGTGATCTCCAATGTCAATTCCAATTCATGGAATTAGACACTCTGCCAAGTATTATATCAATAGCCAGTACCAATGTACTAGGCTAAAATTTCTAACCTTAACAACTCTTTTCTTTGTGAATTGTTTGCTTTTTCAGGTTGAAGAATTTCAGAAGATTATCTAAAGGATTTAGTTTATAGGTTTTTCTTTTATTTTTACTTTTCAGTAGAAAATTTGTAATAGGACCTGATAACATTATTTGTAACAGATTTGTGGAACAAATCCACTTGTAAAGTTTCTTGTAATTTATTTTATCTCAGAAGTACATATTGTAATTTATTGACATTAAAATTGTATATTAGAATTTAATTGTAAAATGTATTGGATGTTAGATATTATTGCAATTTGCAAGAAAAGTTGTTTGGGAAATGTAATGATGATTATTGAAATTTTTGTGGAGAATGAAATGTGGAATTACATGAATGTGAATTCTTAGAATATTAAGACAAAATGTATGTGTTGATTATAAACATGAATTCAAAGATTTGAGAGAGAATATAGATAAGATTTACAAGTGTGGATACATTTGTATTCAAATTTGAGGTTACCTAAATAAACTTTCATTAAAGTTGATAACCCAACCTATCTTTTAAAACTAGGGTTTCAAAATAGGCGACTAATGTTAGATCGAATTATCTCGACCACTAGTCCTTTTTGCATAAAAGCGCGAAAATTATTCGGATTTTTCAAGCATGCATGAATGCAAAGATGCAAACTTCCTATTTCTACCCTTTCGAAACCTATAACTGCGGGGTATTACATCCTCTCCCCCTTAAACTAAACTTCGTCCCGAAGTTTCTTTTCTGAGGTACCTGAACAAATATGGGTAGTCCCGTCGTAGATCATCTTCTTTTTCCCACGTTGCTTCTCTTTCAGGATGATTCTTCCACTTTACCAAACAATATTTGATAGCTCTATTCCGTAATCTTTTCCAATTTTCAGCCAAAATCTTTTCAGGTTGCTCCTCATAGGATAGGTCTGGTTGCAAATTTAACTTCTCATAGTCAATTGGTTCTTCGGGTGGTTTTAAGCACTTCCGGAGTTGTGACACATGAAATACATTGTGCACTTGTGATAGAACCTCCGGTAATTCTAATTCAAAGGCTACAGTTCCTTTCTGACTTAATACTCGAAAAGGTCCAATATACCTTGGACTCAATTTTCCTTTTACTCCAAACCTTTTCACTCCTTTGGTCGGACTAACTCTCAAGTATACCATATCTTGTAATTGGGGCTCCCATTGTCTTCGGGTAAGATCTGCATAACTCTTTTGTCTACTCTGAGCTATTTTTAAACGATCTCGGATAATATCAACTATTACTTGCTGTTCTTTGATATACTCTGGTGCAAACTCTTTACTTTCCCCTACTTCAAACCAACAGATTGGTGATCTACATTTTCTTCCATATAAAGCCTCAAATGGTGCCATTTGTATGCTACTCTGATAACTGTTGTTGTAAGAGAATTCTGCTAATGCTAAGTGTTCATCCCACGATCCTCCAAAATCTAGAACACATGCTCTCAGCATATCCTCCAATATTTGATTTGTCCGTTCCGTCTGTCCTCCAGTTTGGGGATGGTATGCGGTACTAAAATTAAGATCTGTTCCTAATCTTTTATGCAAGTGCTTCCAAAAAGCTGAAGTAAAGATAGATCCTCTATCTGAAACTATTGTTAGAGGTACTCCATGCTTACTTACTATCTCTTTCACATAGATTTCAATCAAAGTTGCCGCTGTATCTTTCTGATTGATAGCAAGAAAATGAGCACTTTTGGTTAATCGGTCCACAATCACCCAAATTGCATCCTTATTTTTCCTTGTTTTGGGTAATCCTGTGATAAAATCCATACTGATGTCTTCCCATTTCCATTTGGGAATAGGCAAAGGTTGTAATAATCCGGCTGGTCTCTGATGTTCAGCCTTCACTTGACTACAAATATGACATTCTGCCACATATTTTGCAATTTCTCTTTTCATATTATTCCACCAAAATATCTTTTTCAAATCCATATACATCTTGGTACTCCCAGGATGTATAGAATAAGGTGTTTCGTGTGCTTCCTTAAGTATGATACTCTTAATTTCCTTGATATCTGGAACACATATTCTATCATGAAACCACAAAGATCCATCATCAGTCTTTAAAATAAACTCAGATCTCCTCCCTTCCTTAATTCTCCTTATCTCTTCTGCTAGGAATTCATCTTCTTCTTGATGAGATATTATGTTTGCTTTCAAATCCATGTTAATTTCTCCAACAATATCCATTGCCATAATACTATTTAATGCTGGTCCGTCCCAAATCTCTATCTGGAACCTCTCTATCTCCCTTTTAAGTTCTTTAGGCATCCCTTGTTCCATTAAGGGATTACAATTGACCTTCCGACTTAAAGCATCTGCTACCACATTAGCTTTTCCAGGTGTATAATTAATTGTTAAATCATAATCCTTAATCAATTCCAACCATCTTCTTTGCCTCATATTCAACTCCTTCTGGGTGAAGAAATATTTCAAACTCTTAGGATCAGTGTATAGCTCACACTTTGCTCCATAAAGAAAATGTCTCCACTGCTTCAAGGCATAAACTACTGCGGCTAATTCCAAATCATGTGTTGGGTAATTAAGTTCATGGGGTTTCAATTGCCTGGATACATATGCAATGACCTTGTGATCTTGCATTAATACACATCCTAATCCATTTTTGGATGCATCGCAATACACCGTATAATCCTTTCCGGTCTCAGGTACGGCCAAAACTGGTGCTGTTGTGAGCTTCTTTTTAAGCTCCTGAAAACTTTGCTCACATTTCTCGGTCCATTCAAACGGAACATTTTTTCTTAGCAACTTGGTCATGGGTCCGGCTATCTTTGAAAATCCTTCAATGAATCTTCTATAATATCCAGCCATTCCTAGGAATGCTCTTATTTCCTTAGGATTCTTAGGTACTTTCCACTCTAATACTGCTTTTACTTTCTCCGGATTTACAGCAATTCCTTCTCTGCTGATCACATGTCCAAGAAATTCCACTTGGTCCAACCAAAATTCACACTTGCTGAATTTGGCATATAACTGGTGTTCTCTTAACGTTTGCAGTACTATTCTCAAATGTCGTGCATGATCTTCTTTGGTTCGGGAGTAAATTAATATGTCATCGATGAATACTATTACGAACTTATCCAAATATGGCATGAAAATCTTATTCATCAAATTCATGAATATAGCTGGTGCATTGGTCAATCCAAATGGTACTACTAAATACTCATGATGTCCATATCGTGATACAAATCCAGTTTTCGGAATATCCTCAGCTTTGATCTTTATCTGATGATATCCTGATCTTAAATCGATTTTGGAAAATACTCCGGCTCCTCTAACTTGATCGAACAAATCTTGTATCCTTGGTAATGGGTACTTATTCTTGATTGTAACATTATTTAGGTTACGGAAATCTCCACACATTCTTCGTCCTCCATCCCTTTTATCCACAAATATCACTGGTGCTCCCCAAGGGGATACACTTTCTCTTATGAATCCTTTGGCTTCCAGTTCATCCAATTGCTCCTTTAACTGTACCAATTCATTGGGTCCCATCTTATATGGTGGTTGTGCAATAGGTGCAGTACCAGGAATTAAATCTATAGTAAACTCAATTTCTCGGTCTGGTGGTATTCCAGGTAATTCCTCGGGAAACACATCCAGAAATTCCCGTACTACCGGAATCGCTTCCAATTTTTCCTTACTCAAGGAGTTTAATTGCAGATCTGCTTTCAGCTGAGTATGCTTATCACCTTGGTATATTGTTCTAATCCCTCCGGGTCCTCTTAATGATACCGTTTTATCCGCACAATCTATTTGGGCTCCATGATCAGACAACCAGTTCATCCGTAAGATGACTGCTATATCTTTCATGGGTATTACTAGCAAATCAGCGTTATAAACGCGGTCGCAGATCATAATTACTTGGTCCTTTTTGACTTGAGATGCTAAAATCTTTTCACCGGCTGACATCTTATATATATATTTACTAATTGGAGGCACCATAAAAGGCACCACGTTAATCCTCAGCAACTAAGAAAATTAACCATCCGATTTTCCGTATTGCCTATGTACAACCGTCAGATGGAAAAGACAAAGAGTCCTCACGTTTTATCCCACGTGCACGCCATCGTTGATTAATCCCGAATCCATCCATTGCATCCGCGACCTACCCAAGCAATCTCACGCCGCCGCCGCCTCCAATTCATCTCCTTTCTTCACGCTTTCGCCGGACGCCGGAAGCATGTCGATCAGCAGCTGTAGGAGACCTATTCTCCAGTTGCATCGTCGCCCCCACTTCCTGCAACCTCCTCTCAATAGGAAACCATGATCTGAAGCTGCATCCTCCTGTACAAATCCTTGACTAGAGGTAAACATCACGATTTTGTGCTCTTTCTCATGTCTGACTCCCTCTCTCTTTATAATTATCTGGAAGCCACATACTGCAGCCCTGCAGGACGGGTTACAGTGGTGATGATCTAGAGTACCTGCAGTGTGCACGGGCCTGTGTATATGAACTCTAGCTGTACGTAATAGAGCCTCAGGTTTGGAGGTTTTCAACCTTAATCTTGGCCTTTTCTACTAATTATTTTTCTGTTCTCACTGCTCACGATGATATATGGTTGAATTAGTATACACACTTAGGTTGAAATCTTGATGGCACTAATCCATGACTAGATTTAAGCATCATACTCAATGCGGTAGATATCCAGGAGCTGTTCTTCCTTTATTCTTCTTTTTTTTGCAGGGTAGGAGCTGCTCGGTATATACGAAAATCATCCAGTAATTGATTTTTACACACTACCGCATGCAAGTATATACGAAAATACAAGTTTTGGCTTAATGAACTATTTTCGTTCCATGGTTTATCTCCATGATCACAGGTAGTAACCAAAATCTGATCCCATGGTCAATCAGCAACTGCGATGGCGCCAGTCTCAGAACGAGTTGCTTGCATATTCACATGTATGTCGTTGTGTGCCAACCAGGCTATAGCCAAGGTTGCTCAACTCCTCTGTGCCAACTAGGCCACAGCCAAGGCTACCATGAGCACCGGCGGCAAGCAATCTTCCAACCTTTTCAGATCCTTGATGCTAAGGAGCTCCGCTTCATTATTATATTAAATGGTCTGTTCTGAGATTTTTTTTATAGTCAAGTTATTGTCCAGATTGCAGAGATTTCGGGGTTTCATGAACTCAGGTTTATGCTATTCTTTATGAGTTAAATACTAATACGTAATAATTACCTTTTTTTTTGTTATTTACAGGTGTCTAATATACGTGGCTGGGTATTTAACAAAGTTTGTTTCTTATTATCTACAACCATATGATCATAAGGCTGGCTCTGTGCTCTACATCTGGCAACCCCGTAAACTTATGAGAACAAAATCCTTAAACTAAATTTCTATTACCAGCAGTCTGCGAAAACAACAGATTATTAAATCTAGCTCCCACCTTATACAAAGATAAACTTTGGTAGCATATTTATCACCTGCAAGGTGCTTTAAGCTTTTATTTGATGAGAAGATAGGTTGGATAATGTTTACAGGAGCACTGGGAGGAGGAAAAGTTTATGCACTATTAGGGGTGGCAAGTTTGATAAGTGATACGGAGTACACAATTCTCAACTATGTTCAAAGTAATTGGTGATCTTCCCCATTTTTTTGTACACCTGACCTCATTCTCTTACACCAAACAGAGCCTGTTTTTCAGTTTTTTGAATCTTCACTGCCCAACCACGTAGCAATCCATCTTGGCTGAGGAGGAGGCCCTTCCAATCTCAACTTCCTTGCCAGATCAGACTGGATCCAATGCAGCGGAGAAGGTGGTGCATCGAAAGCAGTTTGTATGATCGGACAACCGCCATTGTTGGTGAAGCTGCAGGTCGAGGAACAATAGCAAACTGATTGCAGGTATACAAATACAAGGACCACGAAAGAAGTAGGTTTTCTTTTTTTGAGGATTTTATGTTGTGCTCCCGCGATTGAGACTTGATGCTGCACTTTCCTTACTTTGAGACATATCTAGATACATAATACGTGGATGGCTATTATCTGTAGGTTCTGTACAGTCTAAGTATAGGTGATTCAGTTCACCAAAGCCGTGGGCACACTTCTGCACAACGAACTCAAGCACCTCTTCTAATTTTGCTGGAAAGTGGATAAGTCGTTTTGGAGCATTACCCTGGTTTGTTCAGTCTACTTTTCTCTGTTTCTCACAAGCAAAAACTACATATTTGTTTACTTCGATCTGTTTTTTTTTTCAATTTATGCTCAGCCAATATTCATTTATGATATGTTCATCTTAGCCTAGAGGGCAGCCCTTGGTGCAGTGGTGAGGTCCTCCCCACTTGTGCCAAGAGGTCCTGGGTTCGAACCAGCCTCCCTACACTGCACTTTGTAGGGGTAAGACTAGGTTCCTATAATCCCTCCCCAAACCCCACCTTGTGTGGGAGGCTCTGTGCACTAGGTCTGTCCTTTTTTTTCATCTTAGCCTAATACAGTTTTCACATTTTTTCAGATTTAGTATTCTGTCCAAGGTGAGCAGCATATAAGTAGAGTGTAGCGTCAATTCTGTATATCTCAATGAGGTAATTCTGTTGTGCCACCTTATGTACCTGTGTGTGATATATTCATGGTCACAACAGTAACAATCAGTCGTGCTTGCCTAACACCAGATATAGGTATATATATGGCTTTAAGTTTGGTCAGTATTGATAGGTGCTATTGCTGACTGCGCATAACACTATTGAGCAAATAAATAATCATTCTGTATTTCGTAAACAATATTTTCCACGACAACAACTTTTGGGACATCTTGATTCTGTTTTCTTTCCTGTAACATGAATCCTGATTTGGATCATCTCTTATGTACCGTTCATTCTCCTAATACTTAGTGCATACTTCAGCAGGTTCTCCGTATAAGCACCGGAGCTAAAGGACAGGCTATCAAGGATTAACATAATAGTCTTCTAGCTATAGGATGAATTACTGTACAAACTCTACTAGAGACGACATTTAATTTGTTCTTTTCTACAAAGTAAATCTAATTTAGCTATGGCCTAGAAATAAAATTAGGCATGTTCTTCCTTCAAGTGAAATGCCAGCAACCAGAAGCTGGTGTTCTGTTATCATTCCACCGATTGCTCTAATTGGCTATTTTGTGAGATATATTTAAATAGATTAAACTATACAAACCTGATTTTTAAAAGTAGAATGCATGTATGGATGGCCAGTCCGATTGTTCAATTTTGAACTGTCCAAATAGAGTGTTCCCGTATTTACTTATGCTTACGTGGATGGGAGCTATTTCACATTACTTCTATGACATAAGATCATTTAGTCAGAGAAAAACGGAATCTTAATGTCCTTTGCAATCCATTAAAAACAAAGCATACTCAAATATGGACATCCATGGTGTTGCATGGATATAAAGGTAGAGTTATATATTTCATTAATTCATTTATAGAAATTAAATATCAACATGAAGGCAGGACAAAGTAGGTTAAAATTCTAAGGTGCTACAAATTCATATATCTTACAATTTACACACGAGCAGACCAAAACAATGACTTATTTGCGGTTGATTAATATGTGTGGTCCAATAGTGAACCAAACTGAATTAGTAAGAAGTTGTTGCGATATCATAAACCAACAATGGTGTATTTATAATAAATAAATGATAAAAGTTCCACTTATAATATGGTTTTAAAAAAGCTAGCCCGTGGAGGTGCACGGGTTGACGCCTAGTAACCATAATCGGGACTGCTAACGGTTGACACCTAATCCCATATGCTTTCACAAATTGTTGTGAAATAAAAGATGTAGTAGCTCCAGTATCAAATAAAACTTTGCCAGGATGAGATAAGATTTTGAGCGTACCGATCACCACGTTATCGTCATTATTGACTTCCTCCAGGCTGGTGCAATTCAGCTTCCCATAGGGCTTCCCTTTAGCTTTATCTGTGGAGGTTTGACCAGAACCTCCACCTCTTGGCTTGAATCCGCCACCATTCCTATTATTACCACCTCCATTACCACGGCCCACCTGTTGATTTTGCCGATAAGGACAGTCTGGTTTGATGTGTCCTTGCTGTCCACATCCGAAACAGACAATTTTTGGCTTTTGGCAATCCTTCTTCATGTGTCCTCTTAGACCACAATTATCGCAAACGATGTGATCCATTGGATTAGGATTCCGTGGAATTGGCTTTCTCATATCCATTCTGGGTTTAGGCTTAAAACGTAGATTTGGTGGTGACTTTTGCACTTGAAATTTCCTGGGTTCAATCCTGGCTTTCTTCCTCCTTTCCTCCTGAAGCATTTTATAATCATCCTCAAGAGTTATGGCTGCATCCACTAGCTCTTGGAATTCCTTAGGTTTAGCCAACCTGAGTTGCATTTTCATGAATGGATTCAGACCCTTCATGAATCTCTTCTTTCTTTTCTCCTCCGTATTCACTTCGTCCACAGCATATCTGGATAAAGTATTGAACATGCTAACATATCTTCCAACTGGTGACTCATTTTGTCTTAGATTTTCAAACTCTCTCTTCTTGAGTTCCATAATACTTTCAGGAACATGAGCTTCCCTAAATCTCTTCTTGAACTCTTCCCAATTCATCACATGTCCTGCAGGCTGTGTAGCCACAATTGCTTCCCACCATGATGCTGCGGGTCCGGTAAGCAAATAAGTTGCATACCTAACCTTCTCCTCATCTGAACATCCCACTGTATTGAGTTTTCTCTCAGTGTCTGCCATCCAATCTTCAGCATCCATGGGATCTACGGCTCTAGCAAAGGGTTCAGGCCTAGTATTCTGGAAATCCGATAGGGTTACACCTCTTGGTTCTCCATTTCTTGCTCTTCCATTTTGAGTCTCTAAAAGGTCATGTAGAAATTTATTTTGTACTTCTTGATCGTGACGTCTTCCTTCTTCCACCAACTGCATATATTGCATGAAACTTTGCTCCGTAATTGGCCTTGGTGGTTGAGGTATTCCTCCTGTCTCGGCTGCATGCTTCTCTCTTGCTTCTCTTTCTTGCCTAAGCAACTCACTTTCTTCACCGGCACTCGCCATTGTCCCCTAGTCCTGCCACAATGAATTAGAACTCATCGTTACATTATGCATATGCACTTTGAGTTCGTCTTCATGCGCAAAAAACTAGTCACACATTGAAATCCAGAAAAATCCAAGAAACCAAAACATTTCAAACATATACCATGTATTATACATGTAGGGTTACAAACATGGGTACAGAATTGTAACACACTCTAAAGTGAGTAGGCCTCACTTATTGCTACCATACAACCACACCGTACACACTACAATACTCTATATGATACATAGGGATACTACTATTCCACTTTCTGATTAACCTCACTTCTCCGTGAACTTTCCCGGCTTCCACCACTTGTTGCGACCAGTTCTCCTCCGAAATCCAGGTAAAGGAATCTTCTTCTTACCGGATGGCTGGTAATCAGGGTCAGATGGTGATGCTTCTAAGTTCCAATCAGTCACATTAAAGTAACTGTCTAGGTATTGATACGCCTCCGCTTCATCATCGTACTCACCCCAAAGTCCTCAGCTCCCGAAGGAATAGCACTGGTGCTACAGAAATAACTTCGAGGCTCTTCTATAGGTTCTAACTTGGGTTGCCTTGACGTACTCGCCCCCTGGTTATATCTTGACTTATAACCATATCCATCCTCTTCATCTTCCTCATCTTAATTAATCAGAATAGGATTACCTGACCGGCCTAGCTTTGGCTTCCTTCTAGGTAATTTACTCTCAACTTCCTCCTTGCCATCATCACCTTTGATTACTATAGGATCGCTTGAAGTTCCCTGGTAGGGTTCCTCATCCCATCCAGCGGAATAGGAAGCTTCGGGTTCAGTACTCTGGCGTTCCTCCACTTCTCCCACAAGAAGTGGGAGAATAAGTGGCGTAAACTAGGGTTTCAGGGGCTACAGTCTCATCAACATAGGTAACTGGAGTGGATGGTGGATCAGTATGACCCATACGGGCTTCATACATGAGCATGTCACAGCGCTCCTGGATAGCATCGGGGCTAGAAACTGCTCTACCATAATCTCCATCTCATCGGACAAAATGCTAAAGGATTTGTGGTAGGTTCGGATAAGCTTGACGCAACTCTCAAGAAAAACAGCAGCGTCACGAGGGTTAGTGCGTGCAAAGGCTAAGTAATCCACATCTATCTCTTGTCGATAGATGGCACTTGGGATTGCATGAAACAGGGTTCCTTCCAACTCCTTGGATTTGGCTGTTCTAATATTGGTAATGGCTTTGACTACTGCAATATGGAATGCTATCTCCACGTGCTTGGCTTCTCCATATGGCATCTTCAAACCCATCTTAAGCTCAGACGGAAGCTTGAGTGCAACACGATATTTGGCTAAGGCTGATCCGTCATAGTAGCTAAGAGTCTTAACCACTACTTTAGCTTCAACCCCCAAATAGTTGATCATTTGCTCCAACACTACCGCCCAATTTCCTCGGAACACTCCTCTTCCTAATGACATACTTCGGATTCGGACGCTCCGCTTGGGGAATCGGTTATCCATCCTGATATACAAAGAAAAGTATTGGTAAGAATGAAGTATTATATGCATGATAATGTTATTCTCAAGTGAATAGCCATCATAACAATATAAAATTCATTACGGCCTAGAAAAATCTATTACCCTACAGGCTTTCCCTTTAATAGGTTTCCAACCTAAGGTCTAGCAATTGCTCTGATGCCACCTGCGGTGACCCCGCACACCACTGCATATTGTAGTGTACAAGTCGTTGACATAACATCCACGGAAGGACTCATCCGTAAATATTACATCCCTCAGAGTAGTACAACAGAAACATTGCGGGTCCACTTTATTACACACTGCTAAAGATTACAAGCCAGAAATGTACAAAAGCTTCAACGTCTTCCTCCGACATGGGAGGAATTTCAACTACAGTACGGTTGACTGAGGTCAACTTATTAACGATAGAAAGAAGCAAACTAAGAACCATTGGGCTCAACAACCTAAGTAGTACTAGTCTAGAATTGCTCGGCCCTGCCCCTAAGATAGGAGACTAAGTCTCGGGCTCATCATCATCGCCTCCATAAGCAATCAGGTAGTCGACGCCTTCCACCCCTCCGGATAGATCAGGTTCCTCGTAGTACACCTCGTCCTCATGGTAAGCTCCATAACTCTCCTTGATTGCCTCCTCAAAGTCTAAGCATGGGGTCAAAAGGGAAAGGGTGAGCAACAGCGTTACTCAGCAAGTTCTGAATATATATAGATAAGGTGTATCATGCACTAGTTACTGCCAAAACCTCGGGTCTTTGGCATAGATGCAAGTTTTTGTAAACATTTCTTCAAAAGATTGATTTTATTCTGAAAACTATGTCCACAGTCTCCACCGGTCTTGTGAATCCAAATGGGACTCCATTCCGGCCTCGATCTCGTAGTTCCATACCGGGAACACGGTTGTGAAATCACAAATTTGTTGTTTGACTCTGCAGAGTTGCATCACTTTACCCAACAGTTGCCTGGCCTTATATATGCTCTCTTTACACTCCATGAGTGTTATAGCCAAGACTCAGGACATCCAGTCATGTGGAGCTTCTCCCAAATCAACACACATCCGCCCATTTGTGATGCGGTAGGGGAATCATGTTCCACGCATACCCAACACCCCTCCCAAGCTTCCCCACCAATTACCCCGTCGGGCAGGAAGAGCACGCGCTTCCACGCTGTTGGCCGCCGCAACGACCCAACCCGGTGTAGGCCTGCCGAGGATATGCGGATGAGAAAAGAAGCCTCTGACTGACCCCGCCCATACAAAGTCCGTTGGTTGATGCTTTTACTACGGCGAAAGGATCACTGGAACAGGGGTTATTAGTTCCTAAGGATATATACCTTCCCATACGATGGAACACCGTACCTATTCATCTTACCATTGTTCCATCGCCAACCAATAGTATATACCACATCATTCAAAAATACTTTTTCTTTTTGATGCAAGTGAAAGGAACGTATAGGTAACTTTGCAAGTACTTTGATAAAAATACATCAAACGGTATGCAAGAATGAACTTGCCTTGAGACTGACAAGTAGTGCAGTCTAAAGCTTCCGGCGATTCGTGAACCTCGTGTTCTGAAAATCAACATCATTGTCTTTATAAGACAATGTTTGAAAATCCAATTTATGCTATTATGCATAGATGAAATGATTTTTAAAGGTTTTGGAAAATTTCCCCCCTTCATATTTTAAGATGATTTTTCCCTTTTTGTGTGTTTTACCTAGGATGAGTTACGGGACAGTCATTCACAGAATGGTAATTTATTTTACTTTAAGAAGATAATTCAATTCATTTCCACTGAAGGATCCTTGAATATTAAAAACAATTCAAATCATGTCCACTTAAGGATCTTTGAATATTTTGGAAAAGAATTCAAATCATTTCCACTTAAGGATCTTTGAATTTTTCACTCAAGCAATATTTTTCAATAAATCAAATAAAAATCATTTTTGAATTCCTTGCAAAATTTTGAGTTAAAAACATATTTTTATTTGATTTTTAGGATTCTAATTTTGGATTTAAAATTTGTGTTAAAATTTAGATTTGATTTGAATTCAGCAATTTTTAGAAATTACAAACAAGTCCCTGGTTTACTGGGTTGAACCAGGTCAACCCGTACCGGTTCGGTGGGACCAACCAATCCGACCCACTCTCTTCTCCCCTCTTCTCTCTCTCTCCCTCTTTCGCTCCCGTGGTCGACACGATCCCCTTTTCGCCTCCGCCGTCGCCGACTGATTCCGGCGTGCTCCGGCCGTCTCCGTCGTCGTGCTAGGGCGCAAAAGAAAGCCCTTTCGACGCTCTCTCTTCTCCTCCCCGTCGATCTGCTTTTCCTCTTCTGGTGTGTTCGTGCGCAACCCATCCCTAGGGTTAGGGTTTCGGTGATGGCGCTGCTCCACCGTGCTTCTCCTCCTCTGAGCTACCTCGCCATGACTAGGGTTCGGCTCTGCTCTCTGGTTCTGCCTAGCTGCTCTCCTTCTTCTCCACCGACGCGTGCGTGCTGGCTCGTCCCCCGGTTGAGGTCTCGGTTGCAGCGCGATTAATCGTGCTCCCGACTCTAGCTCTGCTCCGCCGCCGGTGTGGAGCTCGCCTCCGTGCTACGGTGGTGCTGGAGTGGTGTTGCTGTGGTGCGACTTCCTCCCTTGGTCCTCCGTCATGACCACACGGGCACTGCCCCGTCGTCATGCCGTTACGGCCATGGGCGCACGGTAAGGTTCCTCTTCCTCCTCTCTGCTAACTCCTCCTTCTAAACTCCTTTCTGATCTAGCTTAGCTCCTATGCTGCCCAAGATTTTCTCACTGGTACTTAGCAAAAATTGTACTGGTGCCTTATTTTGTTCTGCTTGGTTGAAAATATGTGATGCCATGATGCTTGTATATTTATCTGAGGTGTGAGGGGTGAAGATTGGAATTAATTTTGATGATTTGCTCTGGCAAAAATGATTGGAGAAGAAAGAATTGGGCTTTGGCTTAATTTGCTGCTGTGGCTTGTGCTCTGTGCTGTGAAATGGTGTGGAAATATCTCTGTGGCTAAAGAAAATTAGCTATGCATGCTGTGATGCCTCCACTGGAGTTACACAGAAGCTGGCTAACATAATTAGTTTTTGGAAAATTCTTTTCTTATGCTTTCCTGTGCTTCTTCTAGTGACAGAGATGCTAGGCTACTGGCTTGTGTATTTAATAAAGAACAGGTGCTGCACTTCCCTCTTATCTATCCTTAGCATAATCCATGTTCAACATGGTTCTGATAAGAACAGATATTCCTCACTTCCCCTTCCATGCATGCAAACATGCTTAGCTTGGCTCTGTCATTATCAGAGTTAGCTAATTCTCTCCTTCTCTGCCTAACACTCAAAAGATCAACCTGCTGCTGCTGAGTAGCTTGGTCTTCTGGCTATACTGACAACCTGCGTCTTGTGGATAGCCTGCTCCTCCTAGCTGCTTCAAATTTCCTAAGGTGTATAGTTCTAGCTGCAAGATTTGATGTGGCTAATGTTCTTGATGATGAACATTTTCAGAAATGTGTGTGATGTGCTTGGCTGTGTGATGCCTTGTGAATTCGGCTGGCTGCCCTATTTATAGGGTTTTTTGATGATTCTGGTGGTGACACCAGGATAATTGCATGCAATGTGTAAGCTGCTTGCAGTGGCCCTCCTCCACCTCGAATTGCTACTCTTCTGTTAAAATATGGAGGTTCTTATCCTCTGGTGATTGAGTTTCTGTGCCAAGGTATTGTTTACTCCCTTTTTGGCTCACTCCTTGATCCTATCCTTGCTCTGCCGGCTGCTGTTGTTCAATCTGGTTATGAACTGTTTCAAGTCCATCCATTTGAGTTGTGGAATGGTTTCAAATCCACTTGTGGATTACTCTCAGCTAGGATCCTTGCGCAGGGAGTTATCCCTCCACCTCACTTGGTCTTATCAAGCTCCTGTCGACTACTGCTATGCACTATGGTTATGAACTGTTTGGCATCCCTCTGCTGCCAAAGAATTGATATATACTTGATGGATTTGGGTGGCTTCTCTGGTGGGCTAGAATTGTAACTGGGTTGTAACTGTTTTTACCTGTGGGCTGTAAGGAATAGGGTCCATTTATCAAATTAATGATAAATGTGACACCACAATTAAGAAGGTGGATTTAATTTGTATATTTGGCAGAGATAATTGTTCTGTTTCCTTGTTGCCTTTGGACATCCTTTGGAGATGATCATGTATGCATGTGATAACCAGCTAGTCCCTCAGGTTGCCTAAGTTGTAAAGCTGGTTCTGCCTTTGCCCCTTTTTACATGCTTAATGCATGCTGAGCATGATCAAGTTGCTTAATGTTGGATATTTGATTTGATTTTTGACTGTGATCTCCAATGTCAATTCCAATTCATGGAATTAGACACTCTGCCAAGTATTATATCAATAGCCAGTACCAATGTACTAGGCTAAAATTTCTAACCTTAACAACTCTTTTCTTTGTGAATTGTTTGCTTTTTCAGGTTGAAGAATTTCAGAAGATTATCTAAAGGATTTAGTTTATAGGTTTTTCTTTTATTTTTACTTTTCAGTAGAAAATTTGTAATAGGACCTGATAACATTATTTGTAACAGATTTGTGGGACAAATCCACTTGTAAAGTTTCTTGTAATTTATTTTATCTCAGAAGTGCATATTGTAATTTATTGACATTAAAATTGTATATTAGAATTTAATTGTAAAATGTATTGGATGTTAGATATTATTGCAATTTGCAAGAAAAGTTGTTTGGGAAATGTAATGATGATTATTGAAATTTTTGTGGAGAATGAAATGTGGAATTACATGAATGTGAATTCTTAGAATATTAAGACAAAATGTATGTGTTGATTATAAACATGAATTCAAAGATTTGAGAGAGAGAATAGAAATACGATTTACAAGTGTGGATACATTTGTATTCAAATTTGAAGTTACCTAAATAAACTTTCGTTAAAGTTGATAACCCAACCTATCTTTTAAAACTAGGGTTTCAAAATAGGCGACTAATGTTAGATCGAATTATCTCGACCACTAGTCCTTTTTGCATAAAAGCGCGAAAATTATTCGGATTTTTCAAGCATGCATGAATGCAAAGATGCAAACTTCCTATTTCTACCCTTTCGAAACCTATAACTGCGGGGTATTACAAGTAGTGGACGACCTTCCTTGATGTCATGAAGACTCCGTAGGCTAGCTTCTGGTAGTGCGGGTACCGCTGCTTGGACAAGGTGAGCACCTCACTGAGGAAGTAGACGGGCCGCTGAACAGGGTGACTGTGCCCTTCTTCTTCTCGTTCGACTACGAGTACCGTGCTGACCACTCTGTTCGTGGCTGACACATAGAGGTACAGCGGCTGTCATGGTGGTGCACGGACAGATGCCATATAGGCTTGATGTGGGGCCGATTGGACGCTGGAGGCAACCGGGGAGGGCTTGCACGTAAAACGTACAGACACGAACACACACACACGGTTTTACCCAGGTTCGGGGCTCTCGTGAGGAGATAACACCCCTACTCCTGCTTTTCTGATGTATATAAGTGGATCACAGATGGTTTACAAGCTTGCTCCGTGAGCTGGGTAGGAAGAACTACTAACTCTAAGCCTCTACCGAGTCTCGGGATAGCTCTCAGGCTCCTCAACTAGCTCTCAGAAACTGCTAAATGTTTGCTCAGCGTCTCCGCGTAACATCCCCGTAAGAGGAGCCCCTGGTACCCCTTATATAGGGAAACCCAGGGTTACAGTGTAAAACATTGCTACTGGCGCCATACCCCTTGGTCTCCGGCCGACACGGGCGCCGCTGCGCCATACCCAGACCGTGGCAGCGCTGGTCGCCACGGTCCCCTCTGTGTCAGACAGCACGCCCACGCCTAGGCCTAGCGCCACTGTGCCGCGCCACCCGCGTCAGAGGCATGGCCGAGGTATGGCACGCCGTCCACTTGCGGCACGCCGCCGCCCTTGTCTCGCTCCGTGTCCCAAGGAGCTTGGACCACCGTCCGAGATGACTTCCACCCGGCATAGGCATGCCCCATGCTCTTGACTCGGTTTACCCCTTCCTGCACATAAGAACAATGAAGGATACTCCGACATATAATAAACATGATCCGACATAAGGCTATGTCGGTTTGACCTGACTCGGACGAATCCGGGTAAGCCAGTATGATATGTCGGTTTCCATTGACTCGGTCAACTCCGAGTCAACCTTATTTTACCATATTGACCCCACTCGGGGGCTTCCCCCCGACATTAGTCCCCGAAGCTGGCGCGGTCCTGCAACCTCGGATGTAGGACCACGGCAGGTTTACCCGAAAAACCAGCATTCTTAAGTGATCACCGACATAACATACGCCGGTAAACAATTTATATGTCGGAAAGCAGCTTTTGCCTTCCTTTGCGATATTCGACTTAGTGTCGGATCGTTCCGAATCACCGGAAGAACCCACAATTCCTCCGAGTCATTGGTTCCTCCACGTGGCAGAGTATCTCTGCTCAACGCCTCGACTCTTGCGCCCGGATGGACGTGCCACTGGCACGCACGCCACTTGCGTCACGCCGGTCACCTCGGAGGCTGCGCGCACGCAAGCAATCAAGTGCAGTTTTGACCGCACTGCTCGCATCTCCTCGGGTCCTGCCCGATTAGATGTGCCGCGTCAGAGCCGTTGGCTCTCTGTGGCCCACCGTGTGGTCGATCGTGCAGCAGTTAAGCCACAGAGGCGATCGTGGCGGAGATCGTGGGGCTGTAACTCCCCGTCGGTTACAAGATCATGCGCAGCAAATCCCGCACCCACGATCTCCTCCGGCCGCCCATAAATAGTAGGGAGGGGGCACCTGTCCTCCCCTCCGCACCATTTTTCTCTCTTGCCCTCGTCTTCTTCACCAGCGCGCAGAGCACAAGCAGAGCACCGCACGCCTCCGCGCACAGCACCGCCGCCGCTTGCACGCACGGACCGCGCACGCCGACGAGCCACCGGACGCCAACGCCGCCGACGCGCAGCGCCGCCGCCGTACGCCGCGACACCGCGGTAAGATCTCCTCTTCCTCTCTCTTTCTTCTTGCGCATTAGCGCCTTGAATCAATAGATGCTCCCTGTTCTTCCTCAACTTCTTCATCACGGCGACGCATCCGGCGCCGCCGGCGAGATTGTGATTCCAGATGCGGTTTTACCGCCGGTGGACTAGCCGCCGCCACATCTATTTCCTTTTCTCGTCGCGCACTAGAGCCTTTTGCATCTAGACTAGACTCATGCGTGCATAATCTTCCCCTTCTGTTTCTTGTTTTACTTTTCCTTTCTTTTTCACTGTAATGGTTCTGATCTCATAACCGGTACCCCTTTTTTAGATCTCCAAAACTCTTCTCCGACATGTCGAACAACCCCAGCCTCGAGGTGGTAGAGGTAGAAGAAGGAGTGACAGAGGAAACCACCCGGGCCAGCTGGGAAGGCTCCTATGTCGGCAGAGCCGACATAGACTGGCTGATCCGGACCCGGCGGATCCCAGCCGAGGTGGAGTGTCGGCTCCCGGGTCCAGAGACGTCACCGGATCTGCGAGACGGGGAATATGTCGTCTTCGTCGAGCACTTTGAACGGGGATTCGGCTTACCCGCCAGCGACTTCTTCCGCAGCTTCCTCAACAAGTTTGGGCTCCAACCTCATCAACTCCCGGCGAACGCCTTCACCACACTCTCTGCATTTGCCTCCTTCATGGAGGGTTATCTCGGCCTCTGGCCCACCGTTGAGGCGTGGTCCAAATACTTCCACTTCCGGAAGTAGGTCATTCCGAATCCTGCCAACCCGGACGCGGCCCGAGAGATGACACAGTGCGGAGCCGCCACCATCGTACCTCGGCGCGGCTCCATCTTCCCCCGGATCCAAGGACTGGAGTCATGCCGGAAGTGGCAGCGCTCCTTCTTCTACGTGAAGAACTCCACCGAGGTGGACATGATCAACTTGCCGAGTTTCGTCATCGGCCCACCAACCGCGCAACTCAACTGGGGATACAACCCAACGGATACAGACTTGGTGGTCAACCACATCCACCAGATCGTCGAGCAGCTCCGAGACGAAGGAATAACAGCCGACGACCTACTTGCGACATTCATCAGCCGCCGGGTCTTGCCCCTCCAGCGCCGAGTCCACAAGATCTGTCACATGAGTGGCCCGCTGGACCCGACCCGAGTCAGCACCGTCGAGCTGGATAATGCCCAGATTCGGCGGCGCATCAAAGCCATAGCCCGGACCAAGATGCCGGAGACATGGGAATGGGGCAAAGAACCCCACAACCGGAACAACCTTCCACCACATGTAAGCACCTCCGCCGACATAACTTTTTCACCGACATAAACTCTTATGTTGGTACAACTTTGTACTTGGTATTAATCATTTCCTGTTTTCTTTTCTCAGAGATTCGATCGTCAGTGGACGGAGGACGGAGAGAACCCCTCTGCCAACTGGGGTACAGACCGGGTCGAGGCCGACTCGGAAGACCCGGACGACGAGGACAACGTGCCCATCCCGGACGCCAGCTTACTTTCTGCCACGGGTAAGACTCGCGCTTCCTCCATCCGAAATTGGTCTGAAGATGAAGACGACGATTGTCGGGTTTTAGAGGTGTATGATCCTCTCCCCATTTCATACTCATATCCGATGTCCCCGCCCTCAGCTGACTCGGACGAAGTGCTCGAGGTGGCACCCCTCGCCACAGGACCCAAGGGTGCAGCTCGGAAGCGCCCAGCGGGAACAGCCGCCTCAGCAGATGCCGGAACTTCCGGCCCCTCTGGTCCCGCAAAGAAGAAACAAAGGACCAAGACAGCGGCGAAACGCCAGCGCCCTGTCACTAAGGGGTAAGATCCCCTCTTGCCGACATATACTTTATGCATTTGATTAAACTTGCTCTTTCTGTATTTCTCCTTTTGACAACATACATTGCTGTTTTGACTTTCCAGCGCGGCTCCTCTGAAGACGAAGGCCCCCACTACTGGGTCCACCGACCGGATCCCGCCAAGGACACCGACGCCACCTCGGCCCGACGATACTCGGGTTCCGAGTCCAATGAGAATGAGTCCGGTTGCGGACATCTCGGCTCCGGGATCCGGAGCCGGAACTGAAGACTCGGTCGAGGCCGCAACCGCAGCGCCCGACCAAGTAATTTATCTCGGGGCCAGCTCTTCGGCTCCCGAGGTGGAACAGCCCGAGGTCCAGCAAGACTCGGCGCCCTCCAGACAGCAGCAGCAACAAGAGCAGCCGACACAGCCGCAACCACAGCAACAGCAGCAGCAAGATCAGCCACCACCATCCCAGCAGAAGCAGAAACAGAAACAGCCTCAACCTTCAGCAGCACAGCAGCCGCCAAAACGCAAGTCGGCGCCCTCGCCCTCAAAATCTAAATCGACATCCACGGCCAAGCCAACACCGCCACCGGCACAGCCGCAGCCGCAGCCACAAACATCTAAGGCCCCAGTTCCTGCCACTGGGGTATCGGCAGGAAAGGCACCGGCGACATCAGTGTCGGCGAACCCGGAACGGCAGCTGATTGTGCCACCAAGCACCGAAGCAGCGACATCCGGCAGCCTCCAGACCACCAGCTGGGGATTTGCACCACTGCAAACACTTAGCGGAAAAAGCTTGGGCTCCCTCGAGCACTATCACATGGACTGGAACGCCGCCGATTTGAGCGAAGTGAGCTCAAAGGCACCAGCAGGCCAGATCGTTTCAGAACATCCGGCGGGGCCGAGTCTGGTGGCCCAAAAAGATGGCCGCAGCAAAAACTGCCCTTCTCGCAGCCGACCAAGCAACTGCGGTAAGTTGTGCCGAATAAACATAACTCGGTTTACTTCTTTCATATAGATATTATCCATCCCCAGTCCCCGAGATTCGGGTCGAGTGACTGTGGCTCGGCCGAGTAAAGATGACTCGGTTGAATGAGGGTAACTCGGCTTGAATCTTCATAAACAACACTAACATTTCTTCTTTTTAGGCTTGCATGACCAGGCGCACACAACTGCACCGCAAGTTGCTGCTGGAGCATAAAGCGCTTTCTGATAAGTTCAAGCTGCTCCGGGTCAAACTGGACCAAGTAGCGGACTCGGCGCTCAAGGCCGAAGGATTGGAGAAACGGATCTCGGAAATCGAGTGTAAGCCATATTTTTGCCTTTGAACTTATACTTGCATCAATTCTCTCCTTCTGACATCAGCTACCTCGGCACAGCCGCAGATAAGGAGCGCGAGCTTGCTCACAAGGCCGAGCTGAAGAGAGAGCAGGAGGAGATATCCCGACTGAAGGCCGAGCTGGAGCAAACTCGGAGTCGAGCCGCCGAGTCGGAGAAGACCGCCGCCACCGAGAAGCAACTCCGAGAAGAGGAGACTCGGAAGCTCAAGGAATCTCTTGAAGAATCCAAATCCGAGGTTACCTCGGCCGAGAGCGAGCTCCGAGATCTGAAGGCCAAGATTGCGTAGTGGCTGGTGGATATCTCCAAAATCAACTCCGAGATGGACAGTAAGCTCCTTCCCCTTCTGCCTTTATTCAATCTATCATTTTTCTTCTCAAGTAACTCATTCTGGCGTTAGCCATTCCTTACTCAGAACGCTTCCCCCACACCAAGGCTGCCGCGGACAAGAGCGCTGCAGAGCACCGGTTCGAGAAAATCCTAGGTGGCCCGATCTCATCCGAGTGGGATATGGACGCCCACTTGGTGGCTCTGAAGGCACGGTTGGTTCCCATGAGGGCTATCGGGATGAACCTCCTCACCGCCGCAATCCGAGCTTACAATGTCCTCTGGCCCGGGTGTGAGGCTCCTGCAGTTGTAGATGAACTGGCCAAGTGCCTGCTGGCTTCCGAGGCAAGACTCGATGATTGGCGATCATCCGCCGCCCGAGTCGGAGCGGATGAAGCGCTGACTTACGTGCTATCCTGGTACGAGGAACTTGACCTCGATATGCTGAAGACAGTACGGGATGGGTCCAGGTGGCTCTCTGACCCGGAACACATCCAGCGCCGCCAAGAGTTGGCTCACTCGCTCATCCAATACGCCCCGGTACACAGCTTTGTCCCGGGTGAGCGGGTTCCTCACTCGGAAGAATTGGAGGTTGACAGCGAGGAGGAATACGCAGACGAAGAAGAAGTTGATGAGGAAATCCAAGCTGATACTCCTCCCGACACAGCCACAGGCACCTCCTCAGCCGCTGCGACCAAGGATAGCGCCGAGATCCCGTCCTCGGAACCAGCCAAGACCGACGCCGCCGGCTCTGCTCCATGTATCTAAGATCCTGCTGCCTAGACTTAGAAAAAACTCAAATCATCAAATCCCCGGAATGCCGGGTGCAAATGTAATATAAACCTTTAGCTTTTCATGCTTGGTACTTGGTTCTTTTACTTTGCACAATTTTAGCATGGTTTATTTAGTATGCCGAATCATTCTGAACCGAGTCCCCGAGCTCGTTTTCTTGTTTACCATACTTAGCAACCTCTGCTCTTGTCTACCTCTTTTGGGTTTCTTGACAGTCGAGTCACAAGATTACCAACATATGGCATACAATACTAATGAACTTTGAGTCAAAGCTCATAATCATCCGACATAAAAATTAGGAACGAAACAACTCGTGCCGAATCGCACTTGGGCTGTCGTGGTGGTGAACAACAGATGCCTAGGGGTAGGCTTAAGTTGTGGGGCCGATTGGACGCTAGAGGATTCGGGGAGGGATTATGTGCTGAAAAGTACACACAGAGAAGCACACACACGGTTTACCCAGGTTCGGGGCTCTCGTGAGGAGATAAAACCCCTACTCCTGCTTGTCTGATCTATATCTGGTGAAGTATGTGAGAGCTACAAAGTGCTCCTTGAGCTGTATGTGAGAGCCAACCCGTGCTAAGCTAGCCAAGAAAGGAAGTGAGATGGAGCTCACGGGGGAAAATGAGCCTCGCCCCGCCGCCCGGAAGCGTTCCCCCTGGTGCTCCTTATAAAGGGGAGCCCAGGGGACAAGTGGTGCCCCACAGAATACTGCGCAAAACACTATGCCGCACTGTAGGTGAAATGACTACTGGGGTCTTGTCTGCACTGTTGGAGCGTCACGGTCCGCGCTGTAGCCACGCTGCTCTGTCCTTGTCCTCGTCACGTTGTCCTTTGTTCTTATCCTCAAGAAGTGGCAGCAGATATTTATGTATGTCGGTGTAGTACGCTTGTCTCGGAGCAATCCTGGATGCTGGCAGCGATTGATCCCGGGAAGTGTCCGTCCGGGTCTCACGTCACAGCCCAGACTACCGGCAGCATCTGATCCGGCTTCTGGTATATGATTCGGTCGTTGGCACTAGCACCCGGTCGAACACATCCGTACCACTTCCAGCGATGCACTCGCTCCGGACGGGGTGCTGGGAGGTGGCTCCCGATCGGAGGAAACGATCCGGCCAAGGCTCGACTCGGTCGTACTGATCCGGACGCGATCCGGCCAGGCTGCGATCCCGTTGCTGAGATTCGGTCGATGGAATCGTGGAAGCCGGCCTCCTAGCGATCGAGTCTGGACTTATTCGGTTTAACAGCAACAGCCCATCCGAGTGATGATTCCGGCCCAGCCGGGTGCTGGAAGCTCGGCCCAGCCGGGTGCTGGCGACCGGCCCAGCCGGGTAAAGGGCATCTCGGCCCAGCCGGATGAAGGGAGGTCGGCAGGGGAGATTTCGGCCCACCCGGGATCAAGCCAACTCGGTCCGCTCCTGGCTGGAATCGGTGGAGGTCGGCCCACTCTAGAGAAGGACTCCTGGCCCAGCCGGATCAGAGGGATCTCGGCCTGCCCGGGTCGGGGTATGCCGGAGCGTGGCCCAGCCGGATGCGCGGGAGGATTCGGCCCAGCCGACGTGTGGGACGCCGGCCCAACCGAATGCTGGAGTCTTGGGCCAACCGAGACAACTGTATCTCGGTCCAGCAGAAGCAGTGGCCGAATGATTCGGTCCAGTGTGCCATTCTTTCCCTTTTTCCTTATTCTTTACCAATTTAATTCCTGCTTTTATCTTTCTTACCAACGCTACCAACTCATGATCTTGGGGTACCGGGGAGTACATCCCCGACACTAGTCCCCGAGGCTGTGGGGACTCGCAGAGTCGCGCGCAGACTTACAAAAATAAATATCCAGCACAAAAATCTCCATGAAAGAATTGTCTTGCCGGCATGGGCTTCAATTGAAGCCGGTGGTCTAGCCATGCCCTCCAGGCCAAACGTGACATCCGGTTGACCGAGCTCACCCGAATCAACAGCGAGATGAACAATTTGTACTGGAAATGTGTTGAAGGCATGGGCATGGCCTTATACATAGATATCTCTGCCGACATTAGGCAATTTGGCATACTGCCTGCACGAGCATGCTTCATAGGTCGGATGTCAGCAACTTTTGCTGAATTGACATAGTGCCTGCATGGGCATATTTTATATCGGTTTCGGCCACCCTGGGCGTTTACCGAAATCATATGTCGGCAGCAAGAGCTGGACCGACATATAGCCTGCTTGGGCTTATTTTATACCGGTCTTTAGCCTTCTTGGGCGTTTACCGAAATCATATGTCGGCAGCAAGAGCTGGACCGACATATAGCCTGCTTGGGCTTAACGGAACATTCTGCCTTTATGGGCACTTGTCATCTGACGAGTTGAGATATATCTCAACGCGTACCACTTAGTGAGATTAGATATTTTTCGACTCACAGCACCGAGATAATGATGGTATGGATATTTTGTAATCTCGGATAATTGAAGAATCATGATAATTAATTAAACCGATAAAGATAACGATTGTGAGATGCTTGTTGATGTGAGATAAATGCCGTGATATTTTGGGAAGCCGAAATAAACGGCGATTCAAGATATTGCAGGATGCCCAGATATTTAGGCGAACCGATATAGACAGCGATTTGAGATACGAGGTGATATTGAGATATAACTGCAAACCGAAATAAACGACGATCTGGAGAATACCGATAATGCTATGATATTTTGGGAAATCAGANCCGTGCCTAAGGCGCCCTTCGCGCCGAAGCCCACCGGGTACCTTCCACCTCCGCCTCGCCCAGCTACCTCGACCTTGGGTGCGGCTGGAGGCGGTTTTCGTCCTCGACTACCTGCACCACCGGGGCTCACTTGCTACCACTGTGGCGAGCCGGGTCACTACTCCAGGGAGTGTCCCCAGAAGGCACCGGCTCCCTCAGCACCTGCACCAGCACCCTCAACCCCAGCCGCCAAGGCTACCACCGTCAACCGTGGTCGCCTAAACCACGTCTCCGCTGAAGGAGTTGAAAAGGACCCCCGTGTTCTCATGGGTATGATTCGAATCAATGATTATCCAGCTTCAGTCTTATTTGATTCTGGAGCATCGCATTCATTCATATCCACATCATTTGCACTCAACCATCAAATACCGTTTGAGGATATGGACTCCCTGTTAGTGGTCAAGACCCCAGGCTCTAGTTGGCACACTCACAGGATGTCTCCGGAGGTTCAGATTTCTATAGCGACAATTCTTTTCCCGTTTTCGTTGATAGCACTACAGTCAGTGGGGATAGATGTCATTCTGGGCCTGGATTGGCTAGCCACATATCAGGCCAAGCTAGATTGTGTTGCCAAGACTATCACAGTAAACCACCCAACCTATGGACTAGTGCGTTACTGGTCCCCTACTTCCGCAACTCCGTCCACTGCCACTCCCCTCTCTCCGGAGATCAATCCTAATTTCCTGGAGGGTATCACCCCACCTGAGATACATGAGGTGGTTGTGGTGTGTGATTTCCCCGATATCTTTCCTGAGGAGTTGCCTGGCAGGCCATCTGATCGAAGTGTGGAATTCGTCATTGAATTGGTTCCGGTAACCGCCCAACTTTCAGAAGGCCTTACCGCATGCCAGCGGAAGAGCTAACTGAGTTGAAGAAGCAACTTGATGAGCTGCTGGAAAAGGAATTCGCCCGTCCGAGTAGCTCGCCTTGGGGCTGTCCGGTCATCTTTGTCAAAGGACGGAATACCGATGATCCTAGACTGGTGGTTGATTACCGCCCTTTGACTGCGGTGACCGTCAAGGACAAGTATCCTACTCCTCGAATAAATGACCTATTCGCTCATCTATCCGGTGCAACGGTATTCTCTAAGATGGATCTGAGGTCAGGATATCATCAAATCAAAATTAGAAGGGAGGATATTCCGAAGACGGCTTTCACTACTCAATATGGCATATATGAGTATACCCCAGCAGAAAAGTTACTATGACAGATCTCCCCTATCAACTTGAGTTGCTTACCAATTTCCCGGATGTTCATAAGGTGTTACATGTTTCCCTCTTCCCTCTTCCTACTCTAGGAATCTCGGGGCGAGATTCTTGTAAGGGGGGTAGATTTGTAACAGCCCAGATTTGGTACTCTAAAATATGGGCCAAATTTTCGCTTTTTGTGTTGCATTGCATCATGGCATCCATCTAAGTTTTGCTAAACTAAAATAAAGCAACACTTGCAAATTAAAGGCCAGGGAAGCAAAACCCTTCCTCACATTTCTTTCCAAACTAAATGCATTGCCAAAATGGCCAAACCAAATGCAAAGCTCCAGTTGGCAAAATACTTTAATTCTTGAACTCCCAAATTGTTTCGGAAGTTCCAAATTTGCTTCTTATCCCCAATTCTCTTTTTCCAAACTTTGTCAATTGAGAAGTCAATTTGGTTCTTTCAATTTCCGTTGTTGGAACCAAGTTAAGTTTTTCCCAAAAATACAAAGTAAGAATATGGGGTGCTGCAGTATTATAATATGAGACTCCATAAATATTTTCATAATTTATTGAAATGTTTAATTGCTCCAAATAAATCTATTTTGAAAGTTATCAAAAATGCACTATTTAAACTCTAAGAACAAATGTGGTGCAAAACATTTTATTTTGCCACACAGATTTTTGTGGAGCACCTAAGGGCTAAATGGAGCCTAATGGAATTTTTGCATAATTTACAAAATTGCCTAAATGGCTCTTTTAAATAGCTAAACCTAGCTGCCTAAAAATCAGGAAAAAGAAAAATTGGAAAGGATCAAAAATCTGACAGGGGGCCCTCCCTGTCAGCCTTTCTCCCTCTCTCCCCTCTTCTCACAGTACGAGCATGGGCGCTGGCGCCATGCCGCGCACGCGATCCTCGCCCACCTGCTCCCTTGGAGGTCCAAGACCACACTGAGAGGCCCCCCCTGCTGCTCTCCTCCTCCCCCTCTCATTTTCTCCCGCGAATTCCGGATCGAGGCCCTCTCTCAATTCCTCTGCGTGCCCGCCGTTGTGCCGGCGCCGTCGCCATCGATTCGCCGCAATTGGAGCGTCCCCGGGACAAGCCGACGCCCCCAACTCCTCTACCACGACCTCCTCTCCTCTCCCACCGGCGGAATCGAGCCGGGAGGTCTCGAATCGACGCCAGCATCCCCGGCTCCGTCCGTTTCCCCGCCACCGCGTTCGAGCACGAACTCGTCACCGTCCGGCCCTCCCCACCGACACCGACCACGGAGACGGGTCCCTGGTGAGCTCCTCTTCCTTCCTGGCCTCTTCCCTCTCCCCTACCGCCCTCCTCGCCGCCGATTCACCGCCGGCCACCGCACCTCATCACCGCCGCACATCACGCACGCGAGCTCAGCGCGCCCGGCCTGCCCCCCCGGCCTGGCCGGCTCTGTGGCCGGGGCCTCTCGGGCCCCTGCCCGGCCATATGGGCCGGCCCAGTGGCCGGGGCTCCTCGGTGCGTGGCCCGGCCATGATGGCCGGCCTGCACCCGGCCTGGCCGGCCTGTCTGGAAGTTTTCCTTTTCTTTCGAGAATAATAAGGCAAATGAAAACTTTAATATCTTCCCGAATAATGATTCAAAAATTGCAAACCAAATATCAACACGCTCAGAAAAACAAACCCTATGTGATAGAATCATGGTAAAGGTCTTTTGGAATTCAAATCTTGCTGTTTATCTATGAAGTCATAAAATGGTATAAATAATACCTAATATGAGAAATTTAGAACTTTATAAATATTGTTCCAAAAATTATGAAATAAATATCAAAGTGGTCAACTTGTCAACTGCTATCAACCCATGCACTTATCACACCATGATCACAAATTTTATTTGATGTTATTCATAAATTGTTTAAATTAATTAAATTCAATTATTTAATTAATTTGCTATTTATTCATCGGTGCTCCAAAAATTACAAATAAATTACCGAAACGATCGGAAGGACGAACCCTATACATTCATGTCATGTTCATGCATTTGAGCCACCTCTCTAATAATTCAAATACTTTATAAATATTGTGGTCATTAAGATAAATATGGGGTTGCTTCCAAATAATTGCACTAATTATTTGGCTCCTCATTTAATTTTGCTTTTAATTTATATAATGATATCTTTGCATCAACTTGACATGTCATCATGTGATTGAGCATTGCATCTTGTGTTCGTGTGATTTATGTGTTCTTTGCTTCTCTCTTTTGGGTATCGATAGATTCCGGAGCCGAGGGTCTCTCTAATTACCCCGACGAGCAGTACTTCACGCCCGGGCAGCAAGGCAAGAGATAACCTAACCTTCTTGGCATCTAGCATCCTATGCTTTTATCAAATTATTTTATCCACCATAATATTGCATGCGGTTCAAATGTCTTTTGGTATAATATAGAGAATCCTATGATTGCATGGTTTTCCCGAGCCAATCACATGTATCCCTACCTATGAACCCTAGTGTTGAGGTGTTGGCCGGTTACAAATATACTTGTTGGTCATATGCGTAGCTATGCTTAGAAATGCTTATATAAATGCTTTATGTCCGTTATTAATTCCATAATTGCTTATGTTGATGGAATGATTCGGGCACGGTGGATAATGGTGATGCTTAATTAAAATGCTAAGACGGCTTGGGTGAGTTGCCATCGGGGATGGTGTTTTGTCTCACTCTAGTCCCTAGGTGCGAGTTCTTGTCTCTAGAACCAAGATCGAGCGTGCTTCCGGAGGTGGGGGCATATGGAACCCCCTTTGACCGAATAAGTTGTGAGGGGCTTGTCAAGGGTCCTCTAGTTTGCTATTTCCATTTGCGTGTGAGTTGTGTGGGTGGAAAAGAAACGAGGATGGTGGTGTTTAGGATGTGGCCGCGGGGCAGGGCGCTGGGAGCGCTGAGCCTGTCCTTCCGCACACGGATGGTCCTTGAGTAAGCCTCATGCAATGTAAAGGTCTAACCGCGCCCGCTCGCCGGTCTTCCCCGGAAGAGGGCCAACTAGGTGAGCCGGACGGTACCGATGGATAAGGAGCTGGGGTTCCTGCGGAAACCTGGCGACTTCAAATAGTACACCCCTGCAGGGTTAATCTTTTCGAAAAGCCGTGTCCGCGGTTATGGACGACTTGGGAACGGATATACGAGACCATAGATAACTTTTAACCTAATTGATATGGCAGCTAGAGGTTGCATAATAAACTTGTGATAAAGGTTCATTTCCTCGAGGGTGAGTCGAGGGAGTGCCTTTGTGTGAGATGAGTGGTGATGGTTGTAAGTAGGTTCGCCGAGAACCGAAGATGATGATGATACCCTCTTACCCCTTTATAAAAATACTCTGAGTAGACGAATGCCATGTGTCTTTTACATTTCTGTTTATGAAATTTAGCTTTATGCAAAAGAAATACATATAAAGCTTTAGAGCCTCCGTCAGTCATTGGGCCTATATCGCCCTACTAAACTTGCGAGTACATCGTACTCAGTCTCTCTTTGCTGCCTCTATGTATTTTGTTTTTCAGAGGAGGACGACACCGAGCGACTAGGTGGGTTCTTCGTTGACGTCGACTACTAGTCTGGGGTTCCCAGGTGGCAGCTTGGGACCGTGGAACAAGCTGGCTTGGGTGATGTTTATTGTAGGCCTCTTAGGCCATATTTTGCTTCTTGTTGTTAGACAACACTACCCGCTTCCGCTTGTTGAATTGTAGGATCTGTGATCCTTTTGCCTTGTAATATTTGTATTCTTCTCGTTATATGAGTTGCTTTATAAATGTTTTGTGTCGTAGAGTCATGCTTTGGTGCCAGTTCTGTTCCACAAGTCTCGATCTTTGTTTTATACATTGATGGTTGTGTTGACTACATAGCCTCTCTGTATAATTCCGGGGTCGGGGCGTTACAGAAGACTGGCTCGCCGACTACGTCACGGCGGTCAACATCGCCGGCGGCAACAAGCGGGTGGCTGTATGCTACGTGCCTCTCATGCTCCAGGGATCGGCTCGGACCTGGCTGAACAGCTTTCCGGCTGAAAGCGTCAACAGCTGGCTGGACTTCGAGGAAGTTTTGAACCGCCACTTCACCGACACCTACTTGCGCCCCAGCAACGCACAGCTGCTCGCGATGTGCAAGCAGAAGGAAGGCGAGTCGGACCGTGCTTACCTCACCCGGTGGACTAGCTTACGCAATTCCTGTGAAGGGATTCTAGAGCTCCAAGCCGTCCAGTACTTCGTCCAAGGCTACCGGGATCAGACTCTACTCAAGCATAGGCTTCTGAGGAAAAGTCCAAAGACCATGGCGGAGCTCATGGCAATCGCCGACGAATACGCCACCGCCGACGCGGGCATGACCAACCCGATCCGACTCGACGAAGCTGGAAGGATCATCACGGCAGAGCCGGCTGCACGCCACAGCCGGACGGAGACCCAGGAGGGAGGAAGGTCGACCCGGCGTGACTCAGACACATCCGGCAAGCGCAAGCTAACGGACGACCGCATCGAATCCAAGGTCGTCGCCACCACCGAGGGAAGGCCGGCAGGAGGCTTCGACAACCGCCGCATGAGGACAAGCGGCAACATGCGCTGGACAAGGGCGAGGAACAGCTACGAGTCTTTACTCGATCGGCCATGCCGGAACCACGGCGACCGGCCGGCAAACCACACCGTCAGGCAATGCAACCTTGGCCGTCCAAGGCCGCCACCGTACGAACGGCGAAATCCGCTTCCGCCTCCAGATGAAGCCGGACGGGATGATCGGAGACGCGACGACAGGCGGCGTGAAGACAGGAATCGCGATGACCGCCAACGCGAAGATCAAAGGAGGGAGCGTCTTCCATCTCCACCGCCAGGGGGTCCTGACGGATACCGGAACCCGGACGCGGCCTACATCGTGTTCGTCAGCGAGCGCGATGACAAGCGAAGCCGCACGAGAACGATTCAAGGAGGTGAACGCTGTGATTCCACCCCTCCCCCAGTATCTCAACTGGTCGGAAGGAGTCATCACGTGGGATCGCAACGACCACCTGGAGCTGATGCCTAACCCGGGCAGCTACGCTCTAGTCCTGGAGCCCATGATCATCTCCCCCAAGCGCGCCTGTACCTTCTCACGAGTCCTCATCGACGGAGGCAGCAGCATCAACATCCTCTACCGCGACACGCTGGAGAAGCTGGGCATCTCCGAGTCCAGCTTGACACCGAGCCGGACGGTCTTCCACGGCATTGTGCCAGGGCGAGCCGGCTCATCCATGGGGCTCATCCGGCTTGACGTCCTATTCGGCACCAAGGGCAACCACCGCCGCGAGACTATCTCCTTCGAGGTGGTCGACCATGCCAGCGCCTACCATGCCATACTTGGGCGGCCGGCGCTCGCTAAGTTCATGGCGGTACCTCACTACGCCTACCTCAAGATGAAGCTACCAGGCCCACGCGGAATCATCACCGTCTCCGGAGACTACAAGCGCTCCATCGCCTACGCCACCGACAGCGCGAAGGTGGCCGAGACCATGGTCTGCAACGAGGAAATGCGACAATTCAAGCGCAAGGCCAGCAAAGAGAAGCTGGAGATACCGGAGTCGGCCAAGCCGGATAGCGAGTCGAACTTCCAAGCGGCACGAGATACTAAGAAGATCTACTTCGATGACAGCGACAAGTCCAAGTTCATCACCGTGGGGGCGAGCCTGGACCCTAAATAGGAAAGCGCGCTCATCGAGTTCCTCCGTGAGAACCGGGACATCTTCGCGTGGTCCCCCAAGGACATGCCTACCGAGGGAAGTCGCCGAGCACTCTCTACACATCCGGCCAGATGCCAAGCCGGTAAAACAGTCTCTACGCCACTTCGCGGAGGGAAGAAGAAAGATAATAGGAGAAGAGATAGCCCGGTTGCTTGCGGCCGGTTTCATCACGGAAGTACAACACACAGAATGGTTAGCCAATCCAGTGATGGTAGAAAAGAAGATCAAGCGGTGGCGGATGTGCATCGATTACACTCACCTCAACAAGGCCTGCCCCAAGGACCCTTTCGTATTGCCGCAAATCGACCAAGTGATCGACTCAACAGCCTGCTGCGCCCTCCTTTCCTTCCTCGACGCCTACTCCGGCTATCACCAAATCCCGTTGAACCCGGACGATCAGCTCAAGACCGCCTTCATCACCCCCTACGGCCCGTACTGCTACACCACCATGCCATTCGGCTTGAAGAACGCGGGGGCGACATACCAGCGTTGCATGCAGAAATGCTTGCACGACCAAATTGGTCGCAACGTGCACGCCTACGTCGACGACATCGTCATCAAGACCAAGGAGAAGCACACTCTGCTCGCCGACCTCAAAGAAACCTTCGACAACCTGCGCCGCTTTCAAATGAAGCTCAACCCGGAGAAATGCGTGTTCGGCGTTCCAGCCGGACAGCTACTCGGCTACCTGGTGTCGGCACGGGGAATCGAGGCCAACCCGGAGAAGATCGCCGCCATCGACAACATGCGATAGCCGAGAAACGTCAAGGACATCCAAAAGTTCACCGGCTGCCTGGCGTCCCTCAGCCGTTTCATCAGCCGGCTCGGCGAAAAGGCTCTCCCGTTGTACCACTTGCTGACGAAGACGGACAAGTTCGTCTGGAGCAACGCGGCCGATGCCGCCTTCAAAGAGCTCAAGCGCGCGATGGTCACCACCCCGGTCCTAGCACCGCCGGCTCCAAAGGAGCCCATGCTCTTGTACATCGCCACCTCCAACCGAGTCGTCAGCATCGTCTTGGTGGTGGAACGAGAGGAAGCTGGCAAGCAGCGGCTGGTGTAGCGGCCAGTCTACTACCTCAGCGAAGTGCTCTCGCAATCGAAGCAGAACTACCCGCACTATCAGAAGCTCGTATACGGCATGTACATGGCAACGAAAAAGCTGAATCGCTACTTCCAGGAGCATCCAATCAAGGTGATAAGCGATGCTCCACTCGCCGAGATCATAGGAAACAAGGACGCAACCGGCAGAGTCGCGAAATGGGCGATCAACCTGACGGCGCACGGAGTTGAATACGACAAGATAACGGCGATCAAGTCACAGGAGCTGGCCGATTTCTTGCCGACTGGACGGAGACGCACCACGTACCACCACCACCTGATTCCGGCCAGCATTGGCTCATGCACTTCGATGGCTCCAAAAGATACTAGGGGCTCGGCGCCGGAGTCGTCCTCATTTCTCCCAAAGGGTGTCGGCTCGAATACGTGCTACAAATCCACTTCACGGCGTCCAACAACGTAGCTGAATATGAAGCTCTCGCGCAAGGCCTCAAGCTCGCCAAGGCTATGAACATCAAGCGAATCCTTTGCTACGGAGACTCCGATCTGGTGGTCCACCAAACTACCGGTCATTGGGACGCCAAGGACCCCAACATGCCGCCTACCGCTTCCACGTCCATCAATTCGCGGGATGCTTCGACGGATGTGAATTCCACCACATCCACCGCTCCAACAACGAAGCAGCTGACACCTTGGCGAACATTGGCTCTCTTCGGGAGGAAATCCCACCCGGCGTCGCCCTCGAGAAGCTGTACAAGCCATCTATCATGCCATGCCCAGGCTCCGACTCCATCCGGATACCGCCGGGCGCGGAGCCGGGCGGGCCGGCTCCAGGCAAGCCGGAAGCCGTCGAGGTCCTCGTCATCGAAGAAGCTCCGCCATGGACCCAACCCTTCCTCGCCTACCTCGCCAATGACGAACTCCCGGCGGACGAGCTCATCGCCAGGCAAATCAAACGCGGAGCAAGTGCTTACACCATCATCAACAACGAGTTGTACAAGCGTAGTGTCTCTGTAATATTCCAGCGTTGTGTAAGCCAAGAAGAAGGAATCAAGATCCTTAAGGAAATTCATCAAGGCGAATGCGGCCACCACGCGTCATCAAGAGCAATCATGCCCAAAGCGTTCATGCATGGTTTTTACTGGCCGACTGCGCTGGCGGACGCAAACCAGCTGGTCCGACTCTGCAATGGCTGTCAACGATTCGCAACGCAGAAACACACGCCGGCTTCAGCACTCAAGACGATTCCAATCACCTGGCCGTTTGCCGTCTAGGGACTGGACATGGTCGGTCCGCTGAAGAGGTCCAGTGGCGGCATGACACACCTGCTGGTAGCCGTCGACAAGTTCACGAAGTGGATTGAAGCCAAGCCGATCAAAAAGTTGGATGGACCAACAGCCGTCAAGTTCTTCAAGAGCATCATTTACCGTTTTGGCTATCCCAACAGCATCATCACGGACAACGGATCAAACTGTGTCAACGGAGAATTCGCCAGGTTCTGCGGCAGGACCGGTATCCGGCTCGACGTCGCCTCCGTTGCGCATCCGCAATCAAATGGGCAGGTTGAACGGGCAAACGGCCTCATTCTATCCGGCATCAAGCCTCGGTTGCTCGAACCGCTTGAGCGGGCAGCCGGCGCGTGGGAAGAAGAACTACCTTCCGTCCTCTAGAGCCTAAGGACAACTCCGAATCGCTCAACCGGCTTCACCCCCTTCTTCCTCGTCCACGGGGCTGAAGCCGTCATGCCAACAGACATCGAGCACGACGCGCCTCGAATCGTCTTGTTCACGGAAGCAGAAGCTAAACAAGCCTATGAAGACGGGATGGACCTACTCGAAGAAGCGCGCCAGCTTGCCGAGTCAAGGTCGGCGATATATCAGCAGCAACTACGCAACTACCACAGCCGGCAAGTCAGGCCTGTCCGCTTTCGCGAAGGCGACCTCGTACTCCGACTAATTCAAGACACAAAGAACATGCATAAGCTATCATCACCCTGGGAGGGACCATTCATCGTAAGTAAAGCGCTCATCAACGATGCCTACTACTTGATCGACGCACGCGAGCACAAGAAGGACACGATGGACAAGGGATGCGATGAAACGGAAAGGCCATGGAACGCTTCACTCTTGCGTTGATTCTATACTTGAGAAAGAACCATGTATGTATCACCCATGCTATCAATAAAAAAACGAGAATGATGAGCACATTAGCAGTTTTTTCGCAATTTTTCCGCATTTCCCTTCTGGTTGCTCCGGCAGCCGGCAAGCTGGCCTTTAGCGGCCGTGTAGCGTGGCAAACCTCTAAACGGCTAACTCTTCGAATCCGGTTAAGGCCGGTAAGAGAATAAGCTGGAGGGGGCCAACCACGTGAAAAATGCTTAAAGGAAAGCACTGCCGGCTGAAAAATCGCTATTCTGCAAACTCGGCCAAGCCGGCAGTCGGCAACTTCTTCTCCTATTACGGATGATTAACTACATGGCGCTAAACGGATAACTCTTCGGATCCGGTTAAGACCGGCAAGAGAACAAGCTGGAGGCCGAATGTATGTGAAAGACGTAAGAAATAGAAATCGTTGCCGGCTGAGAAAACCCTGGCCCAACAAACCGGATCCTAACGTTATAGTAGTGTGCATGATCCCGCTGGACGGTGAAGTGCACACGAATGGCGGCAGGAAAGGCTACAGGCGAGTGTAAAATTGAGCTAAGCAAAATGAAAATGTCCTCCATAATCGAAAGAGCAAGCTAACCACTTCGTCATTTCATCCCCCGCACAAAAATGCCGCTTCCCGGCTTTGGAGATCTCAACCCGGACACAGGACGACGCGTAAAAGATCAAGCCGGTCAACAGCACACAAATGCAAGAACAAAAGCGAGCGACATTCAACATCATAGATAAGGGCTTACAGTCGGAAGCGGATTACAGAAGCAAAAGGAGGAAGTCCACAGGCGGACAACCTCGCCTACAGGCCAAGCCGGCTACAAGATAACCTAAAGCTAAGCGGGAGGTGGAGTCATATCGTCATCGCTCTCCTCCCACTCCTTGAGGCACAAGGAGCCGTCGAAGACCTTGATGTAGAAGACCCCAGTCTGGCGCTTCAGCTGGAAGCGGAGGATGAAGGGAGGCTCCAGGCGGAAGAACTTAGCGAAAGCTTTCCAGCCGGAGAAGAACTCAGCCCGCCGGCGAACCTCCCCACCTTCTTGGCTGACGATGACATGAGCAAGCACCTCCCAAGGCCCCTGACGAGCTCCAACCCGATGAAGAAGGAACATGAAGGGGCCTTCCCCCTCCAGTGCATCGGCGATGGCCAGAGGGAGCCACTGGATGCGCTGGATGGGCTCGTACAGTGTCAAGATGAACTCGGAAATGGGGAACTCGTCCCAATAGCCACCTACAGGAGACTCCGAGCGGGCAGGAGAGGGGCTCCGGTTACCACCAGTCGCCACAACGGCGACATCTCCACCGCCGCTGCATCCAAGCTTTGGTGGCCGGACCCTGCTGCGCTTTGCTGCCGCATTGGAGGACTCCCCGGTGTCCTTCTTCGGCGGACGACCCCGACCGCGTTTAGCAACAATGGGAGAATCTGCCCCGATCTCTTTCTTCGACGCCATGCCTGGATGAAGAGGAGCGAAGTGGAAGAGAAGATGAAGCAAGAAAAGAGCACCCGCACCGCTATTTATAAGGGGACACGAAGGAAGCTCAACCGTCAACGCCCCGTCTCCAGGTGACACGTGGTCACCAACGCAGAGGACGGCGAAGCCGAGGAGGCAAAAATTAGAGCGCAGGAGCAAGGCGGCAAAAAATATATACCCGGGGGCTGCGCAGCCGCCAAGCCGGCTCCGCAGACCCGGACGAATCAAACTCCCCGAGTCACGGACTCGGTGGCTGCACGCCATCTAGGCGGTAAAAAAATATACCCGGGGGCTGCGCAGCCGCCGAGCCGGCTCCGCAGACCCGGACGAATCAAACACCCCGAGTCACGGACTCGGGGGCTGCGCGTCATCAAGACGTCGAAAACCATACCCGGGGGCTGCGCAGCCGCCGAGCCGGCTCCGCGGTCCCGGACGAATCAAACACCCCGAGTCACGGACTCGGGGGCTGCACGCCATCAAGGCGGTAAAAAATATACCCGGGGGCTGCGCAGCCGCCGAGCCGGCTCCGTAGACCCGGACGAATCAAACACCCCGAGTCACGGACTCGGGGGCTGCGCGTCATCAAGACGTCGAAAACCATACCCGGGGGCTGCGCAGCCGCCAAGACAGCTCCGCAGACCCGGACGAATCAAACACACCGAGTCACGGACTCGGGGGCTGCCACGCCGTCAGCCGGCAAAGGAATCATTCCCGGGGGCTGCGCAGCCGCCAATCCGGCTCCGCGCACCTGGACGATCACCTACTCCACCCCGGCCAAGAGCCCGGGGGCTGCGCGTCATCAAGACGTCGAAAACCATTCCCGGGGGCTGCGCAGCCGTCAAGCCGGCTCCGCACACCCGGACGACCAACTACTACACCCCAAGTCATAGACTCGGGGGCTGCACGTCATTAAGGCGATGGAAGAAAGCACAAGATTAAGAAAAGACATAAAATTTCGACCCGGCTCGATACTCAAGCCGGCCCAAAATTCGGGGGCTAGACATGGTGATTATCATCACCAAGACGAACACAAATTCTGGCACGAAGGCCCAACAAGTGCAAAGACAACGCTCCAAAAGGCAGCAATTAATAACAAAGGAACAGATCCACATTACGACGAGTAGCAGATCAAACTAGTCGAAACAACAACTCCTACAAATACGCCCGGCATCCCGGGGAGAAGGCAAATCAGGGAAGTGTAGCAGCAGTGTCGCCGGCTTCGGCGCCCTCTGTCGGCTGCACAGTTGTGGAAGGCTCGGCAGGCACCAGCTGCGTCAAGTCCACCGCCTTGGCAATCCGCCCTGAAGCCATGAGGATCTCCGGGCGCAAGCTCGCAAGGGACGTTCCTGTGCGGAAGCCACCCACCAGCATACCCATCTGCACGTTCGGATACCAAGACTTCACCAAGGCCAACGCCATGTCGGTGCCTCCTCGTGCCGCCATCTCCACCTGCTCGTTGATGCCGGCTGGCGCCCCTTCAAGCCAGATGGACAAGTCATGGAGAGCATTTGGTAAGGGAGCATCCGGCCATAAGTTCTCGAGGACGCCGCCGGCCGCTTCCTTCAGCAGTTTGAACTCTCGGCCAAATTGGAGAAGACGGGAGGAAGCAGACGGCGCAGCCCCAGCGGCAGCACCAGAAGACTCTGGCTGTGAGTGCGCCGAGGCAACATCTTTCTGGACCTGCGTATCCGCCTCAGGATAAAAGCCTGCATTTCAAGCCGGTGAGACCAAGAAGAAGATTCTAAGCAAGAGATAAAAGAGAAGGAGACGTCACGTACCAAGGATAAGCTCGTTTACACGCTCAACTTCCTTAATCAGACCGCCCACCAGCTGCTCATGCTCGAGTTCATGCGCCTTGGCCGCCTGGACGATCTGGTCATTGGCGTCGATGGACTCCTTCAGCTGGCGCCTCAGTTCATCCCCATTCTTCCGGAGGGACTCGACCTCGCCCTGCCTCCGCTGCTCAGCTTCCTGCAGCCTCTTCACCTCCTCTCCCAGCCGGATGACCTCCAGGCGGCGCTCTTCCGACACCTTCTCTGCCGCCTGGAGATCGGCCTCGACATGTGCACGGGCAGCATCCTTTTTCTTCAGCTGGGAATTATGTGTGCTGAGAGGAACCGAAGCCGCCAGCTGCTTCTCCAGGCCGGCACGGGAGGTGGTGTCGCCTGAAGAGGCTGAGTCGTCATCAAATCAAGCCGCACAAGAAGAAGACAAGGCACCAAGACGGAAAAATACGACCGAGAAGGGAAACCAAACCTTTAGCCGCCTCGAGCTCCCGCTTGAGCATCGTCGCCTCTTTGGCCGCCTCGGCGAAAGCATATTCTATCGAGGAGCGGAGCAGCGTGATGTTGGCCAGCTGCTCCTTAGCTTTTTGCTCCACCAATGCGGCGAGGGGGAACTCCCCCGATGCGTCGGGCCGAGCCGGCACCGGCCCGGAATACGGAGGAGTGCACACCAAAGTCGACTGACGTGGGCCAGGGAGCGAAGCCGTTGCCCCCGCGATGGCCTTGTCCTTGGCCGTCTCGACCACGGACGAGGAAGGAGTGGGGAAGGCGTAGTTTCCGGCCCCGGCACCCGGCCGAGGAGCTGTCTTGAAGGCATCCACCGTCACCTCGGCACCACCACCAGAAACCGGAGGGTCGAAATCGATCACAAGGGGAGCTGCATCGGCCGACACCCGGCTGCCCGGCTCCACGTCCGCCCTCGCCCTCGCCACCTCTGGAGGCGGACCAGCCGCCTGCGCCGCCGAGGCCTCGGGGGCGGGCTCCGAAGCAGGTTCCACCACCACGCTGGATGCTGCCACATCAATCGAGAGCGGCTCCCTGCATAACGACGAAAGCATTATCACAAGAAGCACGGACTACAAAAATTTCTGCCTCAACGCGAAGATTTACCCGTCGCGCGTGCCCAGTTCCTCAGGCTTTCTCCTCCTCGAACGCTTCGGTGGAGGAGCAGGCACGTCGTCGGGCATGCGCTTCATGCCACCGGAGGGCGCCTCCGTGCCCTTCACGGGAACGACAAGGTCGTCAGCCGGCCGCTTCGCGGAGGCCGGCGTCACTTCAACCTCGGCACCAGCCTCCGTGGTTTTCCCGGCATCCGCGTCCGCTCCCGCCTTCGCCTCGACTTCCCTCGAGGCCATCAGCTGCTCCACAGTCACACCAGCGTCAAAAGCGTTCCGGGCCAAATCCGCCTGCGCCATATGAGCATAAAACTCCTTTTCCAAATCACCGGGATTCAAGTCATAAATGAAGTCACCACCAGAAGTGTGACCAATCACCTCAGCGCTGGCGCCATCGGCAGGAACATCCGCCTGCTCCCCCATCCTAGCATCGACCTCGGCCCTGATGTCGGCCACGATTGCATCCGCCTGCTCCTCCGCCGTGAGTTTCCCAGCGGGCGTCAAGCCGGCTGTGGTCGGCCGGCTGGGCGCCGAAGAAAGCTTCTTTGCGGGGAGCGCACCCCGCTTCATGAACGATCCACCTCGCCTGCGGATGCTCTCGCCCGCGTCCGAGTCGGCGGCCGCCTTCGACCGCCTCTCCTTTACAATCTGGGGGGAGGGCAATGACCGAGCCTTCCGGATGCTCGCCTCCAGCGCCTTCGTTCTGCGGCTGGACACGCCCGGCTTGGAGGCTAGCACGGAAGCAGAACCCTCAGAGTCCGGATCGGAGCTACTGGAGAGATCGACAAACACTCGCACGCCACCGCCGCTGGTTTGTTCGGCGAGACCGGGCGCGGGAGACTTACCACGGGAAGCCGGAGCTGGCGCCACTTCACAGCGCTCCAAGCCCGAGCCCCCACGGGCGGCCCGGTCGGAATCGGAGTCGGCCGCGGCGGGGCTCGCCACGGGGCAACCACCATCGGCGCCATCAGACGACTCCGTGGAGTCATCATGCCTGACCGTCCGCTTCCCCGCGTCGGACGCGACGGGGGAATCGTCGTCCGCCTCAGCATCCGAGGCGGTCTCTTCGTCGTCCGCCTCATCGTCGGAGGCACTTTCTTCATCAGGGGCCATCTGCTCCTCAAGGAGGGGACCGGGCCGGTCCTCCCCGAAGACGGCGTCGAGGTCTTCAGCCCTCTGACGCTCGCAAATCTGCAAAGACACGCCAGCCGGATTAATTCCCCAGCCGGCTCGAAGAAACTCAAGACAAGAAACGGCGAAAGAAACTAACCACGGGGGCGCGCCGCGCGCGAGAGAATGGCTCCATGCCGAACCGCCAATTCCGCTTGATCCCATCGGTGATCACCTGGCCGGCCCAGCGGCGCAGCTCGTTTAACTCCAGGACCTCCGTGCAAGCCCGGGTGGGATCCCGGATACCCGAATAGAAGCACATCTTGTGCGCCCGAGCCTGCAGCGGGTACACCCGTCGGGCCAGCCAGGCCAGCGTCAAGTCCCTGGAGGTCAGCCCGCCTGCGATCAGGTCCTTCATCCGAGCCGTCACAGCCGCCTCCAGATCTTCATCAACAGGCGTCTTCCGGTTCCAGGACCTGTCGGCGGGCAGTAAGTTCACGAACCGAGGAAGCCCAATCCGGTCCTCCGCCGTGAGGTTCCGGACATAGAAGTAGCTGCTCTGCCACTTCTTGACGGATTCAAGCAGATGAACTTTGGGGAAGAGAACATTCTTCGTGGATACGGAGACGCCTCCACACTCCCGCAGCCTCTTGTCGCAAGTCTGGGCGCGGAGAAAGAAGAACATCCCGAACAGCTCCATGCAAGGCCAGAGGCCCAGATACGCCTCGCAGAGGGTGACGAAGCAGGAGAGCAGCGTAATGCTGTTCGCCCCCAAGTGATGAAGCTGCAGGCTGTAGAAGTCGAGGAACTGCCGGAGGAAGGGGCTCACCGACAATGCCAACCCCCTCGCCAGATGCGAGGAGAACACCACAGACTCGTTCGCCGCCGCGACCGGCGAAATCTCATCGTCGTCAGGAACACGGGTTCCGACCTCCTCTTTCCGGCCAATGAGCATCCCGCCGCGGAGCCTCTTGAGCTCCGCGCCATCAACGCCGGACCCCATCCAGGCTCCAGAACTCGCCATTGATGTTCGATTCCCCGTCGGAGAAAGTGCGCCGCCGGCGAAGAAGAAGAAAACGCTGGAAGAATGCGAGGAAATGCGATGCACTCGAAGAGGACCGAGGCTAGGGCACGAGCTGGAGAATGGGGAACGGTAGCCTGTACCGTCCCCCCCTTTCCTCTTTTAAAGCGAGGAGCCATGGGCGAAATCGTGCCTCTGCACGCCGCGTGGTGCGCGGTTATGGCCGAACCGCCCGCAAAGGACCCCACTAACAAGCAGTTGCCACAAAAGATCCCAGCGACGAAGCTGAAGCGCTCTGCCTCAATTCCCGGAAAGAGCCTCCAGACGGACAAGACGTGGGAGCGTGGCTGACGTAAGCCACGACCCGAGTCCTCAAGCCGGCCATGCGAGGCCGCCAAGATCTTCAGTTCCGGCTCCGCGCAGCCGAACAAGCCATCGTCAACTTCAACAGTATGCAGCCAAGAACAAGGGAGCCCGCGGGGCTTTCCCCGCACACGAGTTTCAACTTCATCCGGCTTCAGCTCCACCCGGCTCCAGTTTCAGCCGGCACTATCTCCAACTTCAACATTTCAACCGCGACAACCAAGACAAGGGGAAGCTCGCGAAGTCTTCCCAACAAGCTAGCAAGACTCCACGATCTCGGGGGCTAGTGTTGGGGGGATGAACCCCGGATACCCCAAAGAGGCTCACTCCTTCAAACTCCTCATGCCGGCTGCACGACGCCGCCTGCACTACGCCGGCTGGATCACGCCGGCTGGATCGGGCCGCCTGCGTCCACCCGGACGCCAACGTCCGGCTGGACTGAAGCCGGACCAACCAACCGACAGCTCCGTACCAGTGGGCCAGCCCCGCGTAACCGCTCCCAGTGAACAGTACTTCCTGTCGGGCATTCTCTGTACAGAATCATGACAACGAGCTCCAGCCGGACCAGAGAGTAGTTGATGTCATAGGGTAATCCTGTAATTTCCTTGTAACCCAAAACCCTAGCCCGTTGCCTATATAAGGCGGGCTAGAGCCTCCTGCGTGGGGCAAGTAAGCATGAGACAGAGGACAGTAGTGGAGAATCATCATCAACCTCCAGCCGGCCAGGACTTCCAGCCGGCTGCCACCTGAAAACAGCTCCAGGAGCACCTTGTAGCCCGTACTCTGTGATCAAGCAATAAGAAACAAGAAGAGCAGGACGTAGGGGTGTTACCTCCACACGAGGGCCCTAAACCTGGGTACATCGCGTGTGTTTGCGTGCTTGTTACCCAATCCCGTGCGAGCGCTATCGTTGCCTTGTCCCACACTTCTTTCCATCATTGATGGATATGCCGTGCAACCCACCACGACAACTATGACTAGCCTTAAGTTAATTCAAGTGAGAGTGAATAGGGTACATGTCCGTGGAGCTATTTATAGCCTAGCTGCCATTGAAAATGATCATGGCTAACATTGAGATCATAGGTGAGAGTGGTAGTGGGGATAATCTTTGATCCATGAGTCCATCGTGGACTAGCATGGTTTATGATGAAGTAGACTTGTTGACCTAGGACTTCTTTTTCACTTATCTTGAGTTTTGGTCGCCACAAAGGATTCAATGAAAGTCTAGGTTAAACTATTTATTTCCACAATTTCTACACTAATTAGCTGAATTCTTCAGCACTTTATTTAGCCGATGTGAATGGATATAATAGATTTAAGTACCATTTCACCATGTTTGAAAAACCAATTGTTTTCACTAATAGGAATTGGTACAAAACATTCTTAATTTCTGCTTGGCTGCCATATGGAAATTGGAATCTTGCTTGGGTCTATATTGTAAAAAAGGAATCATAATTGAGTAGGCCAATGTAGACTCCCTACCTCAGGGCAGCATGGTGCAGTGGTTGACATAATGACCGTGGAGCAGCAACAACCAAAGGTGTGTAGGTTGAGTGTTACGGAGGGGTGTTTTGGCACCAGGAAGTATATACTCATGGTTTTTAAAATCTATTTTAAACTTGTTTTGAAATATCAAAAAAATTCGACAAAACAATCTCCACCGTACATTCGACATTTTAGGTACTGACAATTTTTCCACGAAAATACCGACATTTTTTGTGTGGTGTGTAACAAAAAATTTGTGTGGTGTGTAACAAAATATAAACTTAGCGCTAAAAAGGCTTTTCACGATATATTTTTCTATCTTTTTAATAGAGGCTACAGAAAATATTGATTTTCCGCGAAACTCGGCCGCGCATATAGAATGTTGAGAAATACATGCCACATTTTTGTTTGGATTTTTTTGACATTTCAAAATATTTTTCTGATTGTACGAGCATATGCTTCCATATGGCAATGTAAATTTCAAGAGTGTCGTTATTAACCTGCTCCTAAAGTCACAAGAAGACGTTTGGTGGTGGTGGCAACGATATTTGTGTACTCTCTAGCAAGCATGTGGACTACATAGTAACTGCTAGTGGTGAAATAAAAAAAATGCAAGAAATCAAAATTGTCCTGATGCATTAATACTTTATATGATCTTAACTCTAATCACTTAGTACAATGATAATAACAACAAGAAGTGAGCCTAGCTCATTTGGTTAGGGAAGTAGATGTACTCCCTCCGTTCCTAAATATAAGATGTTTTAGCATTTCTCTTTCCATCCGTATCTAGACATGTTTTAGTGTAAGGTTCAAATGAATCTTGCACAAAAACATGTCTAGATACGGATGGAAAGAGAAATGCTAAAACATCTTATATTGTGGAACGGAGGGAGTACAACCCAGCCACCCAGATTCAAGTCCTCACGGACGCGGATTTGGGTTCTTATTATTTCGAAAATAAAAATCACTATAGGGGCTTCCCTTACCGTATTCCTTTCAAAAAAAATGATAATAACAACATGTCTAGATAGAACTAGAATCTACAAACGTATCAGTAATGAATTTGTAATGTTGTTTGAAAATCCTAGACAATGGCAAAACTCTACCTTCATTTTGATTTTTTCTTAATTTCTTAAAGATCAGGAATTTGGAATATCTCTCGGTAGTTGTAGCACACCATCAAATAATTAAGCCAACCTTAGACATGTTGGTGTGCATCTCGATCTTGATGATATTCATAGCTGAGAAGTCCCTTTCAACCGTTACTATCGTCACCAGTAAAATCAATATCAACTCAATAAGCCGATAAATTGTAGGAAACAAGGTGTGACTTTCAAATTGAACCATCTTTTTAGCTAAGTTTGCAATATTAGGATAAAACTATGATTTTTAATCCTCTTTATATGAGTAATAAGTATCTCAAGGGTATCTTGTGTGTTCTCATTCTCATAATCAGTTGAATCCTCATGATCAATATCCATAAGCCGAGTAAGTTTATTCACATTGAACTTAACAAATGAGTCTTTTAGATTCTTGAAATCAAGACAAGAGAAGTTATGAAGAATCTATGAAGGTGCCTCATTAAAGAGTTGATCAAACTCAGTGATAATAAAATCTCAAGCAACATAGAAGGTGTCAACATGATAAAAATGATCAGTGGTGACTCGATGTCTTCCCTCTTTTTTTGTTTATCCCATTTTGTTACCATTTCAACTATACTTGGGATTGTGATGTCATTTTTCGTGCAAAATGTTTTACATCTTTAAGAGTGCCTCCAAACTATTATTTTTCCAATTGACCAAATGTGTCCTCACACCCGTAGTAAGAAAACATTGCCTGAACCGTTACAATTAGAATTTTAAATAAACAAAATATAAATAGAAAAAGTAGGTTAGTAGAATAATAAAATATTATCCATCGCATATCTAAACAATATTTTGAAATAGAAGAGATGCGTCATCTGTCATACAAATTAGTTTTAACATCATTTCATGATGAACCCAAAACTAAAAGTACGCAGTGTTCACTTAAACAAACATAATTTGATTATATGAAATCCGTTTGTGACGTACAACCACTCAAAAACACGTGAATATTTTATGGCTGTAAAAACCAAGGTATAGTGGTCACCCTACCTTGTCCTAAGGGGAGTTTCGTCCCTATTAATTGCACGACTACAATTTTTCGTACTATACATAGTAATTGCACAATGACATAGAGATAGATGTGAACAAGCATATTTCATCTATAATTAACATGTGGTTGGATTGCTAGGAGGGTAGTTGTATTCTAACTCATTAGGAATCAAAACACATGTTTGACTCTTGTGTGTTTCATTAAGTCGGAATATTCGCCAGTGGAATGCGATGTTTCCGTCGATAGCAAGACGATGTATGTGTACGTCCATCAGAGTGAGTGTATGTTGATCTGTACCGTGTCCCTCGACGAAAAGTCACATTGGCTCTTGAGCATCAGTGCTCCCTCTGTTTGAAAAAGTTCAAAAAAATATTTAAAAGTTTCAAATAAATCTGAAAAAATCGACATATTTCTCAATGATGTATACTACAAGCTTGTAAAATCACAATACAAAATATTTTGTATTATGGGCTACAAAAAATTGAAATAACTATAATCAAACCTATACATTTCTCATTTTTGTGTAGCTCACAATGCAAAGTATTTCACATTGTGATTTTGCACGCATTTAGAATACATCATTGAGAACATGTATGATTTTTTCAGATCTTTTTAAAACTTTAAATATTTATTTTGATTTTTATAAACAAAGGGAGAACCGATGCTCGGGAGTCGGGAGCAAGAAATATTCGCTCGTCTCTCAAAGATAAAATTCATAATTTATCGAAAAGTCACTTTGGCCCCCGAGCACCAGCTCCCTCTGTTTGAAAAAAATATTTTTTTAAAAGTTTCAAACAGTAGAACTCGGCATGTTCTCAATGATGTATACTACAAGCGTGCAAACAATTTGAAATCTTTTGTATTGTGAGCTACATATTTTTTTTTTGGAAATTTGAAACAACTATAATCAGATACATACATTTCTCATTTTCTGTAGCTCAAAATGAAATGTATTTCGCATTGTAATTTTGCACGCATGTAGAATACATCATTGAGAACATGTATGCTTTTTTCGGATTTTTTAGAAACTTCTAAATCTTTTTCAATTTTGTTTTCTATCTTCATCATAATTCATCCAGAATACGGAAAAACAACTAACCCCGAGCTCCAAGCCTTGTACACGGCCGCCCCCCACAAGTTTTTCAACTTCCCTCTTCGTCCATTCGATTCTTCCCACCGCTCACCCCGCCGCTTCCCCTCGCTTCCTCCGCCCATGGCAGCCGCCACCGCCACCACGTCCTCATCCTCCTCGTCCACCGCCCAGAACCCTACCCCCTTCAATCTGCCGCCATGGCTCCGCGACCCCCTCACCTTCCTCCAACCGCCCCCTCCTCCTCCCTCGCCGCCCCCTCCCCCGCCTCCTCCACCGCCCCCGCCCCCAGAGCAAGTGGTCGTGCCCCTGGAGCCGCGGCGGAGTCTGCCGGGGCTGCGGGTGACCACGGAGTACGACAGCGAGGAGGCCGTGTTCGCGCACAAGGTGTCGTGCAAGCTCGCGGGGGGCCTCGCCAAGCTGCGGCTGTCGTTCCAGAGCGACCCGCAGGGCCAGGGGGAGGACCCGCGGCAGCTCTTCGCCGCGCCGGTGCTGGGGTTCGTTACCAAGCACTTCTCCGCGATGTATGATGTTGAGGGCCGCAACGCGCTGCTCCGTGGTAACGCCTCGCTCCCCGGTGGCGCCGTCCAGCTTCGCGCCTCGCACGATGTCAAGGTAGCACACTGCTATTTTGAATTGCATTTCCATTTCAGTGCCTGCTAGTTACCCGATTGTTTTCTGAAGGACGTGTGATATGTGTGTATGTGTGCATTTTTTGTCACGTTTGGAGTTTAGAAAGTGTATTCCCTTTAGGCTTTAGATATTCGTTTCACTCACTGATAAAGTGGTCCTGAACTGGTTCTGCTACTGGAACCTGCATAGGAGTTCTTTTCACTTTCTAATGGCCCCCTGTTGAATTCTCAGGAGCAAGAAGGAGAAGTTGCAATGATAACTAGGTTGGGTGATCCGTCTTATAGACTTGAGATATCATCTTTGGTGCCTTACATTGGTTTGGTGAGTTCATGCACATTTTTCTCTTATGGAAATAAATGTAGAACGCAGTTAGCAATTCCAACAAGGTTCATTTTCTATCTTAAAATGTATCTTTGATCTGCTATAGTGCAAGGTATATTATATTCGTCAATCCTTAATGCTTGCATGCCATCGTCATTTCTTAGAAATTCTGATGCACTTGAGATAAAAAAGGAAGATAATTAGATTATACTGAAAACATTGAAAATTCATAAATGTTTGAAAATTTTAGTTTGAAAGTTCATGTTGCTTAGTAACTTATGGCTTACTACTATACTCTATTGTTTAATACTCCTGTATGCACAGTAGACCATGTATGAGCTCCAAGGCCACCTTTATCCAGACCATAGCTCCTTGAGACGCTGTTTCAGATAAAAATTGCTTTGTATTGAGAACACTGGGCGGTCATATACTGTTTTCAAAAGTCTATCTGAAAATTCTTGTTGTTTATGTTTCATACTTTGATTGGCATCTTATTTATGCTCAGTCCGCCATTTGTCCTAATGCTGAAATTAGAGGTTTATGAATGTTGTAGACACTTATGTTCCAAGCAACAGGAATCCGTGCAGAAAATTTCCTAGAGTATGGAATAAAACCGTGTTACATGTTTAGTTAATCCTGATATCTGTGCAGCCAAGAGCAACACTCCACTTCCCAATTGGTCAAGTTTCAGTGGAAGAGAGGACAAATGAAGACGACCAGAAAATGTTGTCTGTGTATGGGGTTGCGAAAGCGGATTTTTTAGATGGCATTCTTACTGCCCAATACAACGAAAATGATTTGAATCTAAGATATTGTTATAAGGTGATTTATCTCTAATGTTGTAGTTTGTTCTGTTTTTGGACCTTCTGTTTTATCTGATTCTACAAGTCCATTCTCTATGGCAGGATAACGAATTAACTTTAATTCCCAGCGTTTCCTTGCCTTCCAACGCAGTATCTGTGGACTTCAAAAGGCGTTTTGGCCCTTCTGATAAGTTAAGGTCAGCATATTGTCACTGTTGCCCTGTCCATTAACAAATGTATCCACCAGCCATTTCTTCTCTCGAAGTCTCTACAGTATCCTGCTTCTAATCTTGAATTCAGGTTGCTATTGATAATATATGTCCAAATCGAATTCTTCCCGTTTTTAGTGTAATGTTGTATGCAATTTCCATCGAGAATCTGCAATCACCAAGCATGTTCATAAGCCTACCTTCAGGGCCTCGGATGTTAACAAGATGGCCTGGACAGCATGGTACTCGTGAATCTTAATATTGCAAAGATGCAACATGTTTTGCCTACCTTTTCTGCTATAGAGCAATGTAGGCTATTACGGCATAACTTTAGCATAAATAATTATGTGTAGTATCTTTCTTACCCAGTGTCAGATAATCTCCCTTTGGTTTGTCTTTTCATACAATTAGTTGACATATAGTTACAGCTTATAGGGTCAGGAAGACGTGAACAGCATATTGCCAAAGTAGAATTTTAACCAAACAATGAAATGCAGTTATGCTCAAGGCCCCAGAAATTACTGTATGGGACGTGCATATTATGTTTCTTTAAAGTTAGCTTTTTTTCCTAGTGAATCTTTTTTTGCTGATTTCTCCCTTCCTTTCAGCTATCATTTTAACTTCGACACTGATGACTGGAATGCTGTTTATAAGCATACAATCGGTAAAAAATACAAATTGAAAGCTGGTTATGATTCAGAGGTGCGAGTTGGATGGGCTTCGATTTGGGTATGTACATTGTTGCAACTCAATTTTTCTCATCAGCCAATTTTATGTACTATTGGAGCATGATTAGAAATTAGGCAGAAATAGCAACTCAGCCTTTTCCTATCTCTTAATGATTGCATACTAAAAATCCTAATTGGTCTGAAGGTTTCAGCTGTACTTGTCAATAATGTTATGCTACATTGTGAGCTCTTGTACTTTTTAATTCAACATTGAAATAGGGATCGTGTATGGATATCTAACTTTTAGTTAAATTCTGTACCCTGAAATACGTGTGCTTGCTAAATTTGATTGCTGTTTGGTAACCTGAATCATCCTTGGTCCCTACAGTTTCTCATTATTTTGATGACACTCTGCACTTGGTTACTAAAGTCACCTTTTATCTTCAGCGATGTATATTATTTGGTGTTCTGCAAGTGCAGATGTTATTGAGAAAACTATCATTATATATTAGCACTGCATGTTTAAGCTTCTACTCTACAATCTGACCGGCCTTCCACAGAGCCCTGTGGTAACAGAGCTGTTTGAGAGTATTTTAAGACAGTAAGGGAGTTTTGTTGTAGCACTTCACGGCCAAAGCCTATCCATTGAAACTATCAAATCGTTGTCTTCTGATGTTATAAACAAAACACACACAACCTTTCTGATCGTTTTATGAACTTGGTACACATTTCTTGGATGTTAGGCTGGACAAGAAGAGGGCAAAGTGAAGACCGCACCAATGAAGATGAAAGTTCAGCTTATGCTTCAAGTGCCCCAGGATAATTTCCGCAATCCTTCTGTACTATTTCGAGTGAAGAAAAGATGGGATCTGTAGAGTGGAACATGTCTCATTTACGGAGATGCAGTGCGGCTATCCAGGCTTTGTCTAACCTCTTCATGAAGCTGTGTATGTCATCGATGGCTACAAGTCCCAACTATTTTATCATGTATTCTGGCTTGTTGTGCATAATGGTCGTCAGTACACTCTGACTCCATTTAGAAGTGTATCAATGTTAATGGTTACAGGGCCTCGTAAAAAAATTCCTTGACCAAACGTTCCTGGTGTTGTCATTCTTGTGGGTAAATGCGCATATCCAATTTGTGTCGTTATGAGGTTCGTGATCGGTAGAAATTTAGTCAGGCTGAGGGTGTACACTTACGGACAGGAATTCTGGTTGTGGAGTGGACGAAACTTCTAATGGTTTGAGGCCATGGTACAGTCAGGTGGAACACGACTTCTGGCCTTAATGTATCGTCGACACATAGGTACATAGGATCTGTTTCGAAGACCTCTTCAGACAAAGTCGACAGTGAAGACAGATCAAAATAAGGTTCATGGTTTGAAAGATAGTCCACGTGTTCCACATTAACTGAAGTTCTAGTTTTTTCTGAAGTCAAACTTCTGTAAATTTGACTAGGTCTATAGAAATATATGAAGAATCTAATTAAACCAATTTGGTGTTATAGACGTTGACACATTTTTTTTTTGACAAACCTAAAGAGGTCTGTACATGCATACCGAATAGCTGGCATATGGCGCCATGGTTGCATTGTAGTGGCGTCCAAATTGCTTTAAAGGGGAATGAATCACCATGTCTGTTGAGCCAAGTAATACTACTTCCTCCGTTCCACAATATAAGCCTTTTTAGAAAGCTAAACTAGCTTGTTAAAAAGCTTATATTATGGAACAGAGGAAGGAGAGTACGGCTTCAGCGCCGCTAAGGCAAGGCAGGGCGACGAAGAGAAGCCAGAACCATGAGCTGGGAACGTATGTCCCGGCCTTTGGGCTACTCCGTGCGGCACAATTTCTGCCTCAATCGTTTCCAGCAAGCTAACGTGATGCCAGCTGACATTTCCTCCAACTCCAGCCGATTTGTGGTTACGTCCAGCTAAGGTGAATAAAGATAAGTTTACATATCGCATTGTATGATCGTTTTGCACTAATGAACGCCCTCGCATCTCACCTTGTCAATTTGTCATGTTCGGGCTTTATGGTGTTCACATCTCACCTCGAATGCAATGATCTGCATATCTAGTTGACCAAAGGTTCCTTAGCGTGGGTGTTGTCATTCTAGTGGGTAATTCCACATATCCAATTGTGTCCTTCTGAAGTTTGTGATCAGTAGAGATTTACGCAAGATGCTGAGGGTGCAAACTTTGCTTAGGAATTCTGGTTCTGGAGTGGAAGAGACTTCTAATGGGTTGAGGCCATGGTTTGATCTTTGGCTCAATGTATCATCGAAACATAGCTAAATAGTCTTTTTTTTTATAAAAAATCTTGGAGACAAAGAAGACAACAAAGACAGTTCAAATGCGGGTTCACGGTTTAAAAGATAGTCCCTTTGTTCCAGATTAACTAAAGTTCTATTTGTTCTAAGTCAACATCTTTATGGTTTGAGCGAGTCATAATACCGAAACGGTACGGCCCCCAATGGAGAACCGAGGAGATCCAGAAGCTATCTAGGGTTTCCGCCCCCTCGTCGGAGACACCGTCGGTCCGTCCCACCTACAGTGTTCCTTGGGGTCATGTTTCTTTTTTAGTTAGTTTCAACATCTTTTTCGGGATGGTGAGCCGGCGGTGACATCTTGAATACCCTATCCCCACTCCGGCGGTGTGCCTAGTGTCGCAGAGCGCGTGTGGAGTCGTCTTTTCGACGAATCTCCTGGGATCCGGTCCATGTTCGTTAGTGTGGTTGCAAGTCTGGCTCTTCCGATCTATTGTTCTCATCATTGGTGAAGGTTGATGCTACCGATCCTTTATGGGCTTAGCGCGACGACTTCTCGTCTATCTACTACAACAATCTCTACTACGACAAGCTTGCCATCCACGCAAGACCCGCTCGATCACGCGTCTTGGAGGTGATTGTCTATAGCTACAAAAAGATCATGATTTTGTAGATTTTGTCAGCTAGATGATTCAAAACTTTTGATTCGTTCGTCAGCTTGTTGTGAACATGTCAAAGAGCCCAACTATGATATCGAATCCATTAAAAAGGGGGGCTAAGAAGATCTGCATATCTTTTTTTCACACTTGTCATGTGCTAAGAAGATCTGCATATCTTCTTAACAGTCTATTCAGACTTGTCATGTGCTGGTGTATCATGTAAACACCTCTTTAAAAAAACGTAAATAGTTTATTCTCACTCCCCATGTTCTGGAGTTGATATCTCACCCACATGTTCTCATAATGCAGGACCTGAATTTTTTTAGAGAAAAAGGTTCTATAAATGTAGCCAGAACTTGCTGTGCAGTGCACTCCTTGACAAGCCACACAGCTCACAAAAGCAATGAAAGGGAGCCTTTCCCACGAGTTGGAGACTGGTCTCTCCGCAGGCGATGTGTGGGAGGTCTATGGAAGCCTCCTCCTTGGCCAGTTGATTCCTCAAGTGCTCCCTGGCATTTTCTCCAATGTCGATGTTGTCGAAGGAGACGGTGGGGTCGGAACGGTCTTGCATCTCACCTATTCTCCCGGTTAGAATCTGAACTCATATACTTCGTTCAGTCTTTATGTTGGCTTCATATCTTTTTTTTTTACAGTATGTTGGCTTCATATCTTATTTACCCTGCTTCAGGCCTGTAATTAGTTCCATTTTTGTTAATCGTGTTACTAGGATTCCCTGGACCGAAGTATCAAAACGAAAAGTTCATCAAAGTTGACAACGAAAACTTTGTCAAGGAGGCACAGGTAGTAGAAGGAGGTCTCCTAGATTTTGGATTTCAGAAGTATTTGGCACGATTTGAGATCATAGGGAAGGCAGACAAGACATCTGTAATTAGATCAACCGTCGAATATGAAGTTGGCGACGAGGGCCTCGCATCCCTTGTCAGTACCGATGCTTTAGCTTCTCTTGCTGACGCCGTCATAAACTATATCAAGGTGCAGAAGAGCTCTGAGCAAACTCCCAAGCAGACTTCATAAGAACAAATCATCCCACCACAGTGATGTACTGCTTATATAATAAAATAAGTCAAAGCGACTTCCTTTGTAATTTATTATTCACCGCACTGCTTATATTTCTTGTATGATTATATGCTGTTGTTGCAATTTACGATCATGGTGCCGCAAATCCATGCAATGGAATAAAAAATACTTCCTCCGATCCATAAAAAGTGTCTCTTATTTTGTATTAAGTTAGTACAAACTTTGTATTAAGTGAGCGACATTTTTTATGAATCGGAGGGAGTAGCGTGTTACTTGTCTACACTTTGTATTTACACGACAGCCGCTGCATATTTTGGCGCGCTAAAATGCGTATGCAGCGCACACGAAAGGTGTTTGCAGCGCCGCGCGCGATTCTCCTCTGACGGAAGCGCGAAAAGCCGCACGGCAAAATAGCACAAAAATGGCACCTCCAGCAGGCGCGGTAAAATGCAGCGCGCGGTGCCGGCGCAAACATGTTTCAACAAGATCTATAGGATGAAGAAGATCAAACAAATCCAAATAAATTCAACAACAAATAGTCTACTTATTATTACAACACAACCAAATGGTCCATAAGTATACAACAAATATAGGAATTGTTCACCAACACTACAACAAATTGTTTTCCAACAATACAACAAACATCAACTAAAAGGAGGGCTCAACGTTGTGTGCCAAACCATTTCCACCACTCCTCGATGAGATCCTTTTGGAGATTATCACGGGTCTCATTGTCGCGAATGGCATGATAGGAGGCAATGAAACGGGCCACCCTATGCTCTCTCCTATGCACTTGCACGGGAATCCCCATCAAGTCATAGTGGTGGCTCCGATCTATATCTTTGCCACGGTCATCCTCTATTATCATGTTATGCATGATGACACAAGCGGTCATGATGTACCAAAGGCATTCTTGGTCCCAAAATCTTGCCGGTCCTCTCACAATAGCAAATTGTGCTTGCAGAATCCCAAAGGTTCTCTCCACATCTTTCCTAGCCGCCGCTTGTGCGGCGTCGAAATCCTTTTCTTTCTTACCTTTGGGTTTGTGAACCGGCTTCACAAAAGTTTGCCACCTTGGGTAGATGCCATCTGCAAGATAATAGGCATAGTTGTATTTGTGGTCATTTGCTTCAAACTCCACTTGAGGCCCTTCAAGCAATGCAATCCTTGACATAAGAGGAGACCGTTGAACAACGTTGATGTCATTGCAGGACCCGGGCATTACAAAAAATGCATGCCAAATCCAAGTCTCATAATCAGCCATGACTTCAAGGATGATTGTGCAATCCTTCTTGTGACCTTTGAATTGTCCATGCCATGCCGTAGGACAATTCTTCCAACTCCAATGCATACAATCTATGGAGCCAAGCATTCCAGGGAATCCCCTAGACTTGTTCTCCTCCAAAAGCCTAGCCGTGTCTTCCTCGTTGGGGGCTCTCAAGTAGACGGTGCCAAACACGCGCACAATTGCGACGGCAAAGCGCTTGACACACTCAATGGCTTGACTCTCACTCATAGCCAAGTGGTCATCAACAAGATCCGCCGGTATACCGTATGCCATCATACGCAAGGCGGCGGTCACCTTCTGTTAGGTGCTATGCCCAAGCTCTCCGGCGGCATTCCTCCTTCGCTCGAAGAACCGATCAAACTTGGCCACCTCTTCGGCAATATGCTTGAACAAACCAATGCTCATCCCAAAACGCCGACGGAAATACTCCTCCGGGAAGGTGGCATTGTCGTTGAAATACATCCGCATCAACCTCTCGTGCCCTTCAATCCTTTCCCTCCACAACTTGCGCCTACCAAAAACCGAGCCACCGCGCTTCGGTTCTTTCATCGCGCGCCAAGCTAAAAGCATCGACATGTTCTCGTCTTCCTCGAGGTCTAGTTCATCGTCGGATGAATCATACGAGATCCTCTACAAGCACGAAAATGCACTCACTTCCTCTACCGAAACTAAAATAAAATCTAGAGAAAATGGCGCGGGCGGCGGCGAAACATACCTTGCGGCAATTTAGTCGAGCACCTAGCATGCGCCAAGTTGCGTCCCGGCTTAACGACGACATGGTGACGGTCGAGGAAGCGCGGCGCCGCGGCAGAGCAGAAGCTCCGACTTGGCCTGGGCGCGGCGGCGGCGGCAGCTCGGACCTGCCAGGGCGCGGCAGTGGCAGCTCGCTTCGATTCGCGCCGCGGCGAGCTCGGGGAAGGGGCGGGGAAGTGCGGCGGAGGCGGATCTGCAGCTACTGCGCGCGGAGAAGCGCCGACGGGAGCGAATCGAAGCGGCGGCGCCGGCGGAACGGGGGTTGGGAAATGGGGGCAGCGGCAGCGGCAGCGCGGGTGATATTTCAGCGGCAGTTGGTGTTCGCGCACGTCGCCGTGTGATACCGCGCGCTGGCGTGCGTGCACCAAATTTGCTGCGCCGAGCCGGGCAAATTGCCGCGCGCACAAATTTTTTTCGCGCGCGCGAGTTTGCCGCGTCTGTTTGAGGTCGAAAAGTGGCCGCGCGCGCTAAATCGGCGGTTATTTTTAGCGCGCGCCGATTTCCAGTGTCTGTTGGAGTTGCTCTTAGTTGATAGCTACGGCCACAGGTATGTGCCAGGCCAGTATAGCTCTGAAGAAAAATAGGCAGAGTACAATTCATGTGATGCGAGCCAGGGCCCAGGCGCACAAAATTATCAAGAATACCATGTTTCATAGTATTTTTTTTCTTCTGAAGCTCATGCATGATGCATCAAGCATCATCGTTCACAGGTTAAAGCCAGCCATATGTCCCCATGTCGATCAAGCTCCCCACTGAGCCAACAATGTACCATCAGATTATCATAGAGTAAACTGCATTTTGGACCCCCAGATGGCGATCGTGACAGTGCGTACCCAATTTAAGAATCTTATCACCACTGTACCCCGTTTAATTATGAAATCTCCGGGATCGTGACAGTGACCACATCTTCTCTGATCTGAGATGCCACATACCATTCCTATCCATGTGGTTTATGACTTCCCTTCAGAACTTTGTTTACATTAATTTTTGTGCTGCTGTGTACCACACAGGTGAACCAAAGCAAAAAGCACATGCAACCAGCGTGGTTTAGAAGGTGTGCAGTAGGCTCCCCGTGCAGTCGTGCACACTAGACGGAAAGAGCAAATGATGGCATTATAGGCCATCCTGGTAGGCTGCTACTAAACCCAATCGTTTTGACAAGTTTCACCCACTAAATACTAACAACAGTTCAAACAGCACCACACAACAAGAGACTGGCATAACTGACAGTTTACCATTCTCTTATCCAAAGATTGTACTGCATACAGTTTGTAGGTACATGGATGGGTATGAAACCATAAGATACCCCATAGAGGGCACATGCTTACCAGTTACCAGGGCTCTTTGCCTGGAACTAGGGGAAATGCATACATTATATGGTATAAAAACTGAAGCTGAGGTCAACCAGGCACGGAGCAGATTGACTATTCTCGCAAACAGTCAGGCATAACTCATGCTTCCGCATCACAACGAGCAACAATCACTGTGCGTTGGATGGACCTGGAGGTTTCTCCCTGGGATGCTTTGATCCATAGTGATCAATCAGCTGCTTCGATCCTGTCTCTTAATGATTCCATATTAAAAATCCTAATTTGTCTAAAGGTTTCAGCCGTGCTTGTCAATATATTATGTTACACTGTGAGTTCTTGTATATATATATTCAACATCGAAATAACGATCTTGTATGGATATGTAACTTTTATATAAATTCTGAACCTTGAAATACATGTGCTTGCTAAATTTGGTTGCTGTTTGGTTAGTGGCTGGTTACTACAGTTTCTCATTATTATGATGACACTTTGCACTTAATTGGTTACTAAAGTCACCTTTTATCTTCTGCAACGTATATTATTTGGTGTTCTGCAAGTGCAGATGTTATTGAGAAAACAATCATTATATATCAGGATTGCATGTTTAAGCTCTACCCTATAATATATATGACCAGCCTTCCACAGAGCCCTGTGGTAATAGAGCCGTTTGAGAGTATTAATAGGCATAAGGGAGCTTTGTTGTAGCACTTCACAGCCAAAGCCTATCCATTGAAACTATCAAATCGTTGTCCTCTGAAGTTATAAAACGCACACAACCTTTCTGATCGTTTTATTAACTTATACACCTATTTTTTTGGATGTTAGGCTGGACAAGAAGAGGGCAAAGCAAAGGCCGCACCAATGAAGATGAAAGTTCAGCTTATGCTTCAAGTGCTCCAGGATAATTTCCGCAATCCTTCTGTACTATTTCGAGTGAAGAAAAGATGGGATCTGTAGAGTGGAACATTTCTCATTTACGGAGATGCAGTGCGGCTATCCAGGCTTTGTGTAACTTCTTCATGAAGCTGCTTATGTCATCGATGGCTACAAGTCCCAACTATTTTTTTATCATGTATTCTGGCTTATTGTGCGTAATGGTCGTCAGTACACCCTGACTCCATTTAGGAAGTGTATCGATGTTAATGGTTACAGGGCCTCGTAAAAACTTTCCTTGACTAAAGGTTCCTGGTGTTGTCATTCTTGTGGGTAAATACGCATATCCAATTGCAAGTTTACATGGGAGAAGGCTCCACTTCTCCTAATGAGGGAAGGAGGCTCTGGCGATTCGGCGGGCGATCCGGCGCCGCTGCCTGGGCGATTCTGGGCCGGTGGGTCGGATCCTTCTCCGCCGCCCCTGTCGCTCGTGGGACGTCGTCGAAAGACTCTAGCGCCGCCGGCGTGGGGGGGCTGCTCGGGTTCGCGTTTCGCCTGTCTGGGCGTTTTGACGGCGGTTCCGTCGGATCTCGACGACGGTAGGGTGCCTGTGGAGGCCGCGGAGGAGGTGTTAGCGGACGACTGGCAGGTCTCGCGGGATGACGTACAGAGGCCGGTTCAGTCGGAGGAGGAGATTGTGTCGGAGTTCTGGGAGAAGGTGGGCTACCCGTTGCCGGCGTCGCGGGTCTGGGAGCATGCTTCTCCTTCGAGCGTCGATTCCCAAGGTACGGGTTTGTCTTCTGTGTGCAGGTCGTCGGGGCCAGCGTCAAAGAGGAGTTCCGATGGGGCGTCGGAGAAGACGGTGGCTGCGCCGGGGAAGCCTCTGGGGCGGCTGCTGCGTCGTCCGCCGATGAAGATGGGCTGGCGTGGTCCTCTGCCGCGGCCTAGAATTACGCCTCCTCCATGTCTGGGTGACTTCCTCCCGGAGTTCCCACCGGTGGCGGTGCAGATGGATGCGAGGGCTGCGCCAGCGGCTTCTGCGGTGATCATGGCGGTCTCCGCGTCGATCGCGGCAGGGCACGTGGATCCAGGGGCGGTTCAAACCGAGTTGGCGCTGACGGGTGGGGCCCAGCTGCATGATGGCGTGAACCGTCGATCTCCTCCGGCGCATCTGTGCCGCTGGTTTGAAGGGTTGTGGAGAAGGTGCACGGGGGGTTCCAAAAACCTAGCGCTTGGGTCTTCTCCTCGCCCGATCGTCCTGTCGCCAGTTCGTACGCCGCCATCGTTGCTTCGGCCGGTGTCTCCTGTGCCATGCTCGAGGATCTTCCGGTCGCTGTCCCGGTCATTCGCCGAGGTTGCGTCGGCCTCTCACCGGATGGCAGCTCCTCCACCGGGTTTCGGGGGACAGCCGGGCGGGCCTCCTCCGCCAGCTGCTGCTGCTGGTTCTCAGGCTTGGGGTCGAGTTGCGGCTGGTGTGGCGGCCCTCGGGGTTATGGCGGGTCCTGCGGCAGTAGTCCCTCGCCAACTCGGCGCGGGGCAGCAAGTGCAGGCCGTGGCGGCTGGGGCTTTGCCTCCACCGGGCTTCGCTTTCGGTGCGGTGGCGCAGGCGCCTAAGAGAAAGAAGAAGAAGAAGAAGACCAATGGAGCTGCAGGGCAGGCTCAGGTGCAGCAGCAGGGGCAGGTTCAGGCTGGAGGTCAAGCTCTGATTTTAGGGGGCCAGCAGGCCATCCCGGTGGTTGTGCAGCCGGCTATTGCACCTGCGGCTCCAACTGTGGCTGTTGTGCAGCCAGAGGTAGTGGTCGCTGAGGGGGCTGTGCAGGTGGTCAAGAAGACGAGGGCGTGGTGTTGGAAGTGTGCATCGAACACTCATGCTACCAAGGACTGCTCTGTCAATCACTTCTGTTTCATTTGTGAAAATGCGAAGCATCCAACACCTATGTGTCCAACTCTGAAGTTGCCAAGGCCAACAGTGCTTGTTGCTGGTCAGGGGCACGGCAACTCGATGTTCTTACATTTTCCTGATAGTCTGTGCAAGGCTGAATCGAGCCCTAATGATGATCCGGTTGCTCTTGTGAAAGTGCATGGCTCGGCTGTCACCGCAAAACAGGTGGAATCCTAGGTGGCAAGGTTGTGTCCTGTTCAATCGTGGAGGTGGGAAGCGATACCTAATGGAGTTGATTCTTTCACTGTGATCTTCCCTTCCAAAGAGGATTTGATGCGTCTCGATGGTATTGAGCTTGGTGTTCCTGCTCAATCTTCTAAACTTGTGTTCAGCCAATGGAAGCCGGTGGATGTGGAGCCTAAGTTGGAGTTGCATCAGATGTGGGTGCATGTTACCGGAGTACCAAGCCCGTTGCGACACTTCTGGGGTCTGTGGGCTGTCGGAACTCTTCTTGGTACCACAATTGATGTTGACATGCTTGCTCTTCGCCGCCGTGGGGTGGTCCGTATTTTAATTGGCATGATGGACAGGGAGAGTTTTAAAGATAGAGATGAGGAGGGGCTGTATATTAAGACTGATGGGGTGCTGCGGCTTAAGGGATATGACTTCACTTTTCGTCCCGAAAGTGAGGCTTTCATTCCAGAGGCAGATTTTGTACCTTTTGTCTGGCAGCGCAAAGGAAAGCATGATTCTGAGGACAATGGGTTGGAAGAAGAAGACTCTGGGGACATAGTAGGTCAAGGAGGAGCTTCTGACAACTCGGCGTCTAATATGGCAATTGATCCTAGCCCAGTAGTTGGGGGTGGGAGTAGTGGTGGACAGTCCCATAGTGGTTCTAAGCAAATGCTAATGGGAATTGCTGTTACTCCTTTCAATCCTAACCCTCAAACTCCTAGAGGCAAGGAGTTGCTTCAGTTATGGAAGAATGGCTTGGTCCTGGGTGGGGTGTCGGCGTCGGCCGACCGTGTGCCCCATAATCCGGTTGGTGGTGCTGTTGGCGGGGAGGCGCATCTGCCTCAGGAGGGCTCGGGTGCGGTGGCTAGCCCGCCGTGTGATGAGCTCGCCACGTCGCCGACGGAGGTGCTAATCGGGTCTCTCTCCTGCCCCATGTTGGGTGGCGCTTCTGGGTGTGTGTCGCCGGGCTATACCAAGGTGGTGGAGGACTCGACAGCGACCTCGTCTTCCGCCATATTGGCAGTGGCAGCCCAGGAGTCGCCATCTCCCCGTACGGTGGTTGAGAGGGCTGCTACTTCACCTGTGCCCTCTCCCACTGTGCGTCCGTCGATCGTTGAGGTGTCGTCTCCGGCTTCAGGCAATTTGGTTCGGGGGGCTGCTACACCGCCTCTGTCCTCTACCATTGTGCCTCCAGCGGTTGGGGGGCGTTCGCAGCCTACGGTGATTCCTAGGCGTAGCGGACGCCACTTCACTGCGAAGGATGGTGCCTCCGCAACGGACGAGGATGCGTTGGCTAAGGCTATGCGTCGCAAGGCGGAGTCTTTTTCTACTCCTGTCGGTACGTCTCGCCATAAGCAATCATTTCTGTCCTTTTCTACGTCTGCTGTTTCTTCTAAGCTTTCAGCAGTTGGCGTCAGTATGGGTAGAAGTGAGAAAGAAGTGGTTTTATCGGCTAATGTTTTGAAGCATGTAGAGTATGACCGCCTTAGGGTGTCTCCTAGTGTTTCGAAGCGGCAGGTGCTCTCCCCTATAGTTGATGATGAGGCGAATGACACAATAGATGGACAGCTTCTATCACATTTAGTGGGTGAGGTTACTGAAGTGGGTTTAGACGAGTCTAGGCTGGGTTCTTTTGATGACCTCTATGCCTCTGGCCGGAGATCTAAGTCTGCTAAAAATAATAAGAAGCAAGCTTCGCGTAAAAATGCGAAAAAAACAACCTCCCCAACAGTTTCTCGATGAATGGTGTTTTTATGAATAGCAGAGGTCTAGGTGACTTGGCTAAGCATTTAAATATTGCGCATTATGTTAGGGATCATAGGTTGGATTTTCTGGCTATTTCTGAAACGGGTAGACGGGATTTTCCAAGTTCTATTCTAGATCGCCTTTCAGGTGGAGTGGATTTTACTTGGCATTCTTGTCCGCCTCGCGGTAGGTCGGGTGGCATGCTTCTCGGTGTTAAATCGGATTCCATGGAGGTGTTGGACGTTTCGGATGGTGATTTTCATATCAAATTTCACTTACGTAACAAGTCCGACAACTTTATTTGGAGCCTAGTTGCCGTGTATGGGGCTGCCCAAGAGGATTATAAGGAGGCTTTTCTTCGAGAGTTGGTAAATTTAGCTAAGGATAATCCGTACCCTATTATTATAGGTGGGGACTTTAATATGCTAAGATACCGTCACGAGAAGAGCAGGGGCAGGTTCGATACCTATTGGCCTCACTTGTTCAATGCTGTCATAGATAGCTTGTCCTTGAGAGAGGTCCATATGTCGGGAAGACAATTTACTTGGGCTAATAGTCTCCCCGAACCGACGTACGAAAAGTTGGATCGAGTGCTAATGGATTCTCGTTGGGAAGAAAATTATCCATTAGTAACGGTTCGTGCTTTGGAGCGTATTGAGGTTTTCTCGGATCATGCCCCCATACTCTTGTCTACTGGAATGTTATTACCTTCTGTAAAGTCACAATTCAAATTTGAATTAGGTTGGCTGTTACGGGATGGTTTTGATGATCTGGTTAAAAGGGTTTGGTCTCAACCGGTTGTGGGTGTCACTGCCATCCAACGGTGGAATATTAAATTACGTAATTTGCGTAAATTCCTTCGTGGTTGGGCGAGACACACGACTGGTATGTTAAAAAAAGAAAAGGAACGCTTGTGTATAATCATTGATGAGCTTGATAAACTAGCAGAAATACGTCCTCTCTCAGCACAGGAGATTGAAATAAAAAATCAATCAAATGTGCAAGTGGGACGTATGCTGCGGGAAGAAGAGCTTAAATGGTACCAGCGGTCTAAGGCCCAGTTTATTTTGCAAGGGGATTCGAATACGCGTTATTTCCATAATGTTGCAAATGGCAGACATAGGAAGAAATGTATTCATTCCCTGCATCAGGACGAGGGGCTGATTGAGGGTCAACATAATCTCAAAGAGTATATCACAGGTTATTATAAAGGTCTGTTTGGGGCTCCGGAGGAAGGAAACTTCTCTCTAGATGAGTCACGGACGGATGATATTACCCAAGTGACTCCTGAGGAAAATAACCTACTTATTGCACCTTTTTCGGAAGAAGAGATAAGTAGGGCTATTAACCAAATGGAGCATAATAAGGCGCCTGGGCCTGATGGTTTTCCAGCTGAATTCTATCAGCATTTTTGGGATGTCATCAAGCCTGATTTGTTAGAGCTTTTCGGTAATCTACATGCTGGACGGCTTGAACTTTATCGCCTTAATTTTGGGGAAATCATTTTGTTACCTAAAATTCAAGAGGCTGAGAGGATACAACAGTACCGACCTATATGTCTCTTGAATGTTAGTTTCAAAATCTTTACAAAGGTAGCGACGTTAAGGTTGAATTCGGTTGCTGATCATGTGATTAAACCTACCCAAACTGCTTTCATGCAAGGGAGGAATATTCTAGATGGTGTCGTCGTTTTACACGAGACCGTACATGAGATGCATACGAAGAAACTTAACGGGGTTCTTTTTAAAATTGATTTTGAAAAGGCCTATGACAAAGTGAAATGGCCGTTCTTACTACAGACTCTAAGAATGAAGGGGTTCTCGGAGGAGTGGTGTGCCCTAATTCGTAACTTCGTAGTAGGAGGTAGCGTGGCGATAAAAGTCAATGATGACGTCGGGCGCTACTTCCAAACTAAGAAGGGATTACGGCAAGGTGATCCATTGTCGCCTATACTATTTAACATAGTGGCTGACATGTTAACCATTATGATTGAGAGGGCCAAAGTGGATGGTCAAATTGAAGGTTTAGTACCTCATCTGGTTGATGGGGGGCTTTCTATCCTTCAATATGCGGATGATACAATTCTTTTTATGGAACATGATCTGGATAAAGCTGCGAATTTGAAATTAATATTATCAGCATTCGAGCAATTATCGGGATTAAAAATTAACTTCCATAAAAGTGAATTGTTTTGCTTTGGCGAGGCTCAGGAAGCAGCTGCTCAATATGCCGACATATTTGGTTGTGAGCAGGGTCAGTTTCCTATAATGTACTTGGGTATTCCAATACATTATCGGAAATTGACTAATGTGGAATGGAGACACGTTGAGGAGCGTCTGCAAGCAAGACTGTCTAGTTGGAAAGGCAAATTACTATCCCTTGGTGGAAGGCTGGTTCTCATTAATTCGGTACTTACTAATATGGTGCTGTATATGATATCATTCTTCCAGTTACCGAAAGGAGTCTTGCATAAATTGGATTACTTCCGATCAAGATTTTTTTGGCAAGGGGATGGTGAGAAAAAGAAATATCGACTGGCTAAATGGGATGTTGTTTGCCGACCAAAGGATGAAGGGGGGCTGGGTATTCATGATCTTGGCATCAAGAATTCCGCCCTTCTGGGTAAGTGGCTTTTTAAGCTGCTGACCGACGATGGTATTTGGCAAAAACTACTCAGAAGGAAATACATCGGGTCAAAAGCGGTATCACAGGTAGTGTGGAAACCTGGTGATTCCCATTTTTGGGCCGGCCTAATGGCGACTAAGAAACATTTCTTTCGCTTTGGCGTATTTAATATTAAGGATGGCACGGAGATCAGATTCTGGGAGGATAAGTGGTTAGGTCATACCACTCTCCGGGAACAATATCCGGCTCTATACAATATTGTCCGTCACAAAGGGGATACGATAGCTACTGTTATGCAGAGCTCTCCACCCAATGTGACGTTCAGACGAGATTTATTTGGACCAAGATTAATGTCTTGGAACGCCTTGTTGGAACGGTTGGCAATGGTTCAACTCACACAAGGTTCTGATGAATTTCGATGGAATTTATGTGGGAATGGAAAGTTCTCAGTGGATTCTATGTATAGGGCGCTTGTGCACTCCGATGTGCCAGTCGATGATAATAAAAAAATATGGCAGATGAAGATTCCACTTAAAATAAAAGTGTTCTCGTGGTATCTTCGTAGAGGGGTCATATTAACAAAAGACAACCTTGTCAAGCGGAATTGGCATGGAAGTACTAGGTGTGTTTTTTGTTCTAACCAGGAGACAATTAAACACTTATTCTTCGAGTGTAATTTCGCACGGTCTATTTGGTCAGCTATCCAAGTGGCGTCTAACTTATATCCGCCTAAATCAGTTGCAAATGTTTTTGGAAACTGGTTACATGGGATAGATAAAAAGTTGAGAACTGTTATAAGGGTGGGAGCGATTGCCGTTATATGGGCGATTTGGCTAAGTAGGAATGACAAGGTTTTCAATGATAAAACTGTTTCTCATATGCAGGTTCTTTACCGAAGCACAGGTATTCTCCGTTCGTGGTCCACCTTACAACGAGGGGGACATCGAGACCTCTTTATGGAGGCATGTGCACGGTTGGAAGAGGTGGCGAGGGACATTTTTTCACGACATGGATGGCCGCTTGATAGTCGCATTGGACCTCCATAGGCTAGCAAGCAAGTTGTCTCTGCAGGCGCTTTACACTATCATGATGATTGTATTTCGGCTGCATTCCGGTTTTTCATCTTTTCTCGCTTCTTTGGCTGTGTGCATTTCTATGCGGAGGCCGGGTGTAATACTTTTTTATTAAGTAATAAAAGCCCTTTATCAAAAAAAAAAACGCATATCCAATTTGTGCCTTTATGAAGTTCGTGATCGGTAGAAATTTAGTATGAGGCTGAGGAAGCACACTTCGGTCAGGAATTCTGGTTGCGGAGTGGAAGAAACTTCTAATGGTTTGAGGCCATGGTACAGTCAAGTGGAACACGACTTATGGCTTAATGTATCGTCGAAACATAGCTTACATAGGATCTGTTTTGAAGATCTCTCCGAGACAAAGTAGATAGTGAAGACAGATCAAAATCAGGTTCACGGTTTGAAAGATAGTCCATATGTTCCGAATTAACTGAAGTGCTAGTCTTGTCCGAAGTCAAACTTCCTTAAATTTGACTAGTTCTGTAGAAAAATATGAAGAATCTAATTAACCAATTTGGTGGTATAGACGTTGACACATTTTTTTGACAAACCTAAAGAGGTACTGTACATGCATACCGAATAGCTGGCATATGGCGCCATGGTTTCGTTGTAGTGGCGTCCAAATTGCTTTACAGGGGAATGAATCACCATGTGAGTTGAGCCAAATAACACTAGAACGCAAGGAAAGTACGTCCAGCCAAAATGCGTGCCCGGTTATTGCACATTTGCACTGGTCAACGGCTTCAGCGCCGCTAAGGCAAGGCAGGGCGACGAAGAGAAGCCAGAACCATGAGCTGGGAACGTATGTCCCGGCCTTTGGGCTACTCCGTGCGGCACAATTTCTGCCTCAATCGTTTCCAGCAAGCTAACGTGATGCCAGCTGACATTTCCTCCAACTCCAGCCGATTTGTGGTTACGTCCAGCTAAGGTGAATAAAGATAAGTTTACATATCGCATCGTATGATCGTTTTGCACTAATGAACGCCCTCGCATCTCACCTTGTCAATTTGTCATGTTCGGGCTTTATGGTGTTCACATCTCACCTCGAATGCAATGATCTGCATATCTAGTTGACCAAAGGTTCCTTAGCGTGGGTGTTGTCATTCTAGTGGGTAATTCCATATATCCAATTGTGTCCTTCTGAAGTTTGTGATCAGTAGAGATCTACGCAAGACGCTGAGGGTGCAAACTTTGGTTAGGAATTCTGGTTCCGGAGTGGAAGAGACTTCTAATGGGTTGAGGCCATGGCTTGATCTTTGACTCAATGTATCTTCGAAACATAGCTAAATAGTTTTTTTTTTAATTCTTGGAGACAAAGGAGACAACAAAGACAGTTCAAATGCGGGTTCACGGTTTAAAAGATAGTCCATTTGTTCCAGATGTACTAAAGTTCTATTTTTGTTCTAAGTAAAACATCTTTATGGTTTGAGCGAGTCATAATACCGAACCGGTATGCCCCCCAATGGAGAGCCAAGGAGATCCAGAAGCTACTAGATATCACCATATAGCCGAGGGTCGAATTCCCGTCGGATATTTAAGTTTACCGTCGGTTAAAACTATATCCGACGGTGTACCGTCGGCTATCTACCGTCGGTGATGCTCGGTCGGCCATTACGCTTATACCCGACGGTGCAGTCGGATATTATCTTTGCTGACAGTGAAAACCCGATGGTGGGCGCTCGGCTATTTCATGGTCAACAGCTGCCTCAACATGCCCTGACGGCGGTTTTAACTGACCGTTCCCCGTCGGTTATGGATGTACCGACGGTTGTTTTTCCCCGTCGGCATTAACAATTGTCAACGGTTTATATGTCTTGTCAAATATTATTATATCCGAGAGGGCACATGGCACCGTCAAAAATGCAAAATAACTGACGTCCCAATAATTGACGCTGATGGTCACACATTATTATTGCTGACTGCTCCATAAATACCATCGAGTTGTATAGTTGCTGATGGGATTTTACGGCCAAAGGCATTTGGCCTCACCACCAGTATTTAGGGGTCATAGGGAAGGCTGTATATGACAAGTGTGGCACACTATGTAATTCAACACTTACAAGAGCAAGACAAATGACAAACAAGGAATCATATATAGCAGTCTCATAGTGCACCACAAACCGGACAAAAGTTGCAATTCAAATCACATTAAACTTTAATGATTCATGAAGACAAAAATGAAGATAAACATTTACATAAGTCAATTGCTCCAAAAACAACGAACTTCGCTTGGTTGAACGGTCATAACATGCTCATCACCGGAGATAGGGTTCTCATCATTCGACTATCTCCAACATTGCTTCAAATTCCTAAGAGAATATCAAATTAGTTGTTAGAAATATGGAAGCAAGAATCATAAATAGAAACAAACAAAAATAATCATAAGTTAGACGACGCGCACAATTATACAAACAAAATATATTGTTGTAATAAAGACAAATACTATGATCACTCAACTTAGTTTTTGACCAAAAAAATCACGGCACAAAGTTCTACTTTTACACCACAACACCAGGCAATTATAATCTGAGCGAGATGCAGGAAATTTTCTGGCATTGACTGATATTTCAGAGTCTAGTAGTGCAAGTCTCCTTGTGTATTAAAAGTACTAGTTAATAACTAATAATATTTCTACACATTTTCATGTAATTGACTGATTACCAACATAAGACTCGGCAGTAAACTTACTGATTCAGTTTCATGTTGATTAGAGGCATCTCAACATGTTGCAAGTCCAACTTCAGAGTCTGATGTGGCCTATAATTAACACAAGTTAAATCAAATAGCAGATCGGAGATGTGCAGAAGAAATTTACTTTAAACATTGTACCACAGTGGAAAGGGATTTTATCAGCAGAGAAAACAAGGCATGTTAGGTGAATAGTTGCAGATAAAAATTTAGTTTCAGCATCCAAGCTGCAGATATACAATGAAACTTCAAAGGCGAGCTACACAAGATCATTATCTCTCACAAATTAGGCACAGGTCTAGAGCATATATTGGTGTTGCGCAAGTTCTGACCTCTACAAAAAGTTCAAGATTGTATTCAAGGGTGGAAGTATTAAGACGAATATACATATATTCATGGCAGCAAAAGTAACGAGTGGGAACCACAAGATCAAACATGTTCAAATAGCAAGTAAGATTGCTCCTATTATTATAACTAGTTACATAATCTGAGTCCATGTTAAAAATAGTGGTAGAATCTTAAGTTCATGTTAAACATAGTAGCAGAATCTGAGAGCAGTTCACCTTAATCAAGATAGTTTAGTTCCCTTTTGATTGAATACATCCATCGCTTGTATGATCCTCTGATCCTCTCAGCATTCTCGTCGTAGATGGCATAAAAACAAGGGTAAAGTACAAATTGATAGGAACGCCAGTGCTCCGCCAACTCAGACAAAAGAAAGCCCACTAGCCAGCCTACCTCTCCACTTCCCCTTTCTTCTAAAAAAAGAACGATCTGGAGAAGAGAAACTGATCTGGAAAAGAGAAACTGACCACTGACGAACTTGAACTGCTAACGATGCCTGAGATGCATACATGATACATGGCCACTGTGTACGGAACAACAAAAAGCTAAGCCAGATCCTAAGAAATAGGCACAAGCAGCAAGCAAAATTCGAGTGAGATGATGGAGAGCTGACAAGGTTACCTGCAGGTCCTGCTCGACCTTGCGGCGGTGACGAGAGCTGGCGCCGGGGATGGTGACCAGGAAGCGAGTCGCGGCGGCGGAGAGGGCCGACTTCAGGCGGCGGGCGGCGGGCGGCGGGCGGCGGGAGAGAGGACCATCTCACCGCGCGCCTCATCCCGGTCCTATGGCGGTGGCTAGGGATCCTAGCGATCCTCACCTCCTTCTGGTCATGGATGGCCACAGCTCGGAGGGGAGGGGGAAGGGGAGGGGATCGTCGGGAAGGTGGATGCGCTCAATGAGGGAAGACGGCGGCGGCGCTTGTCGGTAGCATGGAAAAAAAATAGCCCGCTATATCCCGTATAATAGCGCGCTATATCTTATTTGAAGAGGCTACGCTATATTTAGCCAAAAATAGCCGCTACGACGTTAATTATGTTTTATACGTGTTAAACCCCGCTAAACACGTTAGCGTTATAGCACGTTATTTTTTTTAGAAATAAACGAGATTCCACCGCCCAAAAAAATGTCCAACACGCACTCCTACTCACTAGGTCACTCCCCACTATCTAACCCAATCCTCCTCGGATGTTCACGGGAGCGACGGCGACGTCTCATCGAGTTCCAGGCTTGCAGCGACGACGGGAGCGCTTCCTCCACCGACGGATCAAGCTCTTCCTCCACCTCGAGTTGCATCGGCGCCGGGAGCGCTTCTCAAATGAGATTTTCTCATCCTAGAAAGAGGATGTTTCCTGTTTTACGTGGTGATGATGGGGTGCAAACTGGTGGATCTTCTAGTGAATCCGAAGATGACACCAGTGTTCTAATTAAAAGTTTAAAACGGGTTGTCTTTTAGAGTTTGGTACTTTGTTTATGAATTTATGCCTCATATTTGTGTCTATGCCATGGAATTGGCCCTTGATTTTTGTATCTGGTTAACTAGTTATGTATGTATTGGTTTTGGACAAATATATAATGCTGAAATCCTTAATATTTAGGCTATATATTACATTGTTTTGCGAAACACTATTTCAAATATAGCACGATATATCACGCTATAACTTTTATAACTTTTTAAGAAGGGTCACGCTAAAAATGATAGCGCGTTATTTTTTTCCTTGGTCGGTAGGCGCACGCGGGTTAGGTTTAGGAGGAAAGTGGGATTTTAGGGTCGTGGTAGTGGGTGGACGGGCGGTTTTCTACCACACTTTTTGGCGGAAAAAAATCTGGGCGCGCGCGTAGTTTGCGCCTAAAATATTCCCGCTTGACCCGAGAAAACAAATATCTCGCGCGCTTCGTCCAAAATGACTGTGCCGGATTGAAATATTCGTGGTTTTAAAAATTCATGGAAATACTATATCTTTAAAAATAAAATCCAACATACTCCAACTTTTTTCACATGGAAAATACACCATTTAAATGTAAATGTAAAAGTTTGCTATTTTTCTCCAAACATGTGGGAAGAAGAGTGCCCGCCTCCGTCGAAGGCATGGACATCGACAACCGTCACTTCCTTCCCATGCTCGAGCAAGTTGTGTGTGTGAGGTTGGTCCAAGACGGGTCATCTTAGCTCGCATGGGGAGGGCAAGTGGGAAAGAGGGTGAGTAGTGGTGGCGGCAATTGGAGGAGCAGTCGATACTTCGTCAACGCGTCCAAATCTCCGCCTATAAGAGTTTATACATTTTGATCATATGTGTGTTGACGCGTTGCGTGCGTCACCAAAAAATTATTTCTCTAACATATATGAGATACATTGAATTACTTGGACTCTACTCTGCTTTGTAATTTAGGATCTCATTTTCACTCATTTCAACCTTCTACATTTTTTATCATGTAGATTTGCTCTAAATTCTTTTGTCATCAATTGATCGAGACCCTCCACTATTTTCTTGGGTTCCACAAAATATTTCTCTATAACGAATGTTTTATAGATGATGTATGATTAGAAACTTGTCAGTGTCGGGAAAGGTGGCAAAGGTGACGACTCGTCGTCAAACGAACGTAAAGGGGAAATCCGTAGTCTGTATTTGGGCGTTTTCAGGAATACGATGGGAAACATACGAAAATATCAAAGATCAATATCGATATGAACAAGGCCAAACATATTTTCATTTTTAAGTGTCTCCTCATAAAAAAACTAATTGATCTTAACAATAATTCCCCCTAAATATTTTATAAATGAATTTAAGTTTGTTATTAATCCGCACACATCAGGTTATTCTACTTGGCCCATGATCGATACGTGGTAATTTTGGACTCGTCACTTGACTTTGACCCCTCAAAATGTTAAAAAATGGCTCAATCGTGGGTGCCGACAAGATCGTTAGTCTCAGATGTCCATGAAATGGAGAAACTACATATTATATTTTTAACACATGCATAACCAAAAATTATGTCCACGAATAGCAATACATTCTAGCCAATGTCCCGCATGTCCCCAACATCCACCCTTCATTAGCCATTGATTAAAATAACCGAGAGGCAATCTTAACCGTCGGCTATTACTACTCACTGTCGGGTATTTCCACATATGACTGAGGGTTACTATTTGACCGTCGGTTATTAAAACATATAACCGACGGTTATTTACGAACCGTCGGATATGTAACAAAATAGCCGACGGTGGTGATTACACCGTCGGCTATTATTATTAACCGTAAGATATTATGCATTAATGCCCAAGCAAAGTTTTCTCCCCGTCGGGTATTTTAAAAACCATCGGCTATGGTAGGTAATAACCGAGTGGTCGTCTTAAACCGTCGGTAATTACCGGTACCGTCGGGCATTAGGGAAATACCCGACGACCCCTCGGTTATTAAAATTCACCGTCGGTCATAAGGGGATTTCTAGTAGTGCTAGGGTTTCCGCCCCCTCGCCAGAGATACCGTCGGTCTGTCCCACCTACAGTGGACCTTGGGGTCTTGTGGTGTGGACCACGGCCCCTCGCCAGCGGGAGGGTTCACGTTTCTTTTTTAGTTAGTTTCAACATCTTTTTCGGGATGGTGAGGCGGCGGCGACATCTTCAATGCCCTATCCCCACTCCGGCGGTGCGCCTAGTGTCAGTAGAGCGTGTATGGAGTTGTCTTTCAGACGGATCTTCTGGGATCCGGTCCGTTTTCGTTAGTGTGGTTGCAAGTCTGGCTGTTCCGATCTTTCCTTTGCGAAGGTGCTGCTATGGTGCACTAATCCTTTATGGTTTAGCACAACGACTTCTCGTCTGTCTACGACGACAAGCTTGCCATCCACGCGAGACCCGCTTGATCACGCATCTTGGAGGTGATCGTCTATAGCTACGAAAAGATCATGATTTTGTAGAATAAGTCAGCTAGATGATTCAAAACTTTTGATTCGGTCGTCAGCTTGTTGCGAACATGTCAAAGAGCCCAACGATGAGATCGAATCCATTAAAAAGGGGGCTAAGAAGAGAATCCATAGAAGTCTAGAAGATTGACCCGAAAACCCCTTATGGCGAAGAACTGAGCAAACTTAGATTGAGACCAACTACACCCTAGCAATGGCCGCAAACACTCAAGGAAAAGATTTTCATGTTGGCGCGTGTATTTTGTGGTTATGTGCAGTCAATCTGCATAAAGAAAAGATTGATGGTGATATGGTATCATATGGTTTGTTATGAAATATTGTATCATATATGCACTTTTTTTAAACGCAAACGGTTTATTCACACTTGTCATGTTCTGGTGTATCATATAAACACCTCTTTTGAAAAACCCGTAAATAGTTTATCCACACTTGTCATGTTCTGGTGTTGACATCTCGCGCCCACATGTTCTCATAATGCAATGAACTGCATTCTTCTTTCTTGACAAAGTTTTCGTTATCAACCTTGATGAACTTTTCCTTTTGATACACCAGTCCAGGGATTCCTAGCAACATGATCAACCAAAATGGAACTAATTACAGGCCTGAAGCAGGGTAAATAAGTTTTTTTTTAAACAAGGCAAAAGATTTGAAGCTAACACTGATCGAAGTATATGAGTATAGATGCTAACCGGGAGAAAAGGTAAGATGCAAGACCGTCCCGACCCCACCGTCTCCATTGACAACCTCGACCTTGGAGATAATGTTAGGGAGCAATTGAGGAATCAACTGGGCAAGGAGGAGGCTTCCGTAGACCTCCCACAAATCAGTTGCGGGGAGGCTAGTCTGCAACTCATGGGAAAGACTCCCTTTCATTGCTATTGTGAGAGCAACTCCAGCTACCCCCCCCCCCCCACGAAGCCCCCCAGGACAACTTTTCGACGCCGGCGGTCCATTATCCCCGTAGTCGCGCCCCCAGGACCCCCCTAAGGCCTCGTTTTTCGCCGGATTTGGGCCAAATTTTATCCGGCGTCCCAGGCCTGGCCGCCGGCGAAAGGGGAAAACCGCGCGGGCCACCCCTGTCGGCGAGAGAACGCACCTTTCCACCAACAGATTCGTCCTTTCCTCCTCTCCTTCTCCCCGTCGCCGGCACCGACTCCTCCCTTCCGCCGCGAGCTCGCCACCAAAACCACCGCCAACCACCGCGACGACACCCTCTGCCGTATCCCCCTCCCCGCCCTATCCGCCTCCACCCGAGAATCGCCGTCGCGGTCAAGCTTCGCGCACATCCGCCTCCACCCTGCCCGCGAGGTGTTCGACGCTTTGCCTCGATGGACTCCGACGATGAGGAGATGCTCGCCGCTCTGCTGGACGAGGAAGCCGACTCTGCCGCCACCGACGACGAAGAGCACTTGCTGATGCTCGCCTGTCTGGTTGGCCTGTACGACGCCGATGCACATCCGAAGCGCGGTGGTTCGGCACCAGGTTGGCGCAAGAGCAAGGCACGCCAGCGTGCCGAGGGGTATTGCATGCTATATGCCGACTACTTCGCCGACGATCCAGTACACAGCGAGAAGATATTTCAGCGCCATTTCAGGATGAATCGGCACCTTTTCCTTAAGATTGTGCATGGCGTCCGAGAGTTCGACAACTACTTCGTTTGCAAGAAGGATTGCACCGGTACGGTTGGTTTTTCCTCGCTCCAGAAGTGTACGGTCGCATTGAGATTGCTTGCATATGGAGCTCCAGCTGATTCGCATGATGACTATCTGTGCATGGCCGAATCCACCATCCTTGAGTGCTTCTACAGGTTCTGCAGAGCCGTAATTGCCGCATTTGGACCTGAATATTTGCGATCACCCACTGCTGAAGACACTGCTCGATCCTAGCCGAGAATGAAGCAAGAGGATTTCCTGGGATGCTAGGAAGCATCGACTGCATGCACTGGAAATGGAAGAACTGTCCATTTGCTTGGCAGGGGATGTACAAAGGGCACAAAGGCGGTTGCAGTGTCGTACTTGAGGCAGTGGCTTCGTATGATACCTGGATTTGGCATTCCTTCTTTGGAATGCCAGGATCAAACAACGACATCAACGTCCTGCAGTGCTCGCCTGTCTTCTCCAAACTTGTTGAAGGTATTGCTCCCCCGGTGAACTTCGAGATCAACGGGCACCATTACAACAAGGGATACTACCTGGCAGATGGTATCTATCCAAAATGGTCAACATTTGTGAAAACCATCTCAAACCCTGTGCCGAAGACGGCTCAAGCTTGGTTTGCCAAGTGTCAGGAGGCTTGCAGGAAGGATGTCGAGCGGGCATTTGGTGGGATCCAAGCTCGATTTGCTGTTGTCCGGTATCCCGCTATGTCCTGGTCGAAAGATCAGATGTGGGAGGTGATGACTTGTTGTGTGATCTTGCACAACATGATCATTGAGAGCGAGCGGAAGTATCCAGTAGATGAGAAGGAGAAGAAGGTGCCATACTTCAGACAGGGTCCTCTCGTGGGCGAGGATCCAGAGGAGAGCGAGCGTCTGCCTGTACCGAAATCATGGACTGCCTACCTTGCAAAGCGTCAGGAGATCCGAGACCCAGTAGTTCATGAGCAATTGCAGCAAGATCTGGTGGAGCACCTGTGGAGGCGCAAAGGCGAGGTCTAGGTTTTATGTAATTTGATTTTAAAAACTTGTTTTAAATTTTATGATTTGTTAAACAATTTGTAATAATTTTTCTGTCGAATTATTTGATACAAATGATAAATTTGCTTTAAAAATAATGGATTTACTAGTAAAATGGGGTTCTATGATTATTTTCGCCGGAAAACGCCAGAAAACGCCGGGTTGGGGGGCGACACGGCTGGGAATCGGGCTGCCCCCATGCCGTTTTTTTCCGCCGGCGCCCCCCAGCAGGCCCAAAAAATCGCCGGCAATTCGGCCTGGGGGGCCAACGGCTGGAGTTGCTCTGAGCTGTGTGACTTGTCAAGGGGTACACTTCACAGCAAGTTCTGGCTACATTTATAGAACCTTTTTTCCTAAAAATAGTAGAAGGAGGTTTCCTAGATCTTGGATTTCTGAAGTATTTGATGCGATTTGAGATCATAGGGAATGCGGACAAGACATCTATAATTAGATCAACCGTCGAATATGAAGTTGGCGACGAGGATACAGGCACCGCATCCCTTGCCAATACCGATTTGTTAGCTGGTCTTGCGGAGGCCGTCACGAAGTATATCAAGGCACAGAAGAGCTCTGAGCAAACTTCATAAGAACAAAGCATCCCACCACATGAATGTATTAAATAAGTTGAAGCGGCTTCGTTTGTAATTTATTATTCGATGTGTTACTGCTTACATTTCTTGTATGATTATATGCTTTTGTTGCAATTTATTATTCGATGTGTTACTGCTTATGTTTCTTGTATGATTATATGCTTTTGTTGCAATTTACCATCATGGTGCCGCAAATGTGTGCAATGGAAAAAAAAAGTGCCCAGTAGCATACTTTTCTATGCTTTGTATTTAGATGAGCATGCTGATCAAATGCCCTGTGAATTGTATTCAACGGTTATATAGAAGTAATAGTGTCGGTGTTAGTTGATTGCTACGGCCACAGGTATGTGCCATTCCAGTATAGCTTTGAAGAAAACTAGCCAGAGTACGGCTCATGTGATGCGAGCCAGGGCCCAGGAGTACAAAATTATCAACAACCCCATGTTTCAGAGTATTTTTCTTCTTCTGAAGCCCATGCAAGATACATCAAGCATCATCTTTCACCAGTTAAAGCTCCCCCGCAGCCAACAATGTACCATCAGATTATCATGGAGTAAACTGCATTTTTGTACCCCCAAAGATGGCAGTCGTGACAGTGACATTGACCACATCTTCGGGGTGCAAAGCAGAATTTACTCAGTTAGGATCTTTGTGTCCAATTGCTTTCGTCCCTGTTGGACTGGAGTATGTTTCGAATTTGAAAACATACCATTGCTATCTACGTGATTTGGCATATGGTCTTACTTCCTTCAGAACTTTGTTTACATTCATTTTTCTGCTGCTGTGTACCACCACACAGGTGAATCAAAAAGCACCTGCAATCAGCATGGTTAGAAGGTAGACTCCCCTAGCACCTAAGCGACGATTGCATTACAGGCCATCCAGAGTTGGTACTAAACCCAAACGGTTTGACAAGTTTCACTCACTTAGAAATATTAACTAGTAACTACACCTCCAACAGCACCACACAACAAGAGGAGAACTGGCATAACTGGCAGTTTACCATTCTCTTATCGAAAGATTGTACCACATACAGTTTGATGGTACCTCGACGGTATGATAGCATAAGATAGTCATAGCAGGCAGATGCTTATCAAAGGTGTTACCTGGAACTAAGGCGAAATGCATACATTACATAGGGCAAAGCTGAAGCTGAGGTCGTCCAAGTATGGAGCAGACTCGCAAACAGTCAGGCGTAACTCATGCTTCCGCATCACATCACGGATCACTGTGCATTGGATGGACCTGGAGGTTTCTCCCTGGGATGCTTTGATCCATAGTGATCTGTCAGCTGCTTCTCATTGGCCAGTTGCGTCTGCACATAGATAGATATAGGCAATGTTACATGCATGAGGTTCCCATTGCATCATCCAAAGAGGCGTATGTAAAAGCGGGAAATCATGTACGATTAATTATACACTACAGATCCATTTCGTTTGCACACAGTTTTGAACCGAATTGCCCAAAGGGACAGTGAGTATCATGCTTGTAGCAGCAGCAGTTTATTTCAGCTTTAAAAGGGGAACAGGACATCGCGCATGGGAATTGGACCGAGACTCCGCCGATCAATCGTATATACTCAGTGCCAGGATGAACTACGAAACCGAATTACGTGCGAGGTCGACAACCCCCTGAATCTAGGGGCAAGTCAAAGGGGAGAGGCGATTAGGAAGAAGACCCTGGGTGGTGGGTGCTGACCTTGCAGATGGGGCAGATGATCTTGAGCCCTTCGGCGCGGGCCTCGAGCTGCGAGCCCTTGGACTTCTGGTTCTTCTCCGCGCTCCGCCGCTGCGCGTCGATCTTCTGCTTCCCCCGCGTCATCCCCCCTCTCTTCTCTTCCGCCTCCGATCGATCTTGAGCCGAGCTCTCCCCCCGTCTCCGTCCAGACAGACAACGACCACGGCTCTTCTGGATCCTTCCGTTACCTTTCCGTTCCGCTCGCCGGCAGACCTACATGGGCCTATCCACTCATGACCGAATCGCCGTGCCAGATTCGGCCCAGCGTGCTATCGACTCCTATCGACTGACACCCATCTTCGAGACCAACAAGACAGAAGAGGACGAAAATCATCGTTCTTTGAAGATGTTTTATCCTCGTTGTGGAAGATGATGTTCCCGTCGACACTCTCGAATCACAGTGATGGATTGTGTGAGTACATGGATGAGTGCAACTACATTGGATTTGGTGTTTCTAAAGAAAGAGATCGTTTTTCGTGCTACTTTTGATGGGCTGGAGTACTGGACACAACTGGAGGCGCTGATCGTGAATACAGAAAATTGACAATTATTCCCTCCGTTCCATAATGTAATCCTTTTTAGCATTTCTCTTTCCATCCATATCTAGACATGTTTAGTGTAGATTCATTGACCTTACACTAAACATGTCTAGATACGGATGGAAAGAGAAATACTAAAAAGCCTTATATTATGGAACGGAGGTAGTAGTCAATTACCGAGCAGAGCACACGGACTGAACTGAAAACATTCAGAAATCTAGTGCATGGGGGCGTAGGTAAGCGTTGATCCTGAATTCAGAAAATAGACAAGTACAGAGCAGAGCACAGGGACAGAAAATATTCAGAAATCTAGTGCGTGGGCGCTAATCTCGCGAATTGCATTGGGGATCTTGATTCTTGTGTACTACAAGTATCACGTTGAAAGTTAACAGTACAAAGTTGATTCTTCCAATAAACCACAAGCCACTCTCAACTCTACCGAGGAAAGCAAAACTGAGTTCCTTTCAATCCACGGGAACTAATTCAAATTGTATGTACGAACATCAGTTACAAGATTAAGATCCAAGTGGTTCTGCATCCATACAGTAAGAGCCTACAGGTACGGCGACAACGCCGACCAGATTACAGAACGGGAACTGGGATTCGTCCTGAACAACGATTGAATGCCATCAATCAGGTCCATGGCGTTGTACCCCGTCAGATCATCGAAATATTCGAGCTGCATCTGGCATCCCGCCGGGTTGAGTGTGAGCATGGCGATGACGAGCGCCGTCGCAGCGACGGCGGACGGCAAGAACTGAAGGCACCCGTATTCGAGGAGCGACTCGTCTGCGAGGTGATGCGCCAGCCTCCGAATCTCCATGTTCTTCTGTCCTCTGCTGTGCCTGGTGAAGTGCTCGACGAAGGTGTGAGCCGTCGGGCCGCTGAGCTCGTACCGGAGCGTCTCCAGCATCTCGCGCTCCATGTCGATCACCTCCTTGCTCGTGGCGAACCCGCAGTACCCGGCGATGTCCGCGGCGTTCAACTCGAGGATCGTGCTCCGCTGCTCGTACTTGGCGGCGGTGAAGACGGCGGCGGCGCCCAGCAGGCGGAGCTCGTAGTCGTCGCTGCTGTGACTCTTCGACAGTGTTCGCGCCGACAGGACGCGGTCGACGTAGGAGACGGCGCGGTGAAGCGTGCCGGGAGCAAGGTGGAAGTCCCGGGCGAGATCGTCCATCGAGACGACGAGGTCGGCGCGCGCCTGCTCGTCCATCCGATCTCCTTGCACCGTCTTCAGGTAGTCGGGCGAGGGCTGCAGCTTGACGTTCCGCTCCATCTCCCGCAGATTGAAGTCGATGTCGGCGTCGTAGTCGGGCACCCACGGGCAAGGCCGCGGGCGCTTGGCGGCGGGGTTCTCTGATGCGGCGACGTCCGAGACAGGAGGAGCAGCGCGCTTTCTTGGGACTGACACCACCACGGCGGGCTGGACGGCGGTGGCGAACAAGTCGCATGGCGCCGGTAGCATCGCGGAGGATGGCTCTAGGGTGGCCGGAAGATCGACGTAGGCCGGGGCAAAGTCGGCGCATGGACGGCGAGGAAGTGCACCGATGGCCCGGAGGTAGTCGTCGTCGAACTCCGTGGTCTGGTGGGCGGCGGCGCAGCCTGAGAAGGCGGCGGGAAGCGGCGGAGCGGAAAGGAGCTCGGCGGTGAAGGGATCCATGATATCCATGGGTGCTTGCTGATTGATCTTGTGGACTCTGGATCGGCAGGAAGGAAACAAGAGCAGGGGGGTTATGAGCAGCAAATCTCCTGCGGGATCGGGTTCTTTATAAGTATCTGGGAACCGCGTCTGTCTCGCGATCCTTGCACCTGGCAGGACTCGGATTCGAATGAAGTCGCCGTGCAAAGGAGCGAATCACCGTGCTACACAAGCATGCGCGTTCTGAGTTTCGAATTCCGATCTCGTTCAAAGTTTCGCTCTGGGCCTCTGGCACTGAACTGGCAGTGCAGTTTGTTTCCATATAGGATTCCGACTGCAAGTCGTGCCGCGGCCTCGGTCGATCGTGCATGCATCAATCAGATCATCCTGCCACACGCGCATTGGCCAGGGTCGCGATCTAGTCCGCCAAAGCGTTATGCCCACGGCTTTGATAAGCTTTAAACGTCATGAGATATATAGATCATCGCTCCCATTCAATGGTAGGCAATACACGCCATGAAAAGCTTGAAGAATAGCCATTAGCTAGGGATCGTTCCAACTGACAGTTCCAGCTTACACCCATGTATTTATTCAGCCTGTCAGTGCAATACATGGATGGGCAAACCTCAAATTGCATCTACCGAAAATAATTTATTCGACAAGTTACAGCGGTTGGACACATTACCACAGAAGAGGAAACAAAGGAGAAAGTCGTCCTAAACAAGACTGAACAAAACGCTGCCTACACATTCTGCTTACATCAACCAACCAATGACCTACTGCCCATTGGGTCGTCTCCCACCCGACTTCATCATATTACAGTGGAAGAGAGTAACCACGGAGGTACTTGGAATCGACCCCGGATTCCCGGAGCAGCGCTACCCGGCCTGTTCTGGCGACCTGTTACGTGAGGAACACAACAGAGAGGAAAGCAGCCAATAAGTTCTTGGAAAGAATTATCAAGAGCAAGCATAGAGATTCATTGTTCAAAAGCAAATATGAAAGATAGCACATCTTACTAAGTACAAATGAGGTAAATGCATGTGCAAATGATTGAAAAAAAACTCGGTGGTAAATAGAAAGGTACTACTATCTTTGCTCGCTAACTGACAAAGAATCAACTTGAAGTTATTCGAGGGACCTATGCCTTGCCCTGACCCTCAGCACAATTTTTTTGCAGACAAGTGTTAGCATATACAAATGTTTTCGTTGATTATTTTGATAAATAACAACTTACTGTGGAGTATGTTCAGAAACAATATGAAGCAATTGACAGATGAATTATGTGGACTGAGATTATTTCCATATTAGATTTGGTCTCACAACCACATCAACAGTAGTAAAGCAAAGAGAACACAAAATAAAATGAAAGGCTCATCTAAAACTACTTGTTCCCACTCACGAGAAGCAAATAGAGAAGAGGCGAAAACAATTAACATACCTCACATAAGCCATAAGGCTCCAACAGTCTTTGTAGTGCAACCATCTTGTCAAGATCCCCGGTAAGCTACATAGCATCAGTAAGTACCAGTACGTAAGAGTTCTCCATAATTGAACAGCCTTAAGTAAAGCAGAATAAATAGTTTGGTCATGTTAAACATTCAATCTTTTTATGCAAGCAGTTCATCCTGTTACTACCAGAATAGTTCACAAAACAGCAGAAGCTCGGAATCATTCATTAGGAACACAGGAATTCTAAAGATTACCATACAAAAATTAGAGTTTCTCAAAAAACAGGGCCTCAATTTTTAGTTTGTACAGAAGATGGTCCTTTTTTCTCTCTCTTCCACTTTTTTGTTTTCCTTTTGCCTCTGTTGGGTTTCATATCTATCCTACCCCAACTTGCGTGGGACAAAAAGGCTTTGTTGTTGTTGTACACAAGATGGTACTCTTGATCTTAAGTTTGTACCCAATCTGCTTCAATACCTACTGTATCACACTTAAGAATCGATAAAGCTAATGTATAACATCGACAATCACAAACAATAGACAGACACCTAATTAAGCAAGAAGCTCACTTGTAGTGTAACTGTGTGATCAGAAAGATCCACACATTCTGCCCGGAAGATTTGACCAATATCTAGTATCTCCCTCCGAGCAGCAGTGTTCCCAGATACCTTGATAAGCATCAGTTCCCTTTCGGCAAAAGGTAAGTGAGTTAAATCTTCAACCTGGGACAGTCACATGATTTGCATTAGCACAATGCATTATTTGCTAATTGCTACTAAAACTTATTGCTCTAAGAAATTGCATGTCAGTTACCTCGAGTACATCGATAAGTTTGTAAAGCTGCTGAACTAACTTCCCGATGGATTCATCAGTTCCAGGAACAACTGTTGTAATCCGTGAAATGCCTTCCTTTTCAGCTCGGCCAACAGCAAGACTCTGGGGATATATAATGGTTTCATTGACAACTAGCCTGGCACTACATAAAACCAATCAACAGAAGTTTTGAGCAAACCTGTATACTGTAGCCCCTGCGAGCAAAAACTCCTGTTACAATGTTGAGGACACCAGGACAATCATTCACAAGGATGGAAAGGGTATGCGAGCAAAGTCCGCTTGACTGTACCAAACAAAGGCATCATTATCTTAGAAGCTGTACCATTACTATAGCGTGTATTATCATGCCTGTTAAGCATTGTGAAGCTTGAAGTTACAAGGCATCTGTTTATAACTTTATATCTGATTACTTACAAAGATAATAAAGATGCAAAATGTGAACACAATGTGGTCATGATAGAATTAGATTCAGTTTGAATAAACATAGCATATAGTTTATGGGTCATTGAGTTACATAAATAAAATGATGTTTCTTTTGCAGTACTGTTAATCTTTGAGCTTACATCTTCATCGTCAAGAACACCCCAATGGGCATCAAGTACTTGGTTCATGGACATGCTCTCATAAGGTTCCACAGGATACACATCACCCTGAACAAAAAATTCAAAAGTCAAAACAACTATAAGAATCAGCAGCAACAGATGTGACATTGGAAGTCGGAAACATTTTACTCGGAGTTGTGTTGCTTCAGTTGTGCTTTTAAAAGTGTCAGCCCAGTTCAGACCAGAAAGTTCATGTATGACTAGTAAGTACTAAGTAGTAATGTAAGCTATGACCGATACAAGAACGGTCAACCACAATTTGAGTGTCTGAGGTGTTATGTTTAAGTGATACACTGGTACATGACTTTGGATGGCAGCCTTTTTTAGTATCGCATTTAGTCAGCTCAGCCACTGGTTAGTACATAATTTCCTGAAGATATAAATTGCCATCTATGTGGTGATACTGAAACCAATGAGCATATCTTGTATATATCTATGTCCTTTAGCTAACTTTGTTCAGGTGGCCTTGAAGGGGGCTTTCAAGAGTTGCAAGTTAGCGCCTACCTTTCTATGAGGTTTGGCTCTTGAAACTTGGGGGCTTTTCCTAACTCAAAATGATATGACTTTCAAGAGGAAACCTGTTTATTATCCTGTATCGCGTAGCCGTATTTACAAAATTAAATCTTCTATGCAGCAACAGTGGGGTTGCTGAAGACTACATACCAGGATTATGTTAAAGCTGCAGGTCAGACTTTGCTTCAAACTGTAAAGCTGAAACATTTATGTTGGCCTCCTTAAAGTGGCCTCTGTGTCTGATTGAAGATATGGAGTTCGTAAGATCTTTTCCATTATTGATGTGTCATTCACGTAAGAGAGACATATTTTAAGAGTGGCATAGGTTACCAAGTATTTAAGCTGTAAACAACAGCATTCTAAAAGGTACTAGGCAGACATTGGCACCTACAGCCCAAGGACCACCTTGCTTTTATAGCAGTTGAAACAGAACAAGAGGGACTGTGCAACAAATATGGAGTTGGTTTTATAAGCATAGAAACATACCCCAGCACTGGATGGTTGATCAACACTGCCATTAACCGTCTTATTCACAGACGTAAGAAGAGGATTTCTCTGGGATGCTTTTATGAGGTCCGGGTAAGAAGCAGTAGAAAATCCCCAGAAACGGGCAGTTGCTCCAATCTTTTCACGCCTCAAGGCAATCTAAGAACGTTGAGACAAAAAAAAATTAGCTGATGAAGAAATGTGCACATGGATGTAGGTAGCAAATGGTTAAGGAAATACTTTTCCCGTTCTACAAATTTCTTCGATCCCAAATTTTCTTAGGTTCCTTTGTGCCGCAACAATTTTTCCAGGATCTCCAGTTACCTACAGCGTTGATCAGATGAACATCGAGAGACTTAATCCAGCATAAACACAGAACACCTAGACCTTATAATAATGTTTCAACTCAAGTGTTTACCTCTAGGGTTAGAGTGTTCTCGGAAATATCAACAACTTTCGCTCGGAAAACATTAGCTACAAACATGACCTGTCAACCATGAGGCAAGAGTCCTGTTACAACTGTGGAAATGAAAAAGGTACCAATACACTAATTCAATGATTAGACAAAGTTTTGATATCATGGAGATACAGATCAACAACATATCTTACATCAGCACGTTGGTCCGGTTTAGCATTGAGTTTTATAAGCATGAGCTCTCTTTCAACCTGAGGCTCCTTGGATAGATCTTCAACCTGCAATTTATTGGATTCAAATGGGACAAATCAGGGGCGGACACACGTTGTATCAAGGGTATTCAGCTGAATACCAAAAAAATTGGCAAAATTTAATACATAGTGCTAGAGGCATCAATTCTGGCCTTATTTGTACAAATCACATGCAATTTTTGCTGAAGCAATCGTTCAGTGTCTTGGTTGGAATAAGTCCACGGAAGCAACAGTTCATGGGATCAAATGTTACTTCCTTCATTTGTTTCTTTAGGTTTGTTTTGTAGTTTTCTATTTATTTTGAATACCCATTGTCAAAATCCTGAGCCCGCCAACAAATATTAACAAAAAGAATCATACTACCACTCTAATTACAATCACAGAAGAGCATACAGTAAGAAAAGAAATCTGGAAGCGTGCAGAACATTCCCTAAAGGAGTTTCCTTGTAATACCCATGAACATTCACAAATTAAAGTACATGGTCTAATAACGGAATAAACAGTGACTCAACTCTCAAGTAGCATCGACAGATAGTGATCACAAGAACAAGTAAAAGCCTAAATCTGAAGAACAATCTGTCACTCGTGAAATTTTCTAGCTACGAAATGCTCATGGTCTAATAGCAGAACAAACAGTGACTCAACTCTCAAGTGGCATGGGCAGATAGTGATCAACACAACAAGTATAACAGCCTAAATCTGAAGAAACAATCTGTAACTCGCTGAAATTTTCTGGCTGGTGTTCCTGTTCAAACTAAGTACCATGAAAAATCCTGCGAAATGTGGAGCGGCAGACTCACATTCAAGACGTTGACGAGCTTGTTGAGCTGCTCGATGACCTGGTTGAGCACCCTGTCCGTCCCGGAGACGACGATGGTGAAGAGGGCCTTGTCCTTGTTGAGCCCCACGGCAAGCGACTCGATGTTGTAGCCCCTCCTGGCGAACACCCCGGCGATACGGTTTATCATGCCGCTCTCGTCCCCGACGAACACGGAGATCGTGTGGCGCCGCACCCTGCAATCCCCAGCCGACGACCAATTCCCATCGAAATCAGCTCAACCCAACGCAGCGGGGAAAACGAGCCGCGGATTCAGGCGCGGAAGTTTCAGGAGAGGAGACCGCATTGAGGCGGGGAGAGGCGCTTACGAGTCCCTCCTGGCGCCCGTGGTGGGCCCCGGGCTCACCGCCGAGACCGCGGCGGACGCCTCGCCGCCGGCGCTCGCCCCCGCGGCGACGCCGCGGCGGCGCAGGGGCGGCTGGGTCCAGGGCCGGAGCGAAACGTGCGCGGGGCTTCCAGGTCGGCGGTCATGGCCTGCCGGCGGCGACGGCCGGAGGTGGTGGGAGGTGGCGACGGACGACATGGATGGGAGCGAGGGCGGAGGTTGGTGGTGGGGGTGGCTATCGGGAAGGGAGTGCTGGACGGAACAGTGCGGTTGGTTTAGCCGTAGGGTTTATCACGGGCGCAATTACGAATGTGCCCCGTCGCAGCGGGTGTGTGATCCGCGCGATGGGTGGCCTGGCTGGTTCCGCTTTGGGCCGGGTGCGCACGGACCACGAAGCAAATTCTTTTTTTTTTACGGAACCCCTTTTATATTAAGAGGAAACCGGAACAAATGCCGGCGAATTATTACAGAAGTTTCAGAGGGAAACAAAGAAAAGTGCATGACACTAATCAAACAATCCCAGGGAGAGCTTTCGACGTCCATCGTCTCCCGACTAGCGTTGGACGCTAGCGCACAAGGGTCATCACCGCCGTAGACGAAGAGTTTCACTCAGCCGAGATTAGCCACGCTCGTGCTGGAGTAGCCGAAGGGCAACACATTGCCGAGTCCACACCCGGACGAAGGGCCATGCGCCGCCGAGGTTTTACACAACAACCAACAGCATAATCGAAGGGCCTTACGAAGCCGAGTCTGACACCCGGGAGGCATCCCGACACTAGCCCGGCCATTAGTCGTCTTCAGAGGAGAGCTTCCGGCCCTTCCGAAGGAGCTCGAGCATCGTGACCATGCAGAGAGCACCAACAACACCACCGCCACCTCTCCACTGGTCCCTCCAGCTGAGTCCATCTCCATGAATGATGCCCACAGGAGGGACATGACGACAAGCCGCCAACATCGTCCGATCCGGAGAACCCGAATCGAGGGTTTCCCCCGAAGCGTGGACATGGTGGAGGCGAGCGTAGTACCACGACAACGCCTTCACGAAGGAGGCGACACCCGCGAGCGCCATCGCTGCCGGCTCCGGCCAAGGCAGGAGCAAGCTTTCACTCGGCATGGACGCTCGCACCCCACCGATCAGCTAGTCCACCCGAGCTTCCCTCTACCAACGGGCCGCGCCGCCGCCATCCATTGGAGCACCGCAGGCACCTCCGTGACCAGCGCTAGCAGCAGCAGCCCTCGAGGCAGAGGAAAGCCCATACCACCTCCACCACCACAACAACTCCACCGCACCATCCGCCGCTGCCGCAAGGACCTAGATCGGGCCCCCACACCACAAGGCCGGCTTGCACCACAGGACGGAGAGCATCAGCGCCCACCCTTCTTTGCCTCCTGCCCGACCGGAGCGGCCGCGCACAGCCGCGCCCTGCTAGGATCGACGTCCCCAGCAGCACGCCGCCCAGGCGCTGCGAGGCTGCACCGGGAGCCACCGTGCCCAGAACAGCAGAGACCCATCGACCTAGATCGGGCCCAGGCGATGCCGTTCGTAGCGCCGGTCGCCGCCGCCATACGTCGCTGCCGGCACCACCACCACGTCCAGCTCCTCCTTGCCGATGCGCCCACCGCACCCCCAGAGCTCCTCCACGCGCCACTGGGCCGACGCCGTTCCTCCCGCTCGCAGGAACGCCGCCGAGGTGCGCCCTCACTGCCCCACCTCGCGTTAGGCGAGCCGGGCGCTGTTACGTCTCAAACGTATCTATAATTTTTGAGTGATCCATGCTAGTTTTGTGATATTGTCATATGTTTTTTACTGTCATTTATATCATTTTTATGCATTTTGTCGGACTAACCTATTGACAAGATGCCCAGTGCCAGTTCCCTGTTTTGCTGTCTTTTTGTTTCAGAAATTTCCTTCTGGAAATATTCTCGGAATTGGACGAAAATTTACAGGGATTATTTTTACGCCGAGACGAAGAGGGAGTCCGAAGGGCAGACTCGGAGGCAACCCACAGGGCACACGCGGGTAGCTGCCGCTGCCTGGGGGACCCGCGGGTGGGGCCCGCCCCTGCCCTGTGGGCACCTCCTCGGCCCCCTCCGACTCCTATAAAATCATAATTAACCTAAAAACTTCGAGGCGGCAATTATTTTTCAGAAACTCGACCCCGACGCGCCGTCACCGAAAACCCTAGTTCGGGGTCCAATCTGAATCTGATCCCGGCACTCTGCCAGAGGGGAGATCGATCCCGGAGGGCTCTTCATCGACATGTCTTCCTCCGGGATGATTTGTGAGTAGTCTCACTTTGGACCACGGGTCCATGGCAGTAGCTAGATGGTAGTCTCTCTCTTGTGCTTCATGTCTTATGATCTTGTGAGCTGCCTAACATGATCAAGATCAATTATTGTAATGCTATGTGATGTGTTTGCTAGGATCCGATGGATTATAAAGTTATGTTCAGATTGTGCATGATTCTTATATGAGTAATTTATGTTCTTGCACGCTCTCCGATGTGCGTAGTTACTTTGGCCAAGTGATTGTGTGTATCTCCAAGAGAGTGTATTTATGCTAGATAGTGGGTTCATGCCCCCTTTTGTTCCTGGGCACGAGTGACAGAAACGTCTAAGAGCGAGGGTGTTCTGTTGCTATTAAGGGTAAAACAGCGGTGTTAATGTCTATTTTAATATTAGTATTTCTTACTTCATGCACTTTACTTAATGCAATTGTATGTTGCTTGCAACTTAATACCGTTGGGTGACAGGCTGGATAGCAATCCCACGGTGGACTATTTAGACAAAGACGTAGTTGGACTCAACGGTCTTTGTTCCTTGTCGTGATGCCTCCATAAATATTATCATGTCCTTTTTGTCATAGCTAAATTCGTTCACCCATCACATGCATATTTTATTTACTTGGGAGACTCCACTAGTGAACCCACGGTTTGTGTCATGATCTTGTCAATTGCCTAGCTGTAATTCGTTTACCCATCACATGCATATTTTATTTACTTGAGAGACTCCACTAGTGAACCCATGGCCCCCGGTCCATCTTTTTACATTGTTTTCAACTTCATTTACTTGCTTTTAATCATCATTACTCCTCTGGTCACTTTTCATATTTTATCTATTTCATCATACAATTAACCGCTTTGTGTTCTGCGAGACCGGAGAGTTTGACAACCTCTCCGCCGTTGGGGGCAAAGTATTTTGGTTGAGTGTGTGCAGGTCCACGTCTGTTGAAGGTTAAGCGCCAGAGATCTTCAACATTCACCTCGTTGTTGATTTCAAAGTCCTACTGGTTCGATAAACCTCGGTTCTTTAATTGAGGGAAAACTACTACTAGCTACAATTCCGCCTTCGCTTGGGGCACCACCCAACTTATCAATATCCACCATCAAGCAATTTTCTGGTGCTGTTGCCGGGGACTGTGGAGCTACCGCAAGGGGAGTCTCATACTCTCAATCTCTTTACTTTGTTTTTATCTTGCTTGCTTTATTTCTCGTTTAGCTTATTTTCCTGTCTCAAAATTTTAAAACCCAAAAAAATTAGTGTAGTCTTTATTTTCGTTTTGTTAGGCTTAGTTATTTACTTGTTCTCAATGGTTAACTTCTTTGAAACTAGATCTTATTGGCAAGGCGGGTTCACAGAGGAACAAAAAGAATATTATAAGGAATACCGCTTGTCTCAAAAAGGGATACACTTATGGAAAATAATAAATCGACTGAACAATTAAGCTAGAGACTTGTGCTTTAAATATGACATATCTTATTGTTGTGATGAATCTTCATGCTGCTTGAATTTTGAACACCTTCCTTTCCAATGTGCTTGCAATGCTAATGAAACCTTATCATCTTATGCTAAGGGAAACTGTGATTTTTATGATGTGGAATAAATTGAAGAATTCATTGTTTGGAAGGGTGCTTATGAAATTGTTTCTTTGCTTGAAAATGTTGATGATTGTCCTTATAAAACTGAAAGCTTTGCTATATTTAGCTATTGCATGGATAATTACAGAGATGATAATGCTTATATTACTGAATATCTTAAGGGTTTATCTCCCCCAGAAGAAGAGACTAATGCCATCCAGGAGCCTATGGAAGAACAAATGTCTGAAATTGTAACCCCATTGGATGAAAAAGAGGAGGAGAGTGACGAACAAAAGGAGGAAGAATGGATCTACCCATGCCCACCTTCTAATGAGAGTAACTCTCTAACTCATACATTATTTGATTGTCCTCCTTGCTCATCAAAGGAGATTGAATGCTATGATCCTATTGATTCGTTTGAAACATCCCTTTTTGATAAAAATGATCTTGCTATATATGATAATCCGTGCTATATTGATAAATCTTATGATAATCCTTTATTAACTCCAACCATTGAGATGCATGATAATGAAGAGTTGTGCTTAGAAAGTCTATATGATAAAGCTCTTGATGATGGTCCTATGTTACTTGATAATAAAAATTATAATGCTATTGAAAGTGGGTTTGATCCCAATATTTTGAGATGGACCGAAATTATGTGCTTGTAGATCATGAAAAGCCCGTTTTAAGTGATAATTATATTGTTGAGTTTGTTCATGAAGCTACTGAAAATTATTATGAGAGACGAAAATATGGTAGTCGGAGTTCTCATGTTACCAAAACACCTCTCTTTATGCTAAAAGTTTTGAAGTTGCACTTGCTTTACCTTCCTATGCTTTATGCTTTATACTTCATTGATTTATTTTCTTACAAGATGCCTATGCATAGGAAGAGGGTTAGACTTAAATGCATTTGATATTTTCTTCATGATGCTCTCTTGTGCGTTTCAACTCTTATTCTTATGTGAGCATCATTGAAATTATTGCGCCTAGCTAAAAGGCGTTAAAGAAAAGCGCTTGTTGGGACGCAACCCATCTTTTATTTTCAGTTTGCTTTTTGCTTTTCTTGAGTCATGAAGTTATTACCTCTGTAGCAACTTCATTGTATCCTTTTCTTTTGGTTTTTTGTGCCAAGTTTAGCCTCTAATGCATTGAAAGTGCGAGGTATTGTGTTGCTGTCCAAAAACAGATTCTGTGCGCCTGTTGCACGAAAATCCTAAAATCGCTAGAATTTTATCTTTTTCTGATAATTTGTGAAAGAAAGCCTGATGCTTGTATCTATCTTTCATTAGTTTTAACGTTTTTTATTTGAGCTGCAGAAGTGCCTCGAAAAATTCAATCTTTACAGACTGTTCAGATTTTGACAGATTCTGCTTTTATTTTGCATTTGTCTCTTTACCATCGTCATATGTGATACTCTAGGGTTGGAGTGCCACATTGAGGATTAGTAAACTGTAGCTAATATCTAATAAAGTTGGTTTGCAATTTGTCATGAGTTGAACACATGTGCGTTTTAATTTATGAGCACTAACCCTCTAATCAAATTATGAGAAATTTTGTGTGAAGGGAGTTTTTAAGTTCCAAAGGAGAGGAATATGAAGAAATCGAGGATGGATAAAAGCTCAAGCTTGGGGATGCCCCCATGGCACCCCGTCTGAATATCAAGAACTATCAAGAGTCAAAGCTTGGGGAGGCATCCCCTCATCTTCATCGACTATCATAAGGTCGTCTTCGTTGAACTTCGTTTTTATCACTTTACATATTATGTGCTATGCTTGGAGCGTCTTTTTACTTTCAGTTTTATTTGTTTGTTTACTGGTCATATCTTTGTTGGATCCTAACTTTATTTGTGTGGGAGAGAGACACGCTCCGCTTTTTCGTTTGAATACTCCTTTGTTTCGCTTATATCTTTTTGAGTATTCTTAGCTACTGTCTGTTTTCTAGTAAGCTCTCGTTTTTAGCTTTTATCTTGTTTAGAGCTGCTAGTAGTTGTTGTTAAACTCTCATGTTCTTCACTTATATTTGTTGGAGAGTTGTTTTGGTTGCTTGGTTAATGTGTTAGATCGGAAAAATGCTATGCATGTGGCAGTAGTATGAAATAGAAAAACCTGCACAGTCTTGTAGATCACTATGTGGATAATTTGATACTCTTCAATTGTTTTGAGGCACTAAAATAACTAATGGTCAAAATGTGTTGGTTAATGGTGTTAGAGCTGATTAGTGGAGAGGTGTTATTAAAGCATGGAGCTGTACTTTTCTGAACTAAACAACCTAAGTCAACAATGCTAATGTGTCATGAATTCTACTAAGTTGAAAATAAGTCCCTAGTGGGTAGTTACTGCAACGGCCGGGGAAGCCAACGGGGCAATTGTGTCGCCGCCATGATCCCTCTCGGGGTGTCTCTAACCATTTGTGGAACATTGAAACTGCTAGTTGTTTGCAATATACGAAATGCATTGTGAGCTTTGGTTTTTGGCACTTCCACTTTCATATTTTGCTAGCCTCTTCCGTCCTGCGCAATGCCCTCTCTCACATTGAGATTGGTGCATATTCGCGAGTACATCCAACTCCGTGGGAGAACTTCATCCTGTTCTCCTACACATAAGCCAACTGTCTTCCTCAAAACAGCCACCATACGTACCTACCACGGCATTTCCATAGCCGTTTCGAGATACATTGCCATGCAACATCTATCATTACATTATGACTTGATGTCGTTCTTCATTGCCATATAATTTACCTGATCATTGAGTTAGTGTGCAGCGTGGCTTGCCACATGTTCTACATTTTTTCTACACTACGCTCGATCATGCATATCTTCTTTTATACATCATGTATTAGTATTATGAGTTATGAGTACCAAAAGTGTGATGATCATCTTGTAAAAATAGAGTGTTGCCACTACCTGTGAGCATATTGAAAAGAGTCCAAAGTGGCCACATAAAAGAGTACAAAAGAGACCAATGAGAGAAAATTTAAAAAAGCCACGGAGGCCACAATTAAAAAAAGAGAAATATAAAAGCGAGAGGGGGCAGCACTACTATCCTTTATTCCACACTTGTGCTAGTAGCAGCTACACTTCATTATAGAGAGTTTTCATGTTTTCATTTGTATAACTATGTGGGGAATTAATGTTATAGAACTTGGCTTGTATATTCCAAGGATGAGCCTCCTCAAATGAGCTCTAGGTCTTCATGAGTAAGCAAGTTGGATGCACCCCCACTAGTTCCATTGGAGAGCTTTCATACACTTATAGGTCTATGTGCATCCGTTGCATGGCAATCACTACTCCTCATACAGTGTCAACTACTGGACTTCCTTCTGTCTTGTGGTTACCTTCTCCACTGTTTGAGCCTTTCTTTTTGACCTTCCAAACCTCCATTATTGTTCTCTTTGCCATAACATCATGGTGCCAAAGCCACGTCTTACTTGCACTAGTTGAGTAGACTTCAAAACAGTTGATTTATTAAGTAGATGGATTAGGACACCTGACTTGAGCTTGGCTATTTTCATGAATGACTAATTAGATGCTTTGAAGAATGGTTGATACTTTACATTGGAGACATAATTCGCAATTCTTCTTTCTAAACCTTATGTATGGTTCCATGTCTCCAACGCACTTATTCATGAAAAGTTTCTAGCATTTGTTAGCTAGCGTTTGTTAATCATTGTTTGCTTAATGTCAACTATAGACAATTGTTTTGGATCACCTTATTCAATTCATGTGCTTTGCATTACTATCTTGATCAAGATTGTGTTGGTAGCATGTCTCATAAAAAATTATTTGTTATCACTTACCTACTCGAGGATGAGTAGGAGTTAAGCTTGGGGATGCTGATACGTCTCAAACGTATCTATAATTTTTGAGTGATCCATGCTAGTTTTGTGATATTGTCACATGTTTTTACTGTCATTTATATCAGATTTTCCACTTTAGAGACAAGACTATCAAGTTTTTCAAGTTTCTCTTCAACAGTTTTAATAAAAGCTCTTTGTGTAGTAATGAAATATTTTAAAACATTTTCAAGATCAGTAGGCACACTTAAGAATTACCATAAGAGTTGCCACTATTAGGAGAATAAGGTTTATAGTTGTTACCACCAAAATTACTGCGATAAGCATTATTGTTGAAATTATTTTTATTAAGGTAATTAACATCAACTTGATCCTTTTCTTGAGCAATCAATGAAGCAAGAGGAACATTATTAGGATCAATGGGGGACTGATTGGTAGCAAGCATATACATAATCATATCAACCTTCTCATTCAAAGAGGAAATTTTGAATACTTGATCCTTTTCGTAGAATACTCTTGTGCTTCACTTATATATGTTGAGTATTCAGTTTTCATTATTTTTAGCTTCTAGCTCTTTTTTTTCACATATATCTTGTTATTTTATAGAAAGTACTCTCTTGCTTCACTTATATTTGTTTGGAGAGTTGATTGATGTTTGGTTGGGAAATTATCATGTAGGAAGTGTGAAAAGTGCCTGCATAATCTTGTAGATCATTGCCTTGAATATTTGATACTTGTCAATTGTTTAGAGATATGAAGTAGATAAATGCTTAAACTTGTGGATCATCTAGTAAGAATGGATTAGTAAAGAACTACCGTAAAGATTAAAATTATGTGCTTGTCCTGCCTGATAGCTCTCAAAGTCTAGATATTCTTTTTGCAATGAGTTGGTTTGGCTAACAAGGTAGACGGTGTGAAGTCTAATTGGTATGAATAATGTATATCTGTAGTCATTCATTGAACCAAGTTGGTGTTATGTGTTTGCTTGATATCCTGCTAAACCCAAAATTTCCGTACTGAGAGGGAATACTTCTCGTGCATCCAAATCCCCGAGCCAAATATCTTTGCCATTTGTGTCCTTCATACCTACCTACATGTGGTATTTCCTTGCCACTCCAAGTAATTTTTTTCATGTGCTACCTTTAAAACTTTCAAATTTTTCCTTTTTGTGTCTCCATTTTTAAGCTCATGAGGAAGCTGTAGGGAAGCTAGATATATGATGTGTCAAGAAAGGTCATTTGCCCCCTTTCACCCGGCGAGCATGGAATACGTGCTCACTTGAATTTGCCGAGAGCTGGCAAGGGACCCCGTGTGTCAATAAAAATATAAATATAACCCACCATTCTCCTCCGCACAGTGCAAACCTGAGAAATCAGACAAATATTGGTTAGTGGTGAAACAAAGGAGAACGAGGAGTGACCTCATTCCTCTAATTACCAGCCGCTATCAAAAGTCTAAAAGCCTTGCTTGGTATAGGGGACTAACTAGTTTCTTTACTGTGGAGTCGTTGACGAAAGCACATAACTAATCCATGCTTCCCTCTACGAAGGGCCTTTCTTTTAGTTTTATGTTGAGTCAGTTTTCCTTCCCCTTCTTTACCTCTCAAGCAATCACTTGGTGTCAACTTTGGTTCAAGTTTTACTTCATGTTATCTTTATGTCTAACCATGAAAACTTTGTATTGACTTTATCTTGAGATAAACATGTTGCAAGTTGAAGCTTTTGCTGAAAACTTAAATCTTCCTTTGTAGCGAGTGGAGCAATTGGAGAGCATATGAAATCATTATTATTTGTGCTAGTAAAGTAACACAACTTACTTTGCCCCGACGAAACAGAGAGGTTGTCAATCTCTCCGGCTTGCTGAACACAAAGAATTAATTGTGCAAGTGTAAAATATGATGAGAGTAAAACATGACCAGCGAGCAAATGAGTGCGGAAAGCTATTAAAACAGTTGTAAACAATGTAGGAAAATAGGACCAGGGTCCACAAATAACTAGTGGTGTCTCTACAGAAGATATGCAAGATGGGTAAACAAATTACAGCAAGGCAATTGACAAAATTGTGGGCACATAACAATGCTATCATAAAAAAATATAGTTCATCGTTTCATTTAATATTAGACCGTTATCCAACTGCGTCTATGACTAATAATCCACCCCCGAGATCACTATCTAGCATGTCTCCTAGAAGTATTAAGTTGCAAATAACAGATCATCGCAATAAGCATGGTGCATAATGTAAGCAATGTAATAACACGAGGAAATAAACACCGTTGTTTTCTACCTAGTAGCAACAGCACAATCTTGGCATGAGCATTTCTGTCAGTCGCACTTTGCGCAAGAAGGCATGAACCCACTATCTAGCATAAATACTCTCTTATAATACTAACAATTACTTGGCCAAAGCATCCACTAGCATCGGAGAGCATGATACGTCCCAGACGTATCTATAATTTTTTATGTTTCATGCTTGATTATATATAAGTGCCACATATTTTTATATCATTTTGGCATAATTTATAGAACTAACATATTGACAAGATTCCCAGTGCCAGTTTCTGTTTATTATGTCTGTGCATTGCAGAAAAGGTCCAAAATCCAAAGTGCTCAGAAAAATCCGAAAATTTTACAGAAATTCTTTTTCGCCAGAAGACCCCGGGAGCCAGAAGGACAAGTCAAGGGGAGGCCCACAGCCTCCAGGAGACCCCCAGGCACGGCCCTAGCTTGGTCATGTGTGGGTCCCACCTCGCCGCCTCGTACACCGCCTCGCGTCGCCTCTTCACCTATATATTCTCTCCTGACCTAAAAACACGAGAACATCGAAGGTTTTCTCCAGAAACACATACGAGCTCCTCCGCCACCAAAACCCCTAGTTTCGGGGGTCAGAAGGTCCTGTTTTGGCACCCTGCCGGGACAGGGATTGACCCCCGGAGCCATCTCCTTCGACTACGCCGCCTCCATGATGCTCCGTGAGTAGTTCCCCCATGGACTACGGGTTCTAGCAGTAGCTAGTTGGTACTCTCTCTCCCATGTTGTTCAATACAATAGTCTCATGAGCTGTCTTACATGATTGAGATTCATCTGATGTAATCGGTGTTGTGTTTGTTGGGATCCGATGAATTGTGGAATTATGATCAAGTTTGTTCATCACTTATATCTATGTTTTATTTAAGATCTTGCATGCTCTCCGATCCTTGTGGTTGCTTTGATCACGTAATTACCTATGTATCTCCAAGAGGGAGTATTTATGCTAGATAGTAGGTTCATGGCTCTTTTTGTCAGAGCTCGGGTTGACAGAAACGATCAAGACTAAAGATGTGTTGTTGCTACTAGGGGTAAAACAGCGGTGTTTACTTCCTTGTGTTGTTTCATTTCTTACATTATGCACCATGCTTATTGCAATGATCTGTTTCTTGCAACCTAAACAAAATGATGGTGAACTTGATCACCTATGACAAGAGGACCAAGCAAGATATGATAATGGATGCTTGGAATGATCTATTCCACAACAAATATGATAGTCAGTAGAATGGGATGTGTTGGCTGGCCGAGCTCAATGTGCCTCACTGGAAAATGTATAGGGATATGGCTGGTGGAGGGCGGAGAGCAAGATATCATCTGGCAACTGTAACTATGGTTTTTGTGAGGTGGAAGGCAAAGGCGTAGTAGGGGCTGCTATTTTGCAAACATAGGGGGCGGTCTTTAGTTACATATCGTAAATGAATGACCATGACCAAAGCAAGATATGGCTCATCTTTTGCCTTTTACTCTTGAATTTCTAGCATACAAAATGTCATTTAGTTAAATTAATATTTATAGCATCTATGAATATTTTAAAGAATATATATTTTATCATGAAGGTCTGTGTTGTCCCAAAGCTTAGTAAGAAAGAAAGTTAATGAATTTTAGATGTTAGATTCAAAACTTGGGTATTTTTCTAATTGATGAGAAATTTTTCATACATATAGTGTGATTTTTACTTAATTTATATGTACCACTTATAGTTGATGTGTGGTGCCACATAATTAAGCTAAAATCGTGAAGATTTAATATTTGCAATAAGAAAAAATAAAGTAGTTGGAATCGATCAGTTACTATGGTAAGTAAAATCACTCACACGGAGTTTACACAATCTTAATCTAATTGGAAGTGACAATATGAACAAATTAGATACTGAAAGGGAAACACCTTAATACATACCTAGTTTTTTTCGACAATGATGCATTTAAGATCAAATTGAGCAAGACAAATTAGAGTATTTACTATAAATTTATTTTATAGCGTCAAGTACTAATCGGTAGGTACCTGGTAGAAACATCTAGGGCTCTACCAGGTCTAGGGCGTAGTTTGTACGGAAAGGAGGGAGGTCGGCGTGGAGGAGGACGTGGTCGCCGGCGCTGGGCGCCGTCGTGCGAGAGAGAGAGAGAGAGAGAGAGAGAGAGAGAGAGAGAGATGGCGCAGAGGCGGCGGCTAGGGTTAGGTCTCCCGGCTCCCTTCGGGAAGCCGAGCAAATATGATTGCTTCTTGCTTGATTAGATTGATACATCTCCTCTCTTTATATAGAGAGGTTTACTTGACTCCCAAGCAAGGCTTACTTGACCCCTAAGCAAGCGACCCTTATCTCTAATTAACCCTAAGACTAACGGGCTATACTGCCAGCCCAGGCCCATTAGGCCTATTACGTACTCTAACACTACACCCCACCTGGACATGCAGCTTGTCCTCGAGCTGCAGCCTAACCAACTTATAACCATGACTCGACGCAACACACCCCTAAGACCTAAAAACAAGCCTTTTACATCTCGGCTCGTTTTATTACTCTCAACCTGAAATGGATTGGGACGCTTTATTTGGGAACCCTAAACAAAAAGTGGACACCATCCGCACGTCGGACGTGCACGTGTACAGCCACCTGGATCCCATGGACACCATCTGGACAAAAGGAGTGCATGTGTATGGCCACCTGGAAGTGGTCGCAAGAGCGACCAGCAGAAGCGGCCACGCGGCGGCCGGCGGCAGAATGTAGTGGTGCTACGCGGTGCGCTCCTGTCGGTGACACCATGCCTTTTCCCCGCCGGACGGCTGTTGGTCTGCACCGCACAGAGAAGAGTGGAGGGCTTGCGATGGAGAATGATGAGGAAGGGTGCGCCCCCCCAACCGCCGATGTCGCCGACTTTGAGGTCGCTGCCCGTGGGGAAAACAGCATGCCCGCTTGTGGGGGAAACCGCATGCCCAAGATCCCCGATGTAGCGGACGAGATCGAGGTCCTTTGCGCAGCGAAGGGAAACTTGGAGGTGCGGCAGCTGCAGACCACGCATCTCCCGCACACGCCGACGCGCTATGAGGCCGCGCGCAGCAGCCTGCAGCCTCACCGCTGCCGACACGTGGCGGGTAGCGATCCAAGACGGAAGCGGCGACGACGACGGCTGGAACTTGATCTTCTGGATGGGAACGCCCTGGGACGGCGGCGGCGCTGATGGGAACGAGGTCGGCGCAGTCCCGGCGTCGGGCATCCCATACTGGTACGAGATGATCGGCGTCGTGGTCGCAGTCGAGGGCGGCGGCGGCAGGGGTAGCTGCTGTTGGTGTGGCGGCGGAGGAGGTGGCTGCTGGGGATGCAGCTGGGGCGCATAGGGCCCGACGAGGAAGGCCCTGATGCCCGCCACGGCCTGCCGTAATTCCAGGATTGCGGCTGTCATCTGCTCCGGGGTGAGGACAAGGGCGGACGGCGCCGGGGCAGAGGGTGCAATCGCCCCTGAGGACGCCAGCACGCCCAATGCCGGCGCGCCTGCTGTGTGGGGCAGCAACGCCGATGAAGACGCTAGTGGCGGCGGGTAGGTGTGCGGCGGCGGCGGGTGGGAGGAACTCGGTGGAGGGCTGGACATGATCGAACCCGGGAAGAGGTTTACTTGACTCCCAAGCAAGGCTTACTTGACCCCTAAGCAAGCGACCCGTATCTCTCATTAACCCTAAGACTAACGGGCTATACTGCCAGCCCAGGCCCATTAGGCCTATTACGTACTCTAATAGTACCATGCTCTCATTCCATATGAGCTCCTGCAAATGCAAAGGGTTTAGGGAATTGCAACACCAGATTCCTATAACCAAAATTGTAGCACATGTGACTTTTAAGCATAAGAGTTCAATTTGCACTTCATTGTTTTAAGTTGATCTTACTCCCGGAACTATTAAGGGTGGCCCTCTTAGTAAACATGTCGAGCGATTAGTTGCAATTCTATCTGTCATACTTTTAGGGAGCTAATATTTATCTAAAAATGTGACTACCTAAAAGATGAGTGACCAGTTTAATTTTCCTACCACATGTCTATGTCAATTTAAATGACATATTATAATAATGGTCTAATTTTCCTACCGCATTAACACAATACTTATATTTATCGAGAGTTTACTTAAAGGAATTGTTCTATGATCAGTTCCACCAAGTCATCCACATATACATAATATCTGGCTTTTGTAGCATGTTTCTTTCATTATTTCCATTGAGAATACGGTAGGGGGATAACATAAAATACAAATAAGAGTACTGACTCGACGTCTATGATAACTTAAATCCAGGTGGTGTTGTTGTATATCCATTTTCTTGGTTCGCTTCCTTTTGCTTCGAAAATTGGAATAAATATCCTTTAAAACACTGATAAATGCATATCATTATTTTACCAACAGACTATAATAGCTGACCTCCATCAGTTTTTCTTGTGCGTGTCTTCGAGTTGTCAGCTCGTAATTCCCAATCTTTTAACTCGGGAAATGGAGTATGATTTTCTGCTATAGGAGGCAAGACACGACGTACAAGCTAGAGTGTGACGCACCGTAAGAGCCTGCGGTTGGGTTCAACGCAGGCGGTCTATTGGGCCTCTAATTGGAGGAGATATGGGAGCATTATATGTGATAATTTCACCACGAAACGGCACCAACTTGTCAATGCTTTTCTTTTGATTTTGCAATCATTATATCAAACTAGCAAATTTGCCCGTGCGTTGCAACGGGAAAACAATTCTCGCACCTCCCTACCGACGCATCCATGTTGCCACTTCTCATCTTTGTCACCATCGCTGATATGGTGGCCACCTTGTCCCCCTATTTTAACGTGATCAATCACAAGGCGATGATCCTGATCGACCATCTTCTCCCTTCGGAATTGAGCTGGGCTTTTCTAGCCCGACACAAAACTGATTACTGGATAAATTCTTTCATCAATAATTATAGTTTTGTTTCCTACTTTGAATTTAAATCTATATGAAACCTGAGCTTTTGCACATGAATCATATAACTTATATAACTTATACTCGTAAGATCGAATTCCCACTTATAATATTAAATCTTAAATCGCAAAAGCCAATGGTTAGCATGACTGCAAAAATAATTCACATTAGAAATATTAAATCACAGAACCCAGTGGTTAGAATAACTGGAAGAATTAAATCATAGAGCCAGTCGATCACACAGAAACTTAAATCCTGGAGTACGTAGAATCAATCAGCAGAAGAACAAATCCCCTATACTAATAGTTGCATACAATGTGATCATCCAAAATCCTTTATACCATTGATGGAAGTAGCTGCCGATTCCATCAATCAGCAACGGTCTGAGAGCTTACGTACCTGATCGGAAAGAGGAGTGTATGTGACTACTGCTGCATCCGAGTTGAGCCCAGAGAAGCGCTCAACAGGCACGACGACGTGTGCCTCAGGCATTGCTGCCGTTCTGTTCACCGTTTGGCCAGATGGGAGCACCAGCCAGATCATGCCAACTTGCGATTTGGTAGCCGTAGAGGAGTAACGGAAATCCCACACCATCATGATCAATGCCGGATTCTGCTCCGACTGGTCCAACCCCTCATCTCGTCGGCCATCTCCATCATACCGCATCTCTACTCGCGTCGACGCCCTTCTCTGTGTTCTTGTCGGCGCTGCAGTGTCCATACATCTTGCCTCGAATCTTCAGCGCGCTGCCAGTGGCACAACGGCAATTGCTTCAAGAAAGCAAACCTCAAGTGCCACACCACTATAGATAGATTCTTATGCATGTAAATCCATCAGCCTCGTCAAGAATAGTAAAGCAGCACGCAGCGCGGGTTCGCGAGTGATTCTCATCTAGCCAGCTGCTGCTCAGGGAAAACCAAGTAAACAAAAAATTATTCTCAAAGTTCTCCTCGTTCGTGTATGACGATAGATTCAAGTACTGCTGCTAATCATGTTCCTTGTCCCGGCTCAGATTCCACAACCGCGCAGCACAGGACGCACGTCGCCGCCCGCCTTACGCGGTTGCACTTCGACCGCGCGATCCAATGGATGTAGACCAAGTTCCAGCACAGGCTATCCCGTTGCGGCCGGCCGCGGCGCCTCCCAGCGTGCCCGACGGACATGAGCTGCACGACGCATGTCGACGTTAGCACCGTGGCGTGGCGGCCCTGACCACCCATGGAATCTGAGTTTGCCTGGCCCCGGCCACACACGGGAATCTGAGTTTGGCCGTCCTGACCTTCTCGGAGCTCACTGCAACCCCATAGAAAACACACATCGGAAGGCGGTGCAGAGCGAGATCAGGAGGTCGCGGCTGGCGATGGCCATCGGGCGCACGGCACCACAACCGCTGCTTCTAGCTGGAGCCTGTAGTTCTCGTCCCATCGGATCTTACCGTCGACGGGATCGGATTGGAGTAGATGCGATCGATCGTTGATCGTGTTACGGCAGGTATATTGGGTAGTTTCTTTGGTCGCGTCTCCTCGATTTCACGTGTCTGATCAATCTCACGTAGTCACGTGTATATATAGGAACCAGAGGGCTAGGAGCTGAAACAGAGTTGATTTCTTCCAGCAAGAGTCCGGTTACATGCCGTTTGGATTTGATTCGCTATCTCTGGAAGGGAATCGCGGAACGGACTGGGATGAACAACGTAAGAAACAACGAACGAAACCAAGGAAACTCGTGACGGACGAAAACGTACGACAATCTACCGGTGGCAGTGGTGGGTAATATGGGATTTGGTGGAAGGGTAAAACAGTAAAAAACGGACGGACGAACCAAAAAAGACTTATTGCTTTTATTATTAGGTATAGATTGTTTGTTCAGTTGGGCGTGATCTCTCCTTAGCTCTTTGATAGCTTGCTGGAAACCATGATTATGCTTAGATTGTTCCATATCTTTTTTGTCAAAAGGTAACCTAAAGGATTGCTGACGATTAAAGGTTGAGTTTTGATGACGATTATTAGTACATCAAAATTTTGAGAAACTTTCCATTTACATCTATTTTCTTGTTATGTTAACAAATATTTTTATTTAACGAAATATAACTTCCAAAACGTACATTGATGACTGACATCTGAACTGAAAGACTCATATTCAAAGCCTCTGCAAATATTTTGCAGTCAGTTTCGTGAGCAAACAACCGCCGCTACGACTTCGGGAGGTGGCCATGTAAGAATTCAAGAGCTTAAAATTTGAAATGGTCGTGTTAGTTTGTTCATTTTCTCGGTTCCATTCAGTGTAGATAGTTGTGCTGCTTATTACGCGCCAAATGAATATCAAACTATCCAATAACACAATGAAACGTGATGCTTGTAGTTCACCGAGCGGATTTATTCAAGCTGCCCACTTTTCACCTGTCTTAGGAGTGGCATAGGCAGTGTTGGACCCTTGTACCTATATGAATATCTAATAAAACCGAGACTACTTTAATTTGGTTTTTTCTTTATTATGATTTTATCATTATTATTTTTACATGAGTATCTATCTATGTATTCCCCAAATCACCTGAATAAATAATGGCACACTTACATCAATCTCTCTCTCTATACTTAGTTTTAGTTCGTCTTAACGGCAAACTAAATAAGAAAGTAGTGAAAATAAAAATAAAAAGCTGATTTCATCTACAAATATAAGAATGAGTATAATAATCAAATGGCTTTACCTTGTGTATTATGGAATTTTCGGATAGTACAAAGTATCAATGATTTTTAGTATTGTAATAATAGTCGATTTGACGAAAGATCATCCGATATAAAATCAATAGAAACCCTAAGCTTACCAAATCCCGTTATATTCAAATGTAGTAAATGTGTCTAAAGCTTTTACAATTTCCTTAACTTTGAACGTCAAATTGTGATCGAGTTACCAAGAATGTAGAATAAAAAGTAAAAAACAAATCTTATTAATATACTATTTGAAAGAAACTAAAGCGTAAGTTCTGTATGTATTGATGATTATTAAAGAAAGGGCAGGGAAAACATCTAATAGACATTAAAAAATGTGTATGTTTGTCGTACCTTTAGAAATACTTTGGTGAGCACTATGTTAATCACATTATCGTCCTCATTTTTTCTTCATAGTGGGTAATTGTCCGTGGTATTTCACTTTGTGACGCTTGAGAATACTCAGGAAAAATACTTCAATCTCCTGCATGTTGGAAGATCGATCCTGGCTTGTTTCCTGGGTGAGTAATTGATTTATTGGTTTTTTAAGGATCAGCAGGCCACGAACATTTCTACACAGAAAAATATATGTGAACCCAATTGTGTTTTTATATGGACGATCCATATTTCCGACTACTATATTTATAAATGTTTACCTCAGCATTATTAAATTCGAAGTAATATTCCAAAAATATGATACTTCTTCATCAACTTCCTCCTTTATTTATCAAAATTAATTTGATTTTCATAAAGCTCTTGAATGGACGAAATATGTCACGCTCCCAAACTTTGAAGATCTTAGGCGTGTAGATGGATTCCTCTTTATTTTGACCAAGGTTCTGGTCAGTTTCTTTCCAATAGATGGCAAATCATATTCACTTATGTAGAAAGAGTATATCGGGAAAGAATTGAATGCTGGAAAGTAATCTCATGATATGTATGTAATAACTGTACCTTCTAATTCAATTTGCATCCCAAGGCATCCCCTCTTCTTCATCGATAACCATCAGGTCGTCTCCGTCGGAACTATGTTTTTATTGCTTCATATATTATGTGCTATTCTTGGAGTGTCTTTGTTTTTTGCTTTCAGTTTGTTTTTGTTTTGTTTGCTGGTCATTAAAATGTTAGATCTTATCATGCTTGTTTGGAAGAGAGACACGCTTCGTTTTTTCATTAGAATACTCATGTGCTTCGCTGATAATTTGTTGAGTATTCTTAGCCCTTGTTTTTCTTATCAGCTCTTATGCTTCGCTTATATCTTTTTAAGAGATGTTAGTTGTTGTTATTATGCTCTCTTGTTCATCACTTATATTTGTTTAGAGATTTGTTTATGGTTGCTTGGTTGATTTGTTGGAATGATAAAATGTCGTGTATATGGTAGTGGTATGATGAAAAGCTTGCATAGTCTTGTAGATCTTCACGTTTGAATAATTTGATACTTGCCAATTGTTTTGAGATGTTAAGTGAAATAATGTTTAAAGTTGCTGGTTATTTAAGTTAAGGCTCATTAGTGAATAACTACCATTAAATCTTGAATTTATATAGTTGTTCATACTTGTAAGTTTGATAGTCAAGTATTTTCATCTGTAGCGCTCTTGCTTAGAAAAGCAATGACATTCTGTGAAATATGCTATTCCCTGAATCGAGTATGGATAGCAATTCACAAATAGATGTAATACCATGCATCAATGTCAAATAATTATTACATCGTGAGATCCATAAATAAAATATTCTTTACAAATTGCATAGCCAAAGGCTAGCTTGAATGCAAAGTTTGGCAGCGAAAACATAAGTAGCACAGAGAGCTTCGTCATCTTCATGTGCCACTGGCATTCATGTTGGTTGCAAGCTCGAAAGGTAGACGTCCTCACTCATCATCATAATAACCTGTAACATTAACGTTGAAGCCCAAGGAATTTGGGTCAATACCTTGTGACAGGCCGGCAAGTGATACTTTGGTGGAATATAAAATGGCAAGTCTAAATCTATATGCATGTTTGGCTGGTGGAGTTAAAGGCTATTACATAAAGCCAATTTTGTCCTACTTTTCATAAAGCTTTTTCATTTCTCAACTTTCTATAAGACGAACCGGCATGAAAACCAGTGTCTCTTCTACTCTTGTTCACCCATCAAATTTTATTTATGAAATTGGAATGAGGAGATTTTCCATCGACATCCTTGTCCAGCTGCTCAGAATTGTCTGTAATCGGGGACACGGCTATGATTATAGTTTTACACTCTCGAGAGGTTGTGCACTTTCACCACGAGACTTCATCAACCCATTCTGTCCTTGACCTTCTTGAAGTGAAAAGGAAAGGTGAAGATGAAGACGAGACCTTTGGGAAACAGTCCCCTGTTCCTCTGGGCAGACCCATACCAGGGATTCATCAGTTGAAATCTACCGGAATCAGGTTCCTAGAACTTACTTAGTCAAGACAGAGCCATAATATCAAGTGGCTGCACTGGAAGCAATCTAAACTTGGAGTGACTTAAATCTCTTTGTTCCTGGGTGGCCGTTCACAAGTGCACATACTCAGGTATAACCATGGAAATGGCCCTGAGCAGCCACTCAACTTTGACCCACCAATTGCCACCCAGTTAGTTCATTAACTTGGTAGAGTTTTTATCCTTTCATACTACAATAAAACATTTCAGCATTGCAGTTCTAACTTCTACCAAGTGAATGGGTTCCTAAATCAACAGGAATAAAGGGTGATATACTAAACAGGTCTGCATAGCAATATAGTAGTACACCTATCATGCATACTACTGAAATAGTCTACAATGCATATATAATAAAATAGTAGGTCTTTCATGAAAGGTGTATGCACTTGCCTTTTGGAACTTGTCGTTGCTCACACACTCTTTTTCAACGTAGCTCATAGCTCTCCGTTCAATCTATACAATACAAACATATGGCAATAAGCAACAATACAACAATCCAAAGAAACAAACATAACAACAAACATGGATAGAAACAAACATATCTAGGTTGGTGGTCCAAGTTTCAATACATGATTCCATATGCAAAAAGAATCAATGCATTTAGGTTTGAGGTGTGCCATTTGGTCAAGGGTTGGTCTCAATTCAAATTTGAACAATTCAAAATTGAATAGGTTGCAGGGGTGTTACAAAGGTTCTAAAGATTGGTCTTGATCAAAGTGATCACACAAGAAAGTTGGTCAAGAGTTTTAAAACATTTTGAAACTATGGTTTACAAAACATTAACATTTCAATAGCCTTTGGCACACTTTCAATGTATATGTTTCAAAAAGAGTATTATGGGCTTGGTCTTGGTCTCTCTGGACAGAGACAAGTATTTTAAGAAGTTTTCTAAAAGAAAACAATTTAAAAGGATTTATAGAAATTAAACTATATCAGAAATACTCCAATTTGAGTCTCTGATTATGAAATCTTTTTTAAAACTATAAAAAATTAATTATAACAGTGGGATCATGTCATCCATGTTCCAAGGTTTCCAGAAATATTTTATTTGCAAAATTTGGACTTATAAATTTAAAACTATGTCCAATTTACTCAAATGACTCATTTGAAATTTGAATAAATTTTGATTTGTTACACTGAAAATAACAGTGCCAAAAGATTCTACAAGTCCAGAGCTTTTCAAAAAATATAAAGTTTGCTAAATTTGGCCAAAGGGTTTAAAAGTTATGAAGGTTTGAAGTTATAGGGTCTTTTCTGCAAAAAGGCCATTTTAAACCTATCCGGGAAAATCCCAGAAAATGGCTGGCCACGTGGCTGCATCGGATTGGCTGGGCTCGGCTTGAGCTGGGCTTGAGCTACGGCTTGAGCCGTGGCTTGGCTTGGGTCGGCTCGGCTCGGCTCGGCTCATCTCATCAATTCTCGGCCGTTGAAAGGAGATCCTACGGTCCTGGTGCTAGGGTTTTTACCCAGGCGGCTCGGTCACCGGCGATGGGCGGGGATGGCGGCGGCACGGCACGAACGTGGATGGCGACGGCGCTCCGGTGAGGCTTGGGCTCGACGAAGACCACGACGAGATGAGGGACGACACGACGAAGAGTATGGTGACGACGGCGTGCTCTATAGCGTACTGGAACGGCGGAGGTCGTCAGCTGGAGTCGTGGCGGCGGACGGCGAACAGTTGTCGAGGACGGCGTGGCGCTTTGGCTGCAAACAAAAATCCACCGTGGGCATCAACGAACGCACAAGGAAGAGGCAAAAATAGGAGGCAAGGATTCGGCCACAGGGTTCACCGTGTTGGCCGGGATTAGAGAAAACGGCCGCGGGCGGCGCTCTCGGGTCGAGGACGAACTTATCGTCTCAGTCTCCCTTGGGGCACGGGACTATGTCTAGGAGGTGCGCGCCGTCAAGGGGAGGAGAAAGGCTAGAGCGGAGGGCAAGGGGACGCCAGAGCTCGTCGGAGTCGAGATCGGCACGGCGGCGACCATGCGGCAACGGCGGCCAAAATTAGGCCAGCCTGGGGCGTTTTGCATAGGGCTTTTAGGTGCACACGAAAGAGGAGATCAAGGGCTTTCGGTAGGAACAAACGGTGCTTCAATTGGTGTAGTAAATCTCCGGGAATCAAAGTGGGAAGGGAGCTAGTCATTGAGCTGTAACGTACGCGGGCGTTTCGTCCCGAGCTTGATGACGATGACGTCATCCCTGACATCAGCGATTTTTCTTTTTCTTTATTTTCTGTTTTCTTTTATAACTTTTGAAATAGAGCTCCAAATCAAGTCAAATAAATTTGTAACAATTTTTAAAATTCCAAATAGTCAAAATAGACATTTAGGAACTATTTTTGGTCAAAACAAAATTACCAAAATACCCTTTTGGTCAAAAATTCCATATATGGCTATTTGGGAATTTTCCAAATTAGGGTTTATAAATATCCCAAAATATTTAAATAAAAACCCGAGAATAATATGAGTAATATCATTCAAAATGATAACTCATTTTCATATTATAATAATTTAAGATAAAACATTTTTATAAAACGAAGCTTGGAAAAGTATTTAAATTATTTTCACAAATGAAATAGGGTTTATAATATCCCCATATTATTTATTTGAAAACCAAATATCCAAAGTGGAAAGTACTATTTGAAAACTCCTTTAATTATTTTATTTCCAAAACATTAAAGTTGAGATTTGAAGATAAAGGAATATTTAATTTCAAATATAACTTTGAAGATGTCAAAACAATCTTCTATAAAAGCTTTTCTTGATTTTTGGAGACTTTAGTTAATTATTAATAAAAGTTTTAAAAATTTTTGATTTTGAAAACATTCCAAAAATTTGGGATGTTACAAACCTACCACCCTTAAAAGGAATCTCGTCCCCGAGATTCGGAGAGGCTAGAAAGAAAGATGGGTTCGGATCTCAGGGTTTTAGACAACTGGGTGGGCTACCACCCTTAAAAGGAACTTTTGTAGGCGGTCTTTAAATCTTGACTTCAAACAGGGCACACATAGGGCGATTCCTGAATCCTTGTTGGGTCAACTTTTATCTTTCTCTATTCCATAGATGTAGCATGTATCAGTCCTTCTTAAGCATTTGGTGATTCTTTTCATCCTTGGTTGATACTTTGAAATCCATATAGCGTAAGCTTCACTTCCAATGGGTGGGTGTCTCTTCAAGATGGCTTGAAATATTATGCCCTCCACCCATGTGATGTCTTAGGAATCTTTCTTCTCTAGGTTGGCATCCTTCAGTGCAAACAAAGCGTCAATTCTAACGAAACTCTCATGGTGGGTCAAAACTTTCATTGCTGGATCTCTTCTTCTTCACAAAAGCTGTGGTTTATCCTCCCCGGATATCTTACGTTTTCGGCAATATTTGCCTCACATAGGGTTATAATATTCCGTTGATTTAGGCTTATCCACGTCGTCTCTCTTATAGGTATGTCACTCAGATTTACCATTCCTCATAGCAAAGCGAATGAAATGAGTAGTCGTCATGGTAGCTACTCCACATCGCACTCATATCATTACCTTGTACTTGGTTTGGAGAATCTCGTAAGCTAACACTTGGTCGATCTCACATGTCTAACAGAATGTTTCCAGTCTGTAAGACAACCTGAACTAAACTATCGATTCTTCAAAGTATGGGGTTACAGAAACTACTACACGCGCTAGCTCACAATCTAAAGCTTCTTTGGTGATCCCTCTCCTTGGGAAACACGCTTTCCATGTCGTCTTTGCTTGTCCATATCAGTGTCATGTCTTCATCCATGATATGACGAGCAGGCTTCACAACAATAGTTATTGCTTCGTTTAAGTTTTGGCATAAGATAGTCGATACTAGTTTCACTCATCGTCATTTAATATGGTTATTACTTCGACATTACACCCCTCTTACATCACAGTACTTATTCTTCCACTTACATATAACTATTGGCATTCATTACATCCTCAGAACATTTCCATTGACTCTGGTCCTTCTTCTTGGCTAAACTCCTCATGAATACTCAGTTGGTTTCTTTGCTTCTTGATTTAAACTGATATCTGATCCGCTTCTTTTCTGGTGTGGTGAGTGTGACAGCTTTACTAGCATGATCTATCTGACCTTCATACCTGGACATCCAGTCCTTGCCTATGATTATATCAAAGCCTTGCAAGTCTAGCACAAACAACTCGCTTGGAAACTTGTGTGTCTCAAATTCCAAGGTCATGTTTTGGCATACCGCGTTTGCTGGTCTCTTCCCTTCTGTAGAGCTTAGTCTGATGGGTCTTCTAATCCCTTGATAGGATATCTTATTTTTACTCACAAAGTCTTTTGATATGAATGAATGTGTAGCCTCAGCATCGAAAAGTACTAGTGCAGAACATGAGTTGATCAACAATTCTTTAATAACTAGGTTTGGTCTCTTGAGAACTCTCTCCATGTTTATAGAAAACACATGTCCCTTTCGGAATTGAGTTGGCTTGGTTGCATTACTAAACTTCTTTTCCGGACAGCTTCAGGAATAGTGTCCCATTTTCTTGCATTTGAAACACTCCACCTGGCTGATGTCCTTCCTGTTGGGTTTGGGGTGGCGATTCTGACTGCTGTTTTCTCCCATAAGGTGCCCGTTTCCGAGGTCATAAACCTCTTCAGTATGGATGGGGCTGTGGTGTCCATGGTTGATGTGGTGATCAATTTCTCCATGAAAGTCATGTCTATGAATATTATGACAATGGTGGTTATTGTCTCCATGATAGTTGAACTCAAAATGATTACGTTCATCATCTGAATTGTGCAATTCCTGCTGTGATTCTGAGTGATGCTCTTCCACATTATGCTTTTGCTTCTTCTTTGCAACTTGCTTCAGTTTGCTCTCCAAGGTTATCGCTTGGTCAACCAGTGACTCGTAGTTTGGGGTATATGCAACTGTCAATAGAATGGATAGTTCGTCATTCAGACCATTTAGAAACCTTTCTTTCCTCTTAGTATCTGTATCAACATCATCCGGTGCATAGCGCGACAGATTATTGAACTCATTCATGTATTCTATTACGTTTTGGTCGTCTTGTCGAAGATCGATAAATTCTTCCCTCTTTAGCTTCATCACTCCTGATGAAACATGTGCAGTACGGAATCCTTTTTGAAATAAATCCCATGTCATCTCTTCAATGGGGTAAGTGATCTGGTAGCTGTCCCACCAGTCTGTTGCAGGTCCTTCTAGTAGGTGTGCCGCGAATCTAACCTTCTCAGCATCTGTGCATCCGATGGTCACCAAATCCTTATTCACTGATCGTAGCCAATCGTCAGCCAAAATAGGTTCTGCAGCTCTTGAGAACTTTTCCGGTCGAAGCTTTAAGAATCTGATCAACATATCCACTGGAGATGGAGGTGGTGCTGGAATGTCCTTGTTGTCTTCTTGGTTTTGGGTCATCAGCTGATTCAACTTCTTCTGTGCATCTAGTAACTGTTGTAGTGTAGGTATCATCGGGTTGTTGGAATTTGGCTAGGACATCTGTTTAGTTTAGTATGGATGAGTAGAGATAGAGGGATACTAAGAGAGAGTACTCCTACCCAACAAGCAAATCAAGACAAATCATCTTACAAATAACATCTAGCAAGCATCAAACAACAGTAAACCAACCAATTGAGATAAAAACAACTTCTCCTACTTGATTTTCGAAACTATATTTTGGATAACAAACAAACACAACAAGGTTTTTCAAAATAGACACGATAGTACTACCATACCACAATTTGGTAAGTCAATACAATATTATGATAACGTTATTCGGGTAAAATGGTGGTCTAGTCTATCCCTTCCTTCAGTGCTTCAAAATTCTCTTCTATTTCTTTGAGTTCGTCGAGGTGCTTCTGGGTGTTGTGAAGTCAAAATTTGAAGTCTTCGATCAAGGCACTTGATGGTTTCTCATAATTTTCATGTTGATCTTCAACGCCTTTGGAAACATTTCTGAGTTATGGTCATCTATAAATAAGATAAGATAACTTAGAAAGCAATTAGGTGAGAAGGTTACAAGAAGATATTAGGAAAGTTTTTGGGTGAATATAAAATAACTTTATTCCTGTTGGGAATATGCCCTAGAGGCAATAATAAAATGGTTTATTAGCATATTCATGTTTATGATAATAGTTTATTCTCCATGCTATAATTGTATTAATTGGAAACATAATACATGTGTGGAATATAAACAAACAGGTGTCCCTAGTAAGCCTCTACCGGACTAGTTCGTTAGTCAAGAGATGGTTAGAGTTTCCTAACCATGGACTTGTTATAGTCACTTGATAACGGAGTCATATCATTAGGAGTAATGATGTGATGGACAAGACCCAAATAATAAAGAGTTGCAATTGATCGTGTCACAACAGTTTTATTGCCAACACTTTTAGTATGCCAAGTATAGTTTCCTTAGACCATGAGATTATGTCACTCCCGTTTACCGGAGGAATACTTTGTGGACATCAAACGTCACTTCGTAACTGGGTGATTATAAAGGTGGCTTTCAGGTATCTCCGATGGTATTTGTTGGGTGACATGAATCAAGACTGGGATTTGTCCTTCCTTGTGACGGAAAAGATATCTCTGGGCCCTCTCGGTAATATAGCATCAGAAAGGTTGCAACCATGTGATTAAGTGGTAATCACGGTGATCCTATATTATGGACGAGTAAAGAGAATTTGCCAGGTAACGAGATAGAACTAGATATGGAGATATCGACGATCAAATCTCGGGCAAATTAAATATCGGTGAGACAAAGGGAATCGTATATGAGATTAAGAATCTTCGGCATCGTGGTTCAATCGATAAAGAACTTCGTTGAATATGTAGGAGTCAATATGGGCATCCCGGTCCCGCTGTTGATTATTGATATGATCATGTCTGCATGTTCTCGAACCCGTAGGGTCACATACTTAACGCTCCGATGTAGGTAGGGTTAGCGATGAGATAATTGATGGAATGATCGAATGGTGATTCGGAGTCTCGGATGGGATCCCGGACGTCACGAGGAGTTCCGGAGTGGTCCGGAGAATAAGATTCATATATGGAAAGTAGTTTCCGGAGGTGTCGGAAAAGTTCCGAAATATTTCGGCAGAGTACCGGAAGGTTCTAGAAGCTTCTAGAGGAGTCTAGAAGTGGGGCCCACCTAATGTGTGGGGCCCACATGGACCAAAGGGGGTGCAGCAGCCCTTGGGCTGGCCGCACCACCCATAGGCCTATATGGGCCAAGTCGGCCAAGAGGCCCAAGAGGGGAGGGGGGCGCCCCAAACCCTAACTTGGGGGGCAAGCCCTAGGGCCAGCCGCACCCCTCCCCTTGCCGCCTATATAAGGGGGTGCTAGGGCAGGGCTGGCCGCACCAGAGCTGCTCCCTCCTGCCCTAGCCGCCACCCCCTTCCCTTGGCCGCACCTCTCCCCCTTGCTGCGCCACCTTTCCCCGAAGGGTTGCCGCGCCATGCTCCTCCATCTCCACCTTGCCGCACCACCTCTCCTTGCTAGGGTTGCTGCGCCATGGTCCTCTCCCTCCTCGTGCTTGGCTAGGCGTAGCCATGCTCGTGGAGATCAACATCATCAACGCCACCACAACCGTCGTGGTGCCGAGATCCATCTAGCCATCTCCACCTTGCTTGCGGGATCAAGAAGGTGGAGATCTACATCGAGCCGTACGTGTGGATACCGCGGAGGTGCTACCCCTTGTGGCACTTCGTCGGATTGGACTTCGAGGAAATACATCTCCTCGCGACTAGATGAGTCTAGTTGCGGGGATCGACTAGCCAACCCCTGCACCGACAAAACATGTTTGTTGATCTTCAAGGGTAAGAGATTGGATCTCATCTTCGCTACCTCCATCTAGTAGATCTAGATCCTTGGGGTTTATTCCGCTTGTTGCGTAGGAAAATTTTTTGTTTTCTATGCAACGACCCCATCAGTGGTATCAGAGCCTAGATCTATTCGTAGATGTTGGTGCGATTAGAACACAAGTGTTGTGGGCGTTGATATTTTATGTTGCTACCTTCTCGCGTGCACTTTGCGTCTTTGCGGTATTGTGAGATGAAGCGGCCCGGACCAACCTTACTCGTCCACGCACGAGAGACCGGTTCCACGACTGACATGCAACTTGTTTTGCATAAGTGGCTGGCGGGTGTCTGTTTCTCTTGCTTTAGTGAAGATGCAATTTTCAATGGAAGGCCTTTCAAAAGGATGAGTAAATAAGCAAATACTATATCACCGTTGTGGTTTTTACGTAGATTAGAACGGTTCTATCTCGTTGACCCAAGCCACGTAAAAATTGCATAAACAAAGTAGAGGACGTCTAACTTGTTTTTGCAGAGGGGGTCATGTGATGTGGTATGGCCAATATGTGATTTGTGATAATGTATGCAATGATCATGTTTGTAATCTTTCGCGACTTGCATGTCGTCGAGTACGGCAACCGGCTGGAGCCATATGGTTGTCTTTTATTTTATGTGACCTGCGTGTCATTGAATCACCATGTAATTGCTTTACTTTATTGCTAAGAGTAGCATTAGTTGTAGTTGCAATAGTTGGTGGACAACCATGGTGATGGCGCCACGATGATGGAGATCATGCCGGTGATGGAGATCATGCCGGTGCTTTGGAGATGGAGATCAAAAGCACAAGAAGAAAGGCCATATCATATCACAATTATGAATTGCATGTGATGTTAATCCTTTTATGCACCTTATTGTTATGCTTAGATCGATCGCGACGGTAGCATGATAAGGTGATCTCTCCCGTTAATATCAAGATGTGTTCTCCCCTAGTATGCACCGTTGCGAAAGTTCATCGTTTTGAGACACCACGTGATGATCGGGTGTGATAGATTCAACGTTCACATACAACGGGTGTAAGCCAGATTTACACATGCGAAAATACTACGGTTTCCTTGACGAGCCTAGCATGTACAGACATGGCCTCGGAACACAAGAACCGAAAGGTTAAACACGAGTCATATGGATGATATGATCAACATGGTGATGTTCACCATTGAAGCTACATCATCTCACGTGATGATCGGTTGTGGTGTAGTGGATTTGGATCGTGTGTCACTAAACAACCAGAGAGATGTTGAGTTTAGTGGGAGTTCATTAAGATGAACTAAAATTATCATAAACAAAAGTCCAGATGTCTTTGCAAAAATCCTTGTAGATCATGGTTGACTACGGTAGTTCGTTGCTGAAAAACTGCGTCTCGATGGGTCAATTTTGTTAAGTGGTACCTGCGTTTGAAAGAAGTCCTAAACACCCATGCTCAGCTCTACGTGCTAGAAGAACCAATAGGAGATAAACCCAAAACTTTTCTGCAAGTGATGAAGAGTACATAGAGTGGTTTTGAACCACCTACTTGAAAGTCAAGTGGATGATGTGCACCTTCATGAATTCTGACCTAAGTAGACAATTCAAGAACTTGACTACAATGGAGATTGTTGGTGAGCTAAAAATTGTTTTTCAGCACAAGTTAGAATTGTAAGGTTTGAATGTCTGAACGGTTTTCTTTCACTCAAGATGGAAGAGAACACTTGCTTGGAACAAGACCTGAGGATAATGCATGAGATACATCATCGTCTAGTGCTTGTTTGGAACCACGAGATGAATGACGGTTTCGCGATAGATGGGGTGATACGCTAGCTTCTCCCCAGCTTCAAGAATTGTGTCGGAGACTAGGTCATGGGAAGGGATTTGATCACTTTCTGTGAGTTTGTGTCTCGGCTGCGTCATGTCAAAGTGGAACCCATAGCAAGAGAAGTTGACAAGGCAGAAAGTATATATTGATATACATGTTATAAGTGTTTAAGTCCAAATTGCAATTGTGGCGGTTCCGATAAGTATTTGATACTCATTCTGTTTTATGAAAACAGAACCTGCTGCTTGAGATTTGCATAAAGGATATGGGAAGACGTTGTGGAATAATGGCAATCAAAGAGTTGATGCTGGCAACGATCTGTCTCTACATTTATCGTTTTGATTAAAGGATTTGAATAAGTTTTGTAATCGAATTAAGTGTGATTTTGATTAGTGTGTCTTGCTTATGTGAGACGGTTATTCATGTTAAAGACAATGGTTGTTCTATTTTCATGAGTGATCCTTTTTGGAAATCACAAGTTTCGATTATAAGTGTATTATTCTTATTATAATCTAGATGATAAATTGGTTGAACATTTATAAAATAAAAGACATACTAAAATATCCAAAACTTAATAATGACAATTGTTTTAGTCGTGCTAAAGATTGAATAAACATTTTGATGTTTTATCAATGCGCCTTGTTGAAGGAGTATGACTAAAAATGCCACCCTTTGGAAGTGTGTCATGAGTTGCCGAAAATAAACACAAGTGTTGGTTGTATTTTCAGCAAATGTGAGATGTCATTATTTTGTGCGCTCCATCATAAGTGATATGATTAAATAGGTGTATTTATTCGAGTTATGATATTTGATTCTGGAGTTTAGGATATTAAGTTAACAAGAAAATTGAGTCTTTATGATTTGATCAAAAGAGACAAAATATTTGAGTTATATGTTAGTATGCAGACTTGTGAGAAGTGTTATCACAAATTACAATGTTTAGAATATTTTCAAATGAGTTTGATATGTCCTAAGATATTGTAATCACACACTATTTGATATTGTGTGGTCTCAAAGAAGGGTTTTTATTTCAGGGGTTTGATAATAGCATTTAGATTTATTTGATAAACACTCTATTTAGAAATAAGGATCTATTTAATGATTTGCATTTCGCATATGAGTTATGTGAAACAGTGGTTTCATTAATTATGAGATAATTAGAAACTATTGCAAATAAAGTTTGTAGTATATTCATATGTGACTATGAATAGAGATTCCACAATGAGAGACTAAAAGGGACAAATCAATTGTTGATTGTGTTAAATGTTTTAGTGGATTTATCGTGAAAAGGTTTCATTGATAAAAGAATTGATGGAATGGAAAAGCTAAAACCTTGCTTGTTTATGTATCAAGTGGCACATATGTAAAGTGCTATGTTGGTTAAAACTTGACACATAAAGGAATTAATGATGGTGATCATTGAATTTCGATTTAGCTTGTCTAAAGAAAAGTAGGATTCAAGAATATAAAATTTTGTCAGGTTACAAAATAATATTCATGATTTACTTGTCATGTTTGAGAAACAAGACATACCTACGAAACTACAAAGAAGAAATAGAAACCTTAAATACGAAAGTGACTAGGAGTCATCCTATGTTAAGTTTAAATCACAAAGTAATTGTTGCTTGATTTTGTGAAAGTGATGTTTCACATATTTATTCCTCAAAAGGTGTTTTGTAGAGAATAAATAAAACTTAAAGCTAGTAGAGTACTAGTGTTCGTATAAAGAGTTCTCGATATTAATAGTTAATTAAGAATTTTGGAGGTGTCCAAAATATCGAGAAAATACACGAGTGTGATCTAATTAAGATATGTGGTGACATATGTTAAGTTAGAGCAGAAACTATTTTCCATGATCAAAATATGTGGTGACATATGTTTGAGTGGGAGCTAGTTAAATCATGGTCAAATATAATGATAACATATTTCTGAGTGGGAGCCAAAGTGGTTTCACAATTTAATATGTGTATGGTGTATATTTGAGTGGGAGTTTACAACATCTTGTTTGAGTGAAATGGAGATTTCATAAATGTTGTAAATGAGTCAGGAACCAACGTATAACTTGTGAAGTTAGTTTGAAACGTCAAATATCCATGGAGATGGATGTATCTATGGAGGATAGATATGTTTGATAAGCATTATGTCAGGATGTTTAACCTAAGTAAGATTTTGAAGGAGTTCAAAATAAAACAAGAGAAGAAAGGTTCATCTGCTTGTGAGAAATAGGTGAAACATTGAGTTGATAACTCAGTACAAAATTATGGTTGGAGGATATGTTAGAATTCGCTATGAATCGTTCATAGGAGTAAACATATAAGAACCATGTGTTTGTATTTGACGATATGTGACCCAAGTTCTTGGTTAGAAGAACATGTTAAGTGAGGAGTCATTTTACATGGAGTTGAGATAATAGAATCTAGAGATTGGTAGACTTGGTTGAAGTCATAAAACCAAACTAGATTGGGGATCTCATAATAGCAGAAGCGCAGCGAAAGCATGATCGAAAATATCGAAGTGACATGATAGCACTGTCGATTTGTGAGTCTACAACATATAGGAGTATATGATTAATTCAAGGATTAAAAGATATAATATTATGGTTTGAGAAATTTTGTTTCAAGACTGAGTGAGTTCCAGGTGCACATGCTATGTGAAAGTTCTCTTGACTGATCATACGTTATGTAGGCATAATGGGAAACGAAAATCTCACTCTCTAACCAAATATATTATATTCATCATATGATGATGATGAGAATTATCATGTGATGATAATAGGTTTATCATGTGATGATAAAGTAATGTCAAATTAGGTGACATTGACGTTTTGCAAAGAACATAAAGAACTGTATAGTACAGAACACGGACAGAACCTCTTCCACGAGCAAACATGATCAGCACTGAGACTCCATGAGTGTTAGACACCATGAGTGTTGGATCGAGAAAATGTAAACTGGATTATTGACTCTAGTGCAAGTGGGAGACTGTTGGGAATATGCCCTAGAGGCAATAATAAAATGGTTTATTAGCATATTCATGTTTATGATAATAGTTTATTCTCCATGCTATAATTGTATTAATTGGAAACATAATACATGTGTGGAATATAAACAAACAGGTGTCCCTAGTAAGCCTCTACCGGACTAGTTCGTTAGTCAAGAGATGGTTAGAGTTTCCTAACCATGGACTTGTTATAGTCACTTGATAACGGAGTCATATCATTAGGAGTAATGATGTGATGGACAAGACCCAAATAATAAAGAGTTGCAATTGATCGTGTCACAACAGTTTTATTGCCAACACTTTTAGTATGCCAAGTATAGTTTCCTTAGACCATGAGATTATGTCACTCCCGTTTACCGGAGGAATACTTTGTGGACATCAAACGTCACTTCGTAACTGGGTGATTATAAAGGTGGCTTTCAGGTATCTCCGATGGTATTTGTTGGGTGACATGAATCAAGACTGGGATTTGTCCTTCCTTGTGACGGAAAAGATATCTCTGGGCCCTCTCGGTAATATAGCATCAGAAAGGTTGCAACCATGTGATTAAGTGGTAATCACGGTGATCCTATATTATGGACGAGTAAAGAGAATTTGCCAGGTAACGAGATAGAACTAGATATGGAGATATCGACGATCAAATCTCGGGCAAATTAAATATCGGTGAGACAAAGGGAATCGTATATGAGATTAAGAATCTTCGGCATCGTGGTTCAATCGATAAAGAACTTCGTTGAATATGTAGGAGTCAATATGGGCATCCCGGTCCCGCTGTTGATTATTGATATGATCATGTCTGCATGTTCTCGAACCCGTAGGGTCACACACTTAACGCTCCGATGTAGCTAGGGTTAGCGATGAGATAATTGATGGAATGATCGAATGGTGATTCGGAGTCTCGGATAGGATCCCGGACATCACGAGGAGTTCCGGAGTGGTCCGGAGAATAAGATTCATATATGGAAAGTAGTTTCCGGAGGTGTCGGAAAAGTTCCGAAATATTTCGGCAGAGTACCGGAAGGTTCTAGAAGCTTCTAGAGGAGTCTAGAAGTGGGGCCACCTAATGTGTGGGGCCCACATGGACCAAAGGGGGTGCAGCAGCCCTTGGGCTGGCCGCACCACCCATAGGCCTATATGGGCCAAGTCGGCCAAGAGGCCCAAGAGGGGAGGGGGGCGCCCCAAACCCTAACTTGGGGGGCAAGCCCTAGGGCCAGCCGCACCCCTCCCCTTGCCGCCTATATAAGGGGGTGCTAGGGCAGGGCTGGCCGCATCAGAGCTGCTCCCTCCTGCCCTAGCCGCCACCCCCTTCCCTTGGCCGCACCTCTCCCCCTTGCCGCGCCACCTTTCCCCGAAGGGTTGCCGCGCCATGCTCCTCCATCTCCACCTTGCCGCACCACCTCTCCTTGCTAGGGTTGCTGCGCCATGGTCCTCTCCCTCCTCGTGCTTGGCTAGGCGTAGCCATGCTCGTGGAGATCAACATCATCAACGCCACCACAACCGTCGTGGTGCCGAGATCCATCTGGCCATCTCCACCTTGCTTGCGGGATCAAGAAGGTGGAGATCTACATCGAGCCGTACGTGTGGATACCGCGGAGGTGCTACCCCTTGTGGCACTTCGTCGGATTGGACTTCGAGGAAATACATCTCCTCGCGACTAGATGAGTCTAGTTGCGGGGATCGACTAGCCAACCCCTGCACCGACAAAACATGTTTGTTGATCTTCAAGGGTAAGAGATTGGATCTCATCTTCGCTACCTCCATCTAGTAGATCTAGATCCTTGGGGTTTATTCCGCTTGTTGCGTAGGAAAATTTTTGTTTTCTATGCAACGACCCCATCAATTCCTATGGTCTTTCTTATTTCTAATCCAAACCTAGGGTTTTCGAGCCTACAGGCAACCTGGCTCTGATACCATCTGTAGCGCCCTTGCTTAGAAAAGCAATGAGATTTTGTGAAATATGCTATTCCCTGGATCGAGTATGGATAGCAATTCACAAATAGATGTAATACCATGCATCAATGTCAAATAATTATTACATCGCGAGATCCATAAATAAAATATTCTTTACAAATTGCATAGCCAAAGGCTAGCTTGAATGCAAAGTTTGGCAGCGGAAACATAAGTAGCACAGAGAGCTTCGTCATCTTCATGTGCCACTGGCATTCATGTTGGTTGCAAGCTCGAAAGGTAGACGTCATCACTCGTCATCATAATAACCTGCAACATTAATGTTGCAGCCCAGGGAATTTGGGTCAATACCTTGTGACAGGCCGGCAAGTGATACTTTGATGGAATATAAAATGGCAAGTCTAAATCTATATGCATGTTTGGCTGGTGGAGTTAAAGGCTATTGCATAAAGCCAATTTTGTCCTACTTTTCATAAAGCTTTTTCATTTCTCAACTTTCTATAAGACGAACCGGCATGAAAACCAGTGTCTCTTCTACTCTTGTTCACCCATCAAATTTTATTTATGAAATTGGAATGAGGAGATTTTCCATCGACATCCTTGTCCAGCTGCTCAGAATTGTCCGTAATCGGGGACACGGCTATGATCATAGTTTTACACTCTCGAGAGGTTGTGCACTTTCACCACGAGATTTCATCAACCCATTATGTCCTTGACCTTCTTGAAGTGAAAAGGAAAGGTGAAGATGAAGACGAGACCTTTGGGAAACAGTCCCCTGTTCCTCTGGGCAGACCCATACCAGGGGTTCATCAGTTGAAATCTGCCGGAATCAGGTTCCTAGAACTTACTTAGTCAAGACAGAGCCATAATATCAAGTGGCTGCACTGGAAGCAATCTAAACTTGGAGTGACTTAAATCTCTTTGTTCCTGGGTGGCCGTTCACAAGTGCACGTACTCAGGTATAACCATGGAAATGGCCCTGAGCAGCCACTCAACTTTGACCCACCAATAGAGCAACACCAATTGCCACCCAGGTAGTTCATTAACTTGGTTCTAACTTCTACCAAGTGAATGGGTTCCTAAACAGGAATAAAGGGTGATATACTAAACAGGTCGCATAGCAATATAGTAGTACACCTATCATGCATACTACTGAAATAGTCTACAATGCATATATAATAAAATAGTAGGTCTTTCATGAAAGGTGTATGCACTTGCCTTTTGGAACTTGTCGTTTGTAGCGCTCCGATCCCAGAACTATACAGTGAAGCGTTGTGCAACCGGTCATGCTACACAATCGAGGGTTACTGGGTTTACCAATCCCAGGCCAAAACACATTGGCAGGTGTGCTTGGAATGGATCATCGGCACACAACACCCCGATCATGCCATAAGCTCAGACATCACTATCACGTATAGTAAAGAGACCGAGACTTGTGGAACAACTGGCACATTGCAGACTCTACGACACAAAAGCATATAGCAACTCATATAAGAGAAGATACAAATATTACACACAAAGGGATCATAGATCCAACGATACATCAAGCGGAAGCGGGTAGTGTTGTCTAGGCCTACAAATAAAAGATCCCAGCCAGCTTGTTCCACGGTCCCAAGCTACCACCTGGGAACCCCGAACTACTAGTCGACGTCCACGAAGAACCCACCTAGCTGCTCGGTGTCATCCTCCTCTGAAATACAAATATAAAGGCAGCAAAGAGAGACTGAGTACGATGTACTCGCAAGTTTAGTAGGGCGATATAGGCCCAATGACTGACGGAGGCTCTAAAGCTGTATATGTAGTTATTTTTGCATAAAGCTAATTTTCATAAACAAGACATGAATGACACATGGCACCGTCTACTCAGAATATTTTTCATAAAGGGGATAAGAGAGTAACATTTCATCTTCGGTTCTCGGCGAACCTACTTGTAGCCATAAACACCTCTCATCTCCACCAAAGGCACTCCCTCGAATCACCCTCGAGGAAATGAACCTTTATCACACGTTGATTAATGCAACCTTTAGCTGCCATATCAATTAGGTTAAGGTTCTCTATGGTCTTATCGTCTATTCCCAAGTCATCCATAACCGCGGACACGGCTTTTCGAAAAGATTTACCCTGCAGGGGTGTACTAATTTACCCACCGGTACCGTCCGGCTCACCTGATTGGTCCTCTTCCGGGGAAGACCGGCGAGTGGGCGCGGTTAAACCTTTACCTCGCGTGAGACTATCCAAGAGTCATATGTGGCCACAGGGCAAGTTTACCCAGCCTATTTCAGCCCCTGCCCCATCGCCACGTCCTAAACACCACCATCCTCATCACTTCTTTTTCCGCTCACACACACGGCAAATGCAAAAGCGAACTAGAGGACCCTTGGATACACCCGCACAAGTTATTTAGTTAAAGGGGATTCCATATGTCCCCACCGTTGGAAGCACGATCGTCTTGGTTCAAGAGGTAAAGAACTCGCACCTAGGGGCAAGAGTGAGGCAAAACACCATCCCCGATGGCAACTCACCCAAGCCTTCTTATCATTTTAATTAAGCACCCCACATATCCACCATGTCCGAAACATTCCATCAACATCAACAATTATGGAATTAAACAACGGACATTAATAGCATTGGACTAAGCATGGCTAAGCATAGCTAAGCATATAAATACAACAATTATAAATTGTATCCGGCCAACACATCAACCCTAGAGTTCATAGGAGGGGAAAGCATGTGATGGTTCAGGGGATAAACATGCATTCATAGGATACTATAGTCCTTGATCAAAAGTGGCATTTGAATCGCATGCAATATTATGGTGGACAATATAAGTTGATAAAAAACATAGGATGCTAGATGCCAAGAAGGTTAGGTTATCTCTTGCCTTGCTTCTGGGGCGTGTAGTACTGCTCGTCGTGATAGGTAGAGAAACCCTCGACTCCGGAATCTATCGATACCCAAAAATAACACAAAGAACAAATAAATCACCCGAGGACAAGTGCAATGCTCAATCACATGATGACATGTCAATTTCATGCAAGGATATCATTATATAAACTAAAAAGCAAAAATTAAATGGGGAGCCAAATAATTGGTGCAATTATTTGGAAACAACCCCATATATATCTTAGTGACCACATTCTTTATAAATTATTAAATTATTTAGAAAAGTGGCTCAATATGCATTAACATGACATGAATGGGTAGGGTTTATCCTTCCGATCATTTTGGTACCTCGTTTGTAATTTTTGGAGCACCGATGAATAAATAGCGAATTAAATAATTATTTGTATTTAATTTGTTTAAAACAACTTATGAATAACATCAATCAAAAGTTTGTGACCATGACATGATATCAGCATGGTTGAGTAGCATTTGACATGGTGATCACATTGATATTTTATTCATAATTTTTGGATCAATATTTATCGAATTAGGATTTTTCCCAATTTGGGTATTATTTAACCCATTTTAGTAATTCTTAAATAAAGGCAAAATTTATTTATTCAAAGGGCAAGGCAAGGTTACCAAAAGATAGGAAATGTTTTTCTGAGCAATTTGATATTTAATTTGCAATTTTTGGATCATTATACAAAAAGATATCAAAGTTTTAAATCGTTTTCAATTTCCAAAAAGGAAACAAGTGTGGCCAGACAGGCCGGCCTTGTGCCGGCCAGGCCGGGCTGGAGACCGGGGTGTGGCCCGAAGCCACCGGCCTTTGGCCGGGAATTGTAGTTCACAAGTGAAGCCTCCCATGAGTGACTAGTTGGGTGGTATATTATAAATGGGTCAGTTATAAACAAATCCATCTTTTACGGCCGATTGATACTGTCTTCCCTAGAAATAGCCCAGGCTGGGCGCGCGAGGCCGGGCTAGTGCCCGAAATGGCCGGCCCAGAGCCGGCGCAGGCCGGGCACGCAGGCCGGGCACCTGCCCGAGACCTCCGGCCTCAGGCCGGCCCAAGCCTCGGCCATGCCGGGGTCACGGCGCGGTGACGCCGGCGGCGACCGGAGGGTCAACGGCGGCGAGGAAGGGAGGATGGGATGCGGGAGAGGGCCAAAAGGAAGCTAGCTCACCCGTGAGCTCGTGTGTGTGGTCGGTGCGGCGAGGGGATGGCCGGCGGCGACCGAATCGGGCCGGCGGAGCTCGGCCGGGGGCGGACGGTGTCGAGGACGCCGGTGTCGATCCGGCCGGTCCCGGCTCGATTCCACGCACCAGGAGGGAGAGGAGGATGCGGTGAGGCGTCCTGCCGACGTCGATTAACTCGGGACGACCCCGCTTGACGGCGATGCGGCGGCGAGCGGCAGCGGGCGGCGTCGGGCGAGGAAGCTCACCGAGTGTCGATCTCGATCCAGAGAAAAAGGGAGAAAGGGGAAAGCAGGTAGGGGAGCAGATGGGCGTCCTCGGCGTGGCCCTTGACCACTAGGGAGCAGCGGCAGGGCGGCATGGGCGTCGGGGGAGGTGGCGGCATGGCGCCAGTGCCATGGCCGCCACTGTGCGGGAAGAGATTTTTGCGCAAACCCCCCCGTCAACTTTTGAATTAATTGCAAAAAGGTCCTTAGCGTGTTTCGGCAATTTAATTGAGGCACCAGGACAATTTTATAAATTCCAGAAAAAATCATATAATCTTCCCTGGTCCTTTAGAAGCTTCACAGAAATTGGGGTGGCAAAATAAAAAGTTTTAACCCACATTTGTTCACAGCTTTTGATTATAGTTATTTTTGATAACTTCCAAATATATTTATTTGGAGTATTTAAGCATTTCCAAACATAATGAAAATATTCATGGAGGCTCCTAATATAGTAATGAAGCTCCCCATGATTTTATTTTGAATTTTTGGAAAGTTTAACTTGGTTTCCAAAAATAGAATTTGAATTGAACCAAAATGAATTCTCAATTTTATATCCTTGCTTGTCAATAATTGGATTTTGACAGATTGTCATAATATTTAAACTTGGAACTTCCTGAACAATTTGGAAGTTCAAATTAATTTGGTTTCAACAATTTGAGCAATTTATTTGGTTTGAAATTTTTGGGAAGGGTTTTGCTTCCTTTGTTTTAGATTTCCAAATGTTGCTTTATTTAAAATTAGCAATTTAAATATATATGCCATGATGCAAGGCAAAACAAAAAGTGAAATTTTGGCCCATATTTTAGGGTACCAAACTGGGGCTGTTACATCGTTGCTCACACACTCTTTTTCAACGTAGCTCATAGCTCTCCGTTCAATCTATACAATACAAACATATGGCAATAAGCAACAATACAACAATCCAAAGAAACAAACATAACAACAAACATGGATAGAAACAAACATATCTAGGTTGGTGGTCCAAGTTTCGATACATGATTCCATATGCAAAAAGAATCAATGCATTTAGGTTTGAGGTGTGCCATTTGGTCAAGGGTTGGTCTCAATTCAAATTTGAACAATTGAAAATTGAATAGGTTGCAGGGGTGTTACAAAGGTTCTAAAGATTGGTCTTGATCAAAGTGATCACACAAGAAAGTTGGTCAAGAGTTTTAAAACATTTTGAAACTATGGTTTACAAAACATTAACATTTCAATAGCCTTTGGCACACTTTCAATGTTTATGTTTCAAAAAGAGTATTATGGACTTGGTCTTGGTCTCTCTGGACAGAGACAAGTATTTTAAGAAGTTTTCTAAAAGAAAACAATTTAAAAGGATTTATAGAAATTAAACTATATCAGAAATACTCCAATTTGAGTCTCTGATTATGAAATATTTTTTAAAACTATAAAAAATTAATTATAACAGTGGGATCATGTCATGCATGTTCCAAGGTTTCCAGAAATATTTTAGTTGCAAAATTTGGACTTATAGATTTAAAACTATGTCCAATTTACTCAAATGACTCATTTGAAATTTGAATAAATTTTGATTTGTTACACTGAAAAATAACAGTGCCAAAAGATTCTACAAGTCCAGAGCTTTTCAAAAAATATAAAGTTTGCTAAATTTGGCCAAAGGGTTTAAAAGTTATGAAGGTTTGAAGTTATAGGGTCTTTTTCTGCAAAAAGGCCATTTTAAACCTATCCGGGAAAATCCCAGAAAATGGCTGGCCACGTGGCTGCATCGGATTGGCTGGGCTCGGCTTGAGCTGGGCTTGAGCTGCGGCTTGAGCCGTGGCTTGGCTTGGGTCGGCTCGGCTCATCTCATCAATTCTCGGCCGTTGAAAGGAGATCCTACGGTCCTGGTGCTAGGGTTTTTACCCAGGCGGCTCGGTCACCGGCGATGGGCGGGGATGGCGGCGGCACGGCACGAACGTGGATGGCGACGGCGCTCCGGTGAGGCTTGGGCTCGACGAAGACCACGACGAGATGAGGGACGACACGACGAAGAGTATGGTGACGACGGCGTGCTCTATAGCGTACTGGAACGGCGGAGGTCGTCAGCTGGAGTCGTGGCGGCGGACGGCGAACAGTTGTCGAGGACGGCGTGGCGCTTTGGCTGCAAACAAAAATCCACCGTGGGCATCAACGAACGCACAAGGAAGAGGCAAAAATAGGAGGCAAGGATTCGGCCACAGGGTTCACCGTGTTGGCCGGGATTAGAGAAAACGGCCGCGGGCGGCGCTCTCGGGTCGAGGACGAACTTATCGTCTCAGTCTCCCTTGGGGCACGGGACTATGTCTAGGAGGTGCGCGCCGTCAAGGGGAGGAGAAAGGCTAGAGCGGAGGGCAAGGGGACGCCGGAGCTCGTCGGAGTCGAGATCGACACGGCGGCGACCATGCGGCAACGGCGGCCAAAATTAGGCCAGCCTGGGGCGTTTTGCATAGGGCTTTTAGGTGCACACGAAAGAGGAGATCAAGGGCTTTCGGTAGGAACAAACGGTGCTTCAATTGGTGTAGTAAATCTCCGGGAATCAAAGTGGGAAGGGAGCTAGTCATTGAGCTGTAACGTACGCGGGCGTTTCGTCCCGAGCTTGATGACGATGACGTCATCCCTGACATCAGCGATTTTTCTTTTTCTTTATTTTCTGTTTTCTTTTATAACTTTTGAAATAGAGCTCCAAATCAAGTCAAATAAATTTGTAACAATTTTAAAATTCCAAATAGTCAAAATAGACATTTAGGAACTATTTTTTGTCGAAACAAAATTACCAAAATACCCTTTTGGTCAAAAATTCCATATATGGCTATTTGGGAATTTTCCAAATTAGGGTTTATAAATATCCCAAAATATTTAAATAAAAACCCGAGAATAATATGAGTAATATCATTCAAAATGATAACTCATTTTCATATTATAATAATTTAAGATAAAACATTTTTATAAAACGAAGCTTGGAAAAGTATTTAAATTATTTTCACAAATAAAATAGGGTTTATAATATCCCCATATTATTTATTTGAAAACCAAATATCCAAAGTGGAAAGTACTATTTGAAAACTCCTTTAATTATTTTATTTCCAAAACATTAAAGTTGAGATTTAAAGATAAAGGAATATTTAATTTAAAATATAACTTTGAAGATGTCAAAACAATCTTCTATAAAAGCTTTTCTTGATTTTTGGAGACTTTAGTTAATTATTAATAAAAGTTTTAAATTTTTGTGATTTTTAAAACATTCCAAAATTTGGGATGTTACAAGACAGTATAGAGTTTTGTGCTTATGCTTAATGTATGTTCTATAGTCATTCTTGTTCCGGTTGCTGGTACTTATTTGCTAGCCCAAAACTCTGTACTGAGCGGGAATACTGCTCGTGCATCTAAATCCTTGAGCCAAATATCTTTCCAGCAGTGTACACCATACCTACCCATTTCTTGTCATTCCAAGTAAATTTGTCATGTGCTACCTTTAAACTTTCAAAATACTCCTTTTTGTGCTTCTGTTTTTAGCTCATGAGGAAGTAGTAGGGAAGTTTGTTATATCCTGTGTCAAGTAAGGTCATTTCCCCCCTTTCACCTGGTGAGCATGAAATTCGTGCTCATTTAAATTTGCCGAGAGCTGACATGAGTTCCCAACCCGCAAAATATAAATTCAACCATCATTAATATCTCCTACGCACATTGTACCTGAGAAATCAGTCAAACATTGGCTAGTGATAAATAAAGGAGAAAGAGGAATGTTCTCGTTCCTCTATGGGAGCCGCTCTCACAAGTCTAAAAGCCTTGCTTGGTATGGGGGACTAACGTATTTCTTAATTTACTATAGATTCGTTGACGAAAGCATGCATGTCTCAAAATTATTTTACTTCTGTTTTATAAAATTTAAAAAGCTCTACCACATGATTAATCCTTGCTTCTCTCTGTGAAGGGTCTTTCTTTTACTATTTATGTTTAGTCAGCTTTCCTTTTCTCTCTCTATCTATTCGAAGCAAGCTTGCAACACTGACTCTGGGTGCAGTTAATTATATTGCATATTTATACTTAATCATGATTCTTTATATCGACTTTATCTATAAGATAAGCATGTTGAAAATTGAAGCAATGCTGAAACTTGAATCTTCCTTTGTGTTGACTTCAAACACTTTTGATAAGAAAATATTATCTTGAAGACTTTCATGTTATGTCAATCTTTATGGTCTTGTTTACACATTGTTTGCTTATTATCAATTATAGATAATTGTTTTGGATCACTTTATTCATATCATGTACGTTACATTACTATCTTGATCAAGATTATGTGGGCGCATGTCTCATAAAAGATTATCTGTTTATCACTTACCTATTCGAGAACGAGTAGGAGTTAAGCTTGGAGATGCTGATACGTGTCAAACGTATCAATAATTTTTTATTGTTCCATGCTTGTTTTATATCAATGTCACATGTTTCTTCTATCACATTACATCATTTTGAAGCATTTGATTGGACTAACCTATTGACAAGATGCCCAGTCCCAGTTCCCTGTTTTTGTTACAGAAAGTTACTTCTTGAAAAATTCTCGAAATTGGATAAAAATTTACGTTGACTTTTTATTGAGGACATGAGGACCGGAGCCAGAAGGGTGTGATACGTCTCAAACGTATCTATAATTTTTGAGTGATCCATGCTAGTTTTGTGATGTTCTCACATATTTTTATTATCATATTACATCATTTTTATGCATTTTATCGGACTAACCTATTGATAAGATGCCTAGTGCCAGTTCCCTGTTTTTGTCCTGTTTTTGTTTCAGAAAGTTACTTCTGGAAATATTCTCGGAATTGGACGAAAATTTACGACGATTTTTTATTTGAGAAATAAGGACCGGAGCCAGAAGGGCGACCCCGGGAGGGACCCACAGGCCAGGGGCAGGTCCCACCCGCGGGTCTAAGGGGGGCTGCGGCCGGGGGTCGCCCCTGCCCCTAGGGCACCGCCTCGCGACGCCCTTTGGCCTATAAATCATTCCCGACGAAAAAACCCTAAGCCCTGAAGGATTTTCCCAAATACGCAACAGAGCTCCGCCGCCATCGTCGACAAGTTTCGAGGGTTCAGAAGGTCCTATTCCGGCACCCTGTCGGGACGGGGATCGACCGCCGGAGCCATCTCCATCAACACCGCTGCTTCCCGCGATGAGGAGGGATTAGTCCCTCGACGGGGCTGAGGCTTATACAAATAGCTATGTGGTTATCTCTCTCTCTCCCATGATGTGATATTCGTTGTGATCATGAGCTTTGTTAATATAGTTGAATACATGATGTTTCCCTATGTGTAATGGATATGATGTTGATCAAGTGGTATTATCTAGTATAATTTGCGGAGTCACCTTTGTGATCACGGTATCTCGGTGACAGTGTGTGTGTCGTGTGTGACTCTATGCATCAAGATTATAGGGATCTTCATCATGAGTTTGTTCTTTATTATTGTTGGATTGAATAGATCATGAGGTTTCTTGATGCTTGTGTTATTGAAGAAAGAGACTATTCAATAAATAGGTTGTGGTGTTTGTTAGTACTATCTTTGGATACGGATAGTGACAGCATGAAGTGTCCATAGATGTGGAATACGAACTTTAAGGTGTGCTTCTCGTAGCCCTACGCAATTCTCATCCTATTTGATCCACAAAAAAATGATCTCCGAGTAACGTCTACCATGCATGTGTTTTTGTGGGAACTATCATGTGTTTAATTATGTTAATGATGTTAAGAGTAGTTACTAGTGAAAGTATGAAGCATAGGCATTGTTTTCAAGTATTGATACACCGTTTTTAGTAATTTTTGTCACTTGTTTGCTTGCTGCCATTTTTATTACAGAATTACAAAATCACATTTTACCATCCGTATTACTTGCATTTTACCATCTCTTCGCCGAACTAGTGCACCTATACAACTGACAATTGTACAAGTAGCTATTTGGTTATCTCTCTCTCCCATGATGTGATCTTCGTTGTGATCGTGAGATTTGTTAGTATAGTTGAATACATGATGTTTCCCTTTATGTAATGGATATGTTGTACTTGTTACTCAAGTGGTGTTATCTAGTATGAGTTCGAGAGTCACCGGTGTGATCACGGTGCCACGGTGACAGTGCGGGTGCCATGTGTGACTTTATGATAATAGCTTAGAAGGGTCTTCATCATGAGTTTGTTCTTTATTATTGTTGGATTTAATAGATCATGAGGTCTCTTGATACTTGTGTTTAGTATAATCTCCATGGTGCGTTAGTGACAGCGCGCGTGTCGTGGATGTATTAAAAAAATGACTATTTAAGAGATAGGTTGTGGTGTTTGTTAGTACTATCTTTGATGCCGATAGTGACAGCATGAAGTGTTAATAGATGTAGAATATAAATTTTAAGGTGTGTTTTTGTAGACCTACGCAATTCTCATCCTATTTGGTCCACGAAAAAATAATATCCGAGTAACGTCTACCTTGCATATCATGTGTTTAATTATATTAATGATGTTGAGAGTTGCTACAGTGAAAATATGAAGAATAGGCCTTATTTCTAAGCATTGAATCACCGTTTTAAGTCACTTTTGTCACTTGATCGCTTGCTGCTATTTTTATTACAGAATTAAAAATTCACCTTTTACCATCCATATCACTTGTATTTTACCGTCTTTTTCACCGAACTAGTGCACATATACAACTGACAATTGTATTAGGTGTGTTAGAGACACAATAGGTCTTTTGTATCTTAATTGCAGAGTTGCTTGAGAGAGGATACGTTCAACTTCTTCCTCCCGTAGATTCGATAAATCTTGGATTACTCACTTAAAAGAAATTTGCTGCTGTCCTACAAATCTTTGTGTTTAGAGGCTCAATAAGTATATAAGAATAGAAACGTGTATGAGACATCACTCTTTTTTCTTCATCTCGTTTAACAGGTTCCCATCATCGTGAGCCTTGATATCGACAGCGAGATAAGAATAAACGAGTACCCGAGTACAAGTACACTGGAAAGAGATGGCGTTTTCGCAGGCCCGAGCCGAGCCCAGTCATGACGGGCAATTGGGAGCAGTCGAGCAGAGCACTCGCCGTCACGGTGGGCGGCGACGCTGACAGCGCTCGTCCGACATGGCCGCGGGGAGGAATCCGTCCAGACGCCGACGTTCCCCCGTCGTCTCTGAAATCCACGACCACGACACTGGCAAGGAAGAAGCCGTCACCCACCGCGGAATCCACCTATCTATCGGGTCGACCGGTCGAGTCGAGTGTATATGTATCTTCTGCTCTACCGATTTTTCTTCCAGTAGAACGGCTGCACGAGTTCCGATTTATTTTTCCAAGAAGAACTGTCTGCCCTCGTGAATGCGACTGAAGTGCAGCTACCCAGGACAGATATGACTGATAGAAACCGCTCACTAAGAATCGAGGCCCTGAAGGCTGAATGGGTCATGAACTAACCAAATTAAGCTCCCACTCACGAAGATGCTGATCCCACAGCCACAGGCAGCAATCACCATCGGAAACATGGCGGGCACTGTTTGTATCGAGGCGCTACTCGCTAGCCACAACTGGAAGAATCTCTCTCGGAATAGATCAGGACTTGGGTAGTAGTAGAGGCTAGAAGCATTACGTGCTGCCCTACCTTTAAACTTTTCCGCGGGAAAAAAGCCCAGATCAGATCAACTTTTGTTTTTTTTATTATTAGTATATAAGCACCAGGATATCGTAACGTGTTGCTTGATTCTGGACTGGAGCGTAAAGGTAACCCGTGAAAGATAATAATAATTTCCTAATACTATAAGTGATGGCGTCCAGATCAACCCTATGCGTGGTTTTCACCACACTTGATTGCTTCTATGAACCAAATGCGGGACTAATGGACTCCATCCATTGCCATCACCCACCAGAAAAAAAAAACAACTCATTTTTCTTTGACAGCACAGGATAAACAGCTCCGGTCCAACGCACTTGCAAATTTAGAAAAAAAAAAAAAAGAGCAAAACGAAAATTCAACAGACAGCAAAGTCACACACAGGCCATGGCCATTCATTCGGTCTTCCAGCTAGAGCAAGGCGAAAATAATTCCCAACCGGTGTACCCAAATAAAATAATAACAAGTCGTCGGCAATGGGTTCCCACGAAGCGGCAAAAGCACGCCAAACCCTCTGACTCCCTCCTTACTCTCGCCGACATGCGGACCCCACTGCCGCCTGACCCCAGCAGTCATTGACTCGCGAGATGGTTCGCCCGGGTAGGTACCCGGGTCCGAGCTGGAGTTTAAACGGAAGCCGCGACGCTGCCCCCCTCACCGACGGTTATTATTCCCTCTGCTCTGCTCTGCTCTGCTTCCCACTAGAGTATTTCATTCCAATCCCACACTGATAAGACAACTGTACTACTAGTCCTAGTCGTACCACTACTCCAACTCAAGTCTCCGCCCAATTTTTATTCATTCCGGAGCACCGCCGCCCACGCCCAATCATCGCCCGCCTCCGATCCCCGGAAGAAGCACCCACCACCGGCCCAGCCGCGCGCGAGATCCCAGTCGCCGAAAACCGCGCGCAGATTCTCTCTCTCTCGATCTCACGCCGCGCCGGTCGGTTGTTTGGCCAAAGGCGAAGGCGATGGCCGCGGCGGCGAAGCTGACGCGGAGCTTCTCGCGCCAGCTGTCCTCCGGGGCGGCGCGGGTGTGGCGCCAGCTGTCGCTCGAGCCGCAGCACCACACGCCGCGGCGCGGGGCGGCGGCGGCGGTCGCGGGAGCGGGAGCCGTGACCAGGTTCGGGCTCGCGAGGCAGTCGTCGCTCGACCCGACGCCCGTGGAGGCGGCGGCGGCGGAGGAGTCGCCGCTGGCCATGCCGGAGAACCTGGACGCCACGATGCGGCTGCTCTTCGCCGCGTGCCAGGGGGACGCGGCCGGGGTGGAGGACCTGCTCAGGGACGGCGTCGACGTCGACAGCATCGACTTCGACGGACGCACGGCGCTGCACATCGCCGCCTGCGAGGGACGCGGGGAGGTCGTGCGCCTGCTGCTCGGGTGGAAGGCCAACATCAACGCCCGCGACCGGTGGGGGAGCACGGTACCGAACTTTCTTCTCACCACGACCCTGCTATGACTCCAATTTCGCTACACCCCCGTACTTGCGTACTTTCGATCAAGCACTTCTGTTCGGTTTCGTCTCAACATTTATGTTGCACTACACATTGGACCAATCTAACCCATTCATTCGACTTGCCTAGCGCTATGGAAACTATGAATGATACGCGCCAGTACTTATCTTATCTAGTCGAATTTGATTTCAGCCTTTATTTTCTTGTACACATTTTCAGCCAGCGGCGGATGCTAAACATTACGGGCATTTTGAAGTGTACACACTTCTCAGATCAAGAGGAGCTAAACTTCCGGTACTGTATTCTTTCTCTACGGCACACGCCCGGAACTATTCTTGAACTCTTGCTTTGATACATGCCGGAAACAGTTTTCATGTGTGTTTTGTTCTCCTCTGTTATAGAAAACCAAAAAGACTCCAATGGCTGTGTCGAATCCTAAAGAAGTCCCAGAGTATGAACTGAACCCGCTTGAACTTGAGTTCAGAAGAGGAGAGGAAGTCACAAAGGCATGTTTCTAGAAACTCACTCTGTTTGTCTTCACGGTATCTTTCCTCGTGTCTGCATTCAGGAGCATTTACCCATTTGCGCACAAGACTTTATGAGTCTTAAAAGTTATATCCTATAGTTATATATTAGGGTCGCACACATTCATATCCGGACACATGACAATTTAGGCTCTACTTCTGCATCGAAGTAAGCTAAAGGATACTTTTTGTACTCCGAGACAAACTATTTATGCCTTCTCTATTAATTATAGGTTCATGTAAAATTTCCATTTGCTAATTGTAATGATTTTCACATAATTATATGGCCACCTTACTTGTCACATAATTTATACAGGGTTACTATGTAGCCAAATGGTACGGCTCCAAAGTTTTCGTGAAGATACTTGACAAAGGCAGCTTCTCAGACGGAGATAGCATGTATGAGCTGCCTCCTTGAAATTTTGTACCAAGTGACCTCTTTTTTGTTTCAGAATTACGATTTGACATCAGTGAACCAATCCATGATTTTTTTTCCTCCGGCGCATATCCTGCTCGTTTATCACAATTTTAGTGCACACTGAAGTTTATTAGTGTGTCTGGTGACACATTATCATGGTGAAACTGGGTCTGTTATAATCATTTAGCGCTTGATAGTTGTATAGTTTGTTTAGATAGTTGTCAGGCAATGCTACAACTCAGTGCCCCGTGTCATCTTTGTTGATTAAACCTGACTAATAATTTCTCTTTTCACAAACAAGCTTTAGGGTAAATATTACTGTTACTACCATGATGATTTGTGTTGATATCACAATGCTGATTATCATATGATTAGTTTCACAAACTAACTTAGTCTGAAGAGTTCAGTTTCCAGTTCATAGTCAGTTTAGTCATTAACTTTTTTATTTTGATGTTAGGCTTACTTTCATATTTATTTGAATACTTCTAAATTATGTCGTCATGTCAACTCAGAGATGCATTCAAACACGAGCTTACTTTACTGGAGAAAGCACGTCATCCCAATTTGGTCCAATTTGTGGGAGCTGTTACACAGAATGTACCGCTGATGATTGTTTCAGAATTCCACCACAAAGTGAGTAGTTTTGCTTGATTTGACAGGAAAAATGCATGCATCCACTGTTAACCATTTGCGGAAAATGATCCTCCAAATAGCAGGGTTTCTTCACATAATCTTTGTGGAGTACTTTGCACTTAAGTTATCTGAACAATAATATTTTTTTGAATCCTAATGGATCTATCTGAACAATATTGCTCTTCTATTGTCAATGACTAATCTGTGTTCCCTCATTAGGGTGATTTAGCCAATTATCTTGAGACAAAAGGTCGCCTGCAGTCTTATAAAGCTATCAGATTTGCCCTTGACATTGCAAGGTATGTCAGAATTCATGGCATATGTCTCCTGTTTCCCCTTTTCTTGTTAAAGCTGCATCTTCCATTCAAAATGTTAACTGGAAGTACTCTTGTCATTGCATCACTCCAGACTCACCTGAAAACAATATTATTGTCTTTCTTTTCGATCAGAATAGCAGGGAATTAATTTGAGTCATCTAGATGAAATGGTTTTGAATTTTCATTTATGTGTTGTTTCAATAGAAAAATGAAATCGAAACTATAATTTATCAGATCATGTGCTAGTTCTCCCACAATAAAAGAAAAAGATCACGTGTTATTGTATTCTGTTCATCTGACATAAATCAAAAGAAAATTTATTCAGCATTCACTTCTTATCTAGGGGACTAAACTATCTTCACGAGTGCAAGCCAGAGCCAATCATCCATGGTGATTTGTCGCCAAAGTAAGCTGATACAAGCACATTTTATCACTGTGCAGTGCATTAAATTCAAGTTGTTTACTATATGTGGACTGTACGTTATGATACTTTTGTAAGGTTTCAGAAATATTGTGCGGGATGATGACGGAAAACTTAAGGTGGCAGGCTTTGGCTTACTTAATCTGATAAAGATCTCGGAAGATAAACTACAGATGGCCCAGCCTATATCAAATTTTGACAGTATGTTACATTTACATTTTTAATGACAGCATGCCGCATCCTACATTCTTCCGACGAAATGGTTATATACGAGTGATTATATATATCAACTTACTATGTCATTGATAAAAAAGTTCTACTGTGATAGTTATGACTTATGATTACTAATATTAATATGTTCAGTTGTTGCTTTATGCTACTGCTGTAGATGAATTATAGTACTTTCTAGAATGACTATTTATTTGATGAAATTATGTCCTAAACCAATTAAACTAGAAATGTATTATTTTAATCACTTAATTTGTTGTAGATACTATTAACTTTTTAATGCTATTTTGTATGTTGAGCTTTTTACATTTCATTTGCCTAGGTGTGTACATTGCTCCTGAGATATACAGAAACGATACATTTGACAGAAGTGTGGATACATTTGCATTCGGTCTCATTCTTTACGAGGTATGTAAAACCATCCAACCTTCACACATCAGACCAGTTAATATGTGTGCAATGTTCGACGCTCGAATTTTTTGTTTGCAAGCGCCAATGAATCCGTGCTAATAGTTTGTTGCGGCTGTTCCGTTCGAGAAAAAGTTTGTTGCAGCTGTTGCCAGTACTATATTCAAATGAGCACACAACCTAGGCTAAGTATTGCACATGTAGATTATTTTATCGTCTTATCTTATCTTATCTTTGTTCAGATGATTGAAGGAATTCCTGCTTTTCATCCAAAGCCTCGAGAGGAAGCAGCCAAGATGATTTCTTTAGAGGGGTTGAGACCATTATTCAAGAATAAACCTAAATCATATCCGGAGGATGTGAAAGAGTAAGTGAAGATTCTGCTTTATTTCATATCCCTCTACAGGTTCTGTTCATATCTTTTACTACATATGCCTACATACTGCATTAACGATCTCTCAAGGAGCCCTGCTTTTGCATATCCGAGTTTCCCTGAATTGGCAGCCACAACCATTGCTGGTTCTTTGCTTGTAGGCAGGTTGTCCTTGCTTAATTAATTTGGCCGTCTGCTGCTCACGTTGGTTCCTTGCATGTCGCAGGCTAATACAAGCGTGCTGGGATCCAACACCTTCCGTCAGGCCAACGTTCTCAGCTATAATCGAACGCCTGAACAAGATATCTGCAAGTTGTTCTAAGCAAACCCGCTGGAGAGACAACTTCAAGCTACCATGGTACAGTTCTCACTGATTGACTGCAAAAAAAAGCATGAGATATATATGAACTCTTCTCTGAAATTTTCCGTACTTCTCTACAATCTGGAATAGACTTTAGTCGGTACCGTAAGGTAATTCTTTTGGTGCTCCGTTATTTTAATTGTAATGCACTATGGCTTAAACTGAAATTACTCCAGCTCGGATCAGCAACTTAGGAAATAGCTTGAGCGTTGTTTTGTGATTGATCTACCATCAAAATTCATTGTGCCATTGGTCACACTCCCATGTTTCATCTTCTCAGGAAACAAGGTGCACATAGATAGCCCTGGACTTCGATGAGACTGTCGCCACGATTTCCCCCCTTTCTGCGTATATGCCAGTAAACACGGTGAAAATTATATCAATACACGGGACAGAAGCTGTTCCTTTACAAGGTTTTTGCATGTCCAGTTATAATTTCCTTTTTGTTTGTATACCTCTGGTCAAGTGTCTTCGAGTTATGTTCATCCAAACGGGGACAATGTATTAAGCTTCTGAATGTTGCAAATATTCTCATACCTTGCCTCGGAGAGTCTCAAGACTGATATATTTTTGTGCGTCTCTGAACACCAAAATGTAGCGACTGTGCATGATTTGTTTGGATGTATGAAATGTTCAAAAAAAAAACATGGGTATTCCATTTTTCAAAAAAAAAAATATCGAAACATGCAGGAAAACTGCATATATTAAATTAAGAAAGGAGGAAGGCCAAAAAAGACCGGCTGAGGTTTTCAAGGACCTAAGAAGGGGAACACGACCCAAGCAACCTATGCGACCTAAAACGAAAAAAGAAAACAAACATGATTAAAAACAAAACCAGTTGTCAAGATGGCACAAAGCTGCCCAAGAACATCTCCCCCGGGAGCCCCGAATGGGGTGCCGGACATGAAAAACAACAACACCGGCACCCCCGACCACTGCCAAGCCACCCCAAAGTTTAGACGCTCTCTTAGCAGTGCCGGACAAGCAAATTACACACATATTTCACCACAACCCCACATGTCAGCCTCTAATAAGAATATAACATCCGGTTTGCTTGGGGGGTGCTGGTGTGGGAACTGACAGACCAGTCACCCCCCCCCCCCCCCCCCCCCCCCCCCCACACACACACACAAAGTCGTCTGCTTTAGGCGCTGCCCGACACAAAATAGGCGCTCCTGATGGAGATGCTCTAAACTCCGAGAAAATGACAAGAAAATACCACAATTAGGGTCGGTGTCAGGGAACTACCGACTTTGCATAATTTGTCTGAAAACTACCGACATTGGGGCTGGTCGTTGACAGATAGCACTGATCGCCGTTTTAACACGTTTTCTGACCAACCTGGCCCACTGTCAGGCCTAGGTGGCAAATGTGAGATAGCAGGCAGTTCACGCCATTAGGTTCCGGTCTCACTTTCAGACTCCCTCGTTTTCTTATTTTTTTCTTTCCTTTTTCTTCTTTTCTTCTCTCCTGTGGGTCTCCCTCTTCTCTTCTCCCTGATCCCTTTTCTCTCTCCTCTCCCTGCCCCGTCGCCGGCGGTGCCGTGCGGCTCGGCTCGGTGCCCATGCCCAGGGTGCCCGTGCACTTGGCCGACAATGCTCTGCCCGTTGCTCCAGTGCCGCCCTAGTCTTTTCCCCTCCTTCGCCGATGCCCTCGCGGCAGCCCCCGCCGCCTGATGCCTCCCCGCCTCCGACAGCCACCGCGTCGCGGACCTCCGATCCCACGCCCACCGCCACCTCCCGGCCTCCGCGGTGGCCTCGTCTGCCACCGCTGCGCTCATCCTGGTGGCCTTCACGTTGTTCGTCTGGATGCGGCGCGGGAGGAGGCGGACCACCGCGTTGGCAACGAAAGCGAGGAAGACAACCCGCGCCCGTCGACGCTGTGGAGGCTGTCCTACCAGCAGCTGCCACGTGCCATGGGGAGCTTCGTGGTGGGGAGCAAGCTGGGGTAGGGCGCGGCCCGGTGTTCCGCAGTGCACTGCCCACGTCGAGCCACCTCGAGGTCATGTACGCGGGGTCCCTCCAGCGCGAGCGACAAGGAGGATGGCGGCGGCCTAGCAGCAGTAGACGCGGGCGACGGCGGTGACGTCGGGGAGGATGGCGGCTGCCTTGCAGCGGTGGACGCGGGCGGCGGCAGTGCCGTCGGGGAAGATGGCGGCTGGCTTGCAGCGGTGGACGCGGGCGGCAGCAGTCGCAGCTGACGGTGACGTGGGACGGCCGTGGACGACGGGGGCGTGCGGCGGAGGAGGAGAGAGTCCTGGGGATAGATAAGAAGGAGAGAGAAAAAGGAAAAAAGAGAAAAGAATGAAAGAAAAAGAACAAGAAAAAAATGTCCTAAAACGGCTAATGGGTCGTAAGGTGGGGAAGTGTTCACTTTGCCATGTGGACCTGACAGTGGGGCCCAATGGTCAGAAAACTGATTAAAACGGTTAATTCGCACGATCAGTGCTGTCAATGACCAGCCCCAATGTCGGTAGTTTTCAGACAAATTATGCAAAGTCGGTAGTTCCCTGACACCAAAGCCCCAAATGTGGTAGTTTTTTGTCATTTTCTCCTAAACTCCAGATAAAATGAAACAACCAGCGCTAGCAATCTTCGATTGTCTCGCCTCGGCTTTAATGTGCTCTATGACAAGATTGATCGGCTTGAACGAATTCTCAAGATCCTTATGTTTCTCTCGCGCCAAATGGACCAGGTGGTAAGCATTACTAGTGAGTTTAGGGTTGATCTATTCGCCCCCGTATGTTGTGCCGTGCTTGAAGTCACCACTCACGTAGGGATAAATTCATAGACGTAACGACCTATTGTAAATTTTCTTATCCCAACACATTGTGTTGTGGTATTTTTCCGACGGTAGATTTGTGTTTGGAAGGGTCACGTTTGGAGATCTAGATGACAACACATGGGAGACAAAGTTTAGACATGTTCGGGCAGCGCCAAACAATGTCTTATACCAACTCTAATTCCTATTTGTGGCGGCTTGATTATCTCTCGACGCTCTTGGCAATTTTGAGGTATGCTCGATCTCGCCTATAGTAGCTGTGATGGTGAATGATGAAGATGATGCACCATTATTGGTCGATGGGTCCCTATCCCCCCTTATATAGACGGTGAGTATTAGGGTTACAAGGGGCCGAGACAGTTTGCATGTGGTCGAGATAATGCTAAATTGGTTACAATAAGTATCCCGTAGAATCCGAGCTAGTGGTCTTGGTGTAGCCTATACTCAAGATGATTCACTCGGCCCTCTGTCGGGGGTCCGAATCCTTATGGTGGGCCATCCTGGTGCCGAGTGGGCCGCCAGACTCTCCCGGGGACAGTGGCGGAGGCAGGATTTGACAAATTAGCATGTTGAGGGGGGGGGGGGGGGGGGTCGATCAATAAAAGAAAAAATACATTGTTCATTGGCTAACTAGGAGCTAATCCATGGTGTTAGGGGGGCACCGACTGGTCCCCCTGCCTCTGCCGCTGCCCGAGGAGAAACATCCACATTGCAATCTTACATTGGAGGGGTACCCATGTATTCTGGACAGCCTTTGCTAATTCGCATACAATCTTTGTCTTGAAGTGGGTCTCGTGCATCGATTTATAGGTAAATGTTCCATTCGAATTCCACAACCATGTGCATCTATCCTCTTCCTCCAACATGATCTGGAAAGACTTCATTTCCTCCCATAATAAGGTTCGTCACATGTTTCCTTACACAATCTATACATTTGCTATTCTCAAGATCTTGAATGACCGTTCCTTTGCGTCTTTGGTATCATCGTTGATAAGCTGATACGCACCGAGGGCAATGTCCTTGATCCTCTTCTGATTGAGCAATTTGTCCATCTATAAGAAAGCCCTTTCTCCATTACTAACGACCGCTCTTGCAGCAACATTAAAAATATGCATAACTTCTTCATCAAACTAAATAGCAAGATAAAGTGTTTCATCACTTCCTTTCTTCTCTCCTCAGATTTCAAGCCCATTTAACTTTAAAGGTTGTGCCCATTATCTCTAGATTCATGACGCGTGAACCACCTAAGGGTTTAGGTGATGAACAATGTTCAAATTTAGTTGGCAATTGCCTCCTTCGACCACATCCGTCCCTTTCCAAAAGCAAGGCGCGCCGTATCTTGTCAATTTCTTTGAAAAATCATGGGGGCAGTTCTAGTGATAACAAATGGAAAATATAGGGCTTTGCACTGACTGAATAAAGCCTACCCTGTTGAGTATCATGTGGGTTTTCCAAAAATACAAGCAGACTTTTGATTTTATCTAGTAACACATGGAAATCCTCTTATCTAGCCCTCTTGGGGCCCTTTGATTCAAAGGAATATCATAGAATTTTTCTAGGATTGGATCCTATAGGAAATTTTCCTATAGAATCTGTTTGATTTGTAGAATCATATCCCATAGGAATCCGTTAGTGTAAATCTCATAGGAAAAAAAATTAGGTCATGCCGCATGGAAAATTCCTTCACTACAATCAAAGAAAGTTTCACTTCCTATAGGATTCAACTAGACATGACATCTCATTCCTGTTAGTTTTCTACTCCTATTTATTTCCTATCCTATGAATCAAAGGAGCCCGAAGTGAAGAGGAAGACCAAACAAATAACACTATTAGGCCATGTGCAATGTTAGCCTCTTAGGTGGGCGTTTAAGTAGTCAGTTGCTCCATACACGTAAGTTTTATACAACTTGTTAACCATATTTTCCATGCATTTTTCAAGCGTCGGACTCTATCTCATACGTCAGGACCACAAAACATAACTGAGATTTATGCACAACTGCCGGGATTTAATCCCTAGCGCCTCTACACAAGTGTCACATTGTGGATGGTCTTTCGAGCTTGGTGATTTGACAACTTAGATCATTGCTAATTTCTTGAACAAGCTGTCGTCTCGTCGCACACCAGAGGAGAGAGGAATAACTAAAATGTAGCAAACATGCAAAAAAAATGAGGAATATATATTTTCGGAGGAGGAATGTGCCGACGGTTGTACACGACTGGACTGTACCATATGGTTCATGTCTGTATTCCGAAAGAGAAACAAAACAGAGCAAAACATGTGTCCGCGAACGAGTAGCAGAGTAACGGGGCAAGGACTTGGTTCGGAATATGCCATTCGTGACATCCAATCTGTCGGCACAGTGGAAACCAGGGTACCACGGGCCGGCCTGCCAGGGCCCACAAGATTCTGCGGATGATTTTCGCTAAGGACCAGGCTCTCCAAGCCTGGCGAGCTTCGCGAGGATTTTCCCCTCGGGAAGGGTTTCCCCTCCTCGCCGAGGATTCCCTCCCTCGGCGAGGGATCGCTCCTCGACAAGGTGTCTCCGACGCCGCCTGCAATTCTGCTAAGGACCAAGCCGAAGGGCTCGGCGAGGATTTTCGCCTCGTCGAGGCTCCTTCCTCACGAAGCCATCTCTGTCCCCGCGGCAGAGCGCACATGGGCTCTGCGCCATGCGCAGAGTGACGCGCGATGACGACGACGCCGCAGTTGCTGTTTCCGTGTATAAAGCAGTCAACAAAGCGGAGCCAAGCAAAGCGGACAACGAGTATTGCCTCTTTGGTGATAAGGGAACCGTCTGCAGCTATACTCCAAGGGCGACGTCACCGTGGGTCGCATCCCACCTCAGCAAGCGCCAGCCCACCGTCCGGCTGGTCGGTGGCTTCTTTCAGCTTTGGTGACGCCGCTCCCCTGCCATGGACCGCGTCCACAAGCTTTACCTTTATGGTGGACTTCAACTTTATGGTGCACCGCGCCTCCTCCTTCGTCGCCATGTGGTAACCCTTCCCGCCCAAATGTTTGGGCGGAAGAGGTCCGAGACGCCTATAAAAGGAGAAGGGGTGCACCCAAGCAAAGGGTTCGATTTTTGGAGTCTAGGGTTCGGTTTTTGGGATCCAGGAGCTTACCAAAAACCCTAGATCTGAAGACTAGCAAGTAGCCATTGTTAGCCACCTCGAGCTAAACAAGCTCTCCTTGTACTGTGAACTCTCCAAGCAGTGCAATACACAAAAGCAGGATGTAGGGGTTTTACCTCCACAAGAGGGCCCTGAACCTGGGTAAGACCGAGCGTTCCATCTCTGCAGTGCTGTCCCGCAGCGAGTCCGACGAGCATCGTCGTCGGAGCACGTTAAGGGTTGTTTGATTCCGTGTTCGGCCCCTTACTCGATCTTTCTCGAGACACACCCAGTTCCTGGGACAGTTCTCCGACACAATCAGAAGAGGCAACATGTCCGCAGCATAGTAGGTATATCTCAGAATCATTGATCCCGACTCGTGTCACTTTCCCAGCTTGGTACACGTGCGCTGCCGACTGCCGTGAAGTTTGGAACTGCTTGTATTTTTTTTGGAACGTAAAGCTACATTAGATTTTTTTTTTTTTGAAAAATTTCAAACTCCCGTTGGTTGTTGATACAGAAAAGAAGTTCAAATTTTCGAAATGGGTCGAGAAAACAAATGAAAAAAACCCGGAAAAGTGCAGTGACAGACTCTTTTGACCCAACTGCTCTGATCCGACGGCCAGCAGCCACCCAACGAGCGTACGAGACCCGGACGCGGCGTGGCGCACAGTTAGGGGTGGGCATAAAAACCGAAGACCGAAAACCGAAACCGAAAAGACCGAGACCGAAACCGAAATGACCGAGACCGAAAAGACCGTTAGAAATTTGGGTAGCAAATTAGAAAAGACCGAAATTAAATCAAAAATTCGGGTATCACTTATACATAACCCGAATAGACCGAAAGACCGATTTTATTTTATTTTGAGTGAATTACGTACGGAAGCTGCCGAATTTATGTGCCAGCCCAGCTTATGTGTACATCTAGTCTATGGGCCAAACTACTAAACCAAGCATACCATCTAGTCTCTAGGCTTAACAACTGGGTATCCCAGCCCAGCGTACTGTAGATTCTCTCGTGCATGAGAGACCAGTCGATTGTTTTCCACTTTCCCAGTCCCGAGCGTCGATTCCCCTTCTTTCACCCTATATTTTGGTCTATTTGGTCATGACCGAAGACCGGACCGAATAGACCGAAGACCGAAGAACACAAAACCGAAAAGACCGAATTTATTACGGGTATCATTTTTGGATGACCGAAATTGTTAAAAACCGGAAAGACCGAACCGAACTAACCGAAAAGACCGAACGCCCACCCCACAGTATACGCGGGCAGCAAAAAAAAAGTTTGTTCCTCTCCCCAAGACTCATCACGGATTCGAGCTCCACGCTGCAAAGCCTGCAACAGCAACAAACCATTTCTTTCTTTCTTCGCACGCCTCCCTTCCTTCCAAGTACTCCGCCGCGGCTCCCCTCCTCTTTCCCTTCTCCATTTCTTTCCTTTCCCCTCTCTCCCGCTCCAAAACCCTAAACCCTACCCACCACGCAGGCTCCTCCAGGGGATCGGACGATCGCCGCCGCCTCCCTCGCCGGGTGAGCTCCTCCTATCCGCCTCTCCCCGTACGCTCCTCTGATTTTTTCCCCGCTCGATTTTCCGTTCGAGGGCAACTAGGGGCGGGCTGTTCGTTGATTTCCTAACGATTCCGCTTCGCTCACGTCGGTGATTTGGTGGCATGTGTTCGTAGCTAGGGACCTCCTGCGTTGCAGCGATTTTTTCTGGGTTATTTTCTCCCAGATAGGCGGTAGCGGAAAGGTAGTGGTGTTTTTCTGGGTTATTTTTCCCGTCGTGTCCTGCTGCTGATCGAGCCGACGGATTAAATATTATTTTATTTCGCCTTGGCTCTTTTCTTCCCCAAGTAAAATCTGCGCCAACACCTGCTATCTTCCTCTGTTTTTCTTATGGTCGATGGATTAGTACAGTACAGACCCAATCTGGCGTGATGCGTTCATTTCGTGATGCGTTCATTTGATGAATTATTACTGCAAAAGTATTGGTGCATTTTGTGATTGCCAGTTCTGCATCAGGTGGTCAAATGCTTGGTTCTATTGTTGCTGAGCTTACTTGGAAAGTTGAATCACACTTGATTCTCTTTTGCCATACTTGGAATCTCCATATTAATTGCTACTCATGTAGCATTCTAATTACTACTCACTCAAGTTATGTTTGAGGAAATCCTAGAGATTTATTGTTCTTTGATTATACCAGAAAACTCCCTATGATCTTTGGAAATGAATTGTACCAGAAAAATGCGATTCTTGAGTAATTTGTTCTTTATATTGTGCTGTTAATATCACCATTTTACTTGTTAATCTTCAGTTTTGCTTACGGTTTGTGAACTGGATCACTTCAGGTCTACTTGAACGGCATGACCTTTGCCTTCCCACAGGGAGGGTGAGAAGCAACCAAGTATGGCTTCAAGGGCGATCGTCAGGAGAAGGAAGCATCTTTTGGATCATGTTAACACACCTATCCTGTCATCCTCCTTCTCTACCTTCCAGCATGGGACTTTAGGTTTCGAGGTTCAACCTAGAATAGGACAGCGTTTTCTTCAGCAAATCCCAGGGGACTCAAAACGTGAGAGGGAGGAGCAGTACAGTGTGAATTTGGCAAAGGGAAATCTGCCAGGCCTTGGTAATGGGTTTCCTCAACGTCCAGCTCACGTGATTTCTCATTATGGTTACGTAATTGGAAAGAATGAATTTGCATTACCTTTCGGAGCTAGAGGTTTGTTGCAGTCAGTCCGCAGAGCATCAACTGCAACTGCTGGGCAACCTAAGTTGGATGTTGAAGAAGAACAGAGTGAGGATCAGAGGCAGAGTAAAAGGAAAAAGGAGGCATCCCCAGAAGAATGTGACCAGGCTGTGGAAGGCCTGAGCACTGCAAAAGCTAAAGCCAAAGCCAAACAGGTGCAAGAATCTCTAAAGTCTAGCCAATCAATTGTGCAAAAATTCTGGGCAAGGCTTCTGGGTATTGGCCCTGCTCTCCGGGCTGTTGCTTCAATGAGTAGGTATATATCTTTTCCCTCACACTCAAATTTATAATTTTGATGTAAGACATCTGCTTTCTGCCCCATTTCATATCCTTTTAAACATATACAACTTACCTGTTTTGTTTGTCTGTGTAGAGCTGATTGGGCTGTAAAGCTGAAGCATTGGAAGGATGAATTTATTTCTACACTGCAGCATTATTGGTTAGGAACAAAGCTACTCTTGGCAGATGTTAGGATTTCTTCAAGATTGCTGGTGAAACTTGCTGGTGGAAAAAGCCTCTCAAGGAGAGAGAGGCAACAACTTACTCGCACAACAGCAGATATTTTCAGGCTGGTACCTGTTGCTGTGTTCATCCTTGTTCCATTCATGGAATTCTTACTGCCAGTATTCCTCAAGTTGTTTCCAAATATGCTGCCATCCACTTTCCAAGACAAGATGAAAGAAGAGGTTTGTGATGTAGCCATTTTAATTACTAACTGCGCTAGTGTGCTTACACTGTTTAGATATTAGATTTGTCGGCATGCTGTTATGCTACTGATTGTGTATGTTAATGTATGCTCCAACCAATGATGCACGGGTTCTCTGTACTGTGCTTGCAGCGGTACATGTATAATGCAGTATCTTTCCCATTCTATGGTTTGATCACCCTGTTGTCTCTAATATCTTGCTGACACAACATATTTTTGTGCATCATGTTTGAATCAGCCTCCTAGTTCCACTTTTATGGGAACCACAAACATTATTACCTTGCAATTTGATCGGCTAATCCACGCTCTTATGCAGGAAGCATTGAAAAGGAAACTGAAAGCAAGGATGAGTATGCGAAGTTTTTGCAAGATACTGCAAAAGAAATGGCAAAGGAAGTTCAAACATCACGGAGCGGAGAAACAAAACAGACAGCTGAAGATCTGGATGAATTTTTAAACAAGGTATCAGTTGTATATAAGATCTGACTGCCAATATATTTACAATATATATTAAGATTTATTATACTATTCTTTCTTGACAATTTACTTTAAATGTCTATTAGGTTAGGAAAGGTGAACGTGTATCCAATGACGAAATCTTGAACTTCGCGAAGCTTTTTAATGATGAACTGACTTTGGATAACATGAGCAGGTTAAACATGATTTGAAATTTGAACGTCCTTGTAAATTCAGTAATCGCAATTATGCCAGAGCTGATCAAAAAATTTCTGCAGACCACGCTTGGTAAATATGTGCAAATATATGGGTGTTCGACCTTTTGGTACTGACCATTACTTGAGGTTCATGCTTCGCAAAAAACTGCGCGAGTAAGTATTTTAACTGAAAATGTGGAAGATACACTCTGCAATAGGTGAAATAGAAGTGACACTTAGTTGCAATACTCTGCAACACTTAGTTGCTAAATCATTCACAAAGAGAAGTATTTGCTGGATGTGGAAGCTTCGTAGATGTCTCAAATTATGTTTATTTGATTAACATTTGAGACTATTTGCATAGATTTATACCTGTTAAGACTCAATCAGTACTCAACATTCAGCATCTGGGGTTTATTTACTGGTTAGATTTGCTAGTGGTTTTTGACCTTCATCTTACAGTTTTTGACATTTACTTCAATGCAATTTGGCATTTATCTTTCAGTTTTGCGGTGCAAAATATCTGCTAGTTGTTTTGATAATGATACTCTTATTTGTGCAGCATTAAGAATGACGATAAGATGATTCAAGCTGAGGGTGTAGAGTCTCTTTCTGAAGAGGAGCTCCGACAAGCCTGCCGTGAACGTGGTCACCTAGGCCTGCTGTCAACTGAAGAAATGCGTCAACAGGTTTGCTGGCCTTAATCTGGTGATATACACATAATTTAGATGTTTTATTCTTTTATGGTCTTGAATAATTATGCTTGGTTACTTGGTGTTGGAGTTATTAGTTAGTTGTTTCAACATTGGTGTTGGTTACAGGCATAGTGTTCAGCTACATTTTATTGCAACAATATATCTAACATTAATGATTTCTGATGTGCCTAGACATCTTATATAGGATTAAGTTTGGTCATCTTAATACATACCTAAACTGGAATGACTTGGGATACTAGAGGAGTTATCATTTTGTATCCTTATCATAGATTAGGGCAGTACATCATCAATTTGCATGGTCAAACATTACTTTTGTTCTTCAAAAGATGCCTTCTTTGTTTTTGCTATCTGTAATACCTCTATGTGCTGTCCTTTATTGGTTTCCATTTACGATCTCATTATATTATTTTTGTTTCCAAAGTCATATGTACTTCTGTAGTGAATGCAATGTGACGTTTGTTGAAAGAAATCTACATCCACCCCTCAGCTTCCACTTAGAAACGGATCTAAAGTTGGGACTGTATTGCTTTTAGTCATAAATTCTCATGCTAAAAAACAATGTAAACGCTAAATTGTAATGGATATTAAATGAAGCTAGCAATTCCTTACAACTTCATTTTCTATCCAGCTACGAGACTGGTTGGATCTATCACTCAATCATGCTATGCCATCTTCTCTTCTCATACTTTCAAGGTAAATTTAGTTGATATATATCTCAGTAGCTACAGAAGTACTGTTTGGCCTTGCGTCCTCACTAATCCTTTGCTAATGTTGTCAGAGCTTTTACTGTATCTGGGAAAATTAAACCTGAGGAGGCTGTTGTAGCAACATTGTCTTCTCTGCCAGATGAAGTTGTGGATACAGTTGGGACAGTATTGCCATCTGAAGATTCGGTTTCTGAGAGGAGGAGAAAACTGGAGTTCCTTGAGATGCAGGAAGAACTTATCAAGGTGTGTATACATAAACGTGCTCGTCTTTTTCATAAAGAAGTATTATAAATATTAAAACTATGCACTATGTTACATCATCATCTGAAAATGCAACCAATGATACTTGTGGTAGACCACACTGGTAGTACTTCTGGTAATCTAACAGAGCTACCCTCTATCGAATAAGTTTGTGATACCCTGTTTTCCTGTGCTTTTTAAAATTTGTGTTTTGTAGTCAGGTGCGGCATGTAGTACCTCTTAATTTTAATAATTTGTACTTGTCTTAGTAAAAAAAAGTACTGTAGACTTTTCTTGACACGCCATGGCATATGCACTCTGCGAATGATCATGTACTACTATTACATATCCTGGCATGCATTTATTCTGTAATGATTGAACCTCGATAGTCTCCTATCTATGTCCTCTCGTGCAGTACATCTATTGAAAGCTTTACATAGTTTACGCTATTCCGTGTTAAAGCCAGAAGATGGTCTGTAGAAAGAACATACAAACTAAAATGTTCCCATGAATTAGTTTTTGTCTTGAACTCTTGATATCGCTTTATTTGTTAATTAGATCCATGTTCCGTAGTCTCAGCCGTCAAACTGTCATCTCATTCTCATCTGAACCAAACCTGGCCAACGGGCCGTGCTTTTTGCGGCCTGGCACGTGGCATGCCAAAAAAGCCCGGCACCGGCCCGGCCCGTGGCGTGCCGTGCCCTTGCCGGCCCGTGAAATGCAGGTGCCGTGCTTGGGTCGCGGCTTGAGGCCCGCGTGCCAGCCCGGCACGCCAGGCACGCGGGCCGGCCCGCTGGCACGCCGGGGCCCGTCAGAGGAGTCGACGCAGCGCAGCGCCGCACCAGCCAGTGAGCCAGGCAGCAGCGCGCATGCAAGCAGCGCCGCACCAGCCAGCGAGCCAGGCAGCAGCGCGCATGCAAGCAGCGATGCATGCATGCAAGCAGAGGCAGGCAGCCAGTGGGCAATTTTTTACAATTTTTAAATTTTTTTGCATTTTTTTTACTGAAATCGAAAAAAACAGAAAAAACAGACAAACATGCACGCGGGCCACTTTCCCGGCCCCGCGGGCTCACGTGCTGCGGGCCGGCCCATCTAAGTCCTGTGTTGTGCCCGTGCCGCCCAGCCAGGCACGTGGGCTGGCCCAGCACGCCACGCGTGCTTCGCGGGCCGGAAGGTGCCGTGCCGGGCTAGGCACGCCAAGCCGGTGCCGGGCCTGTGCCGGGCCGGGCCGGGCCGGCCTGTTGGCCAGGTTTGATCTGAACCACGTGAGGAAAGGTGTATTAGATTTTTTTTTGTATATCTTAGTACCATTCATAATAAAATTTGGTTCACGAGATTTGTTACCCCAGTTTTATTTTTAGAACTACCCAGTATGAAGTAGGATAGGGATCTTATGATAATATAAACCAAATCACTTTTTTTTGTTTTCAACAAAATGCTGCTAACATTGAGCTGTTACCCATTTGCTTTATTTCAACATAATGATGTTGATAACTGTTACCTAATTATTCATTTCAGCCCAATGCTGTGTTGCTGCTAACACTAAACTATACCCGTTTATTAAACTTAAGCATAATGCTACTACGATTGTACTGTAGACCAGTTATTTTATTTTCTGCATAATGCTGCTTATACCAAACTGTTGTTAACGCTTTTGCATACAAAAAAAATTCAGGAGGAAGAGAAGAAGAAAGAGAAAGAAGAGAAAGTAAAGCAACAGAAGGAAGAAAAGGCAAAGCTCAAAGAACGGGAGGCTGCTGAAGAAGATTTAGCTTTGAAGGAAATGACCGAGCCTACTGCCAGGGAAGAAGAAGAGCTGAGAGAAGGAAAACAACATGACAATGAACAGCTCTGTAATATCAGTCGAGCATTAGCTGTGCTAGCATCTGCATCGGTATGACCCTAGTCAATCTGTAATTTGTATTGGTACATTACATACTGACACTAATAGTCCATAATTACTTATATTGCAGTCTGTTAGCAAGGAGCGTCAAGAGTTCTTGAGCCTTGTCAACCAGGAGGTACAGTTTTAACTTTTAACCTGTGAAGTGGAATTAGAGGAACAATTGTCCACACGTCAATTTTCTGTTTTGTTGCGTACGTACGTACTGTGGAGGCTTAATAGATCTTAATTTCTGTGGAATGCAGATAGGATTGTATAACTCTATGCTTGAAAAAGAAGGTACAGAGGGTGAAGAAGAAGCTAAGAGGGCATATATGGCTGCAAGAGAGGAATCAAACGATGCTGATGAGGTCGCTGCAGAAGAAGAAGTCTCGTCAGCGCTGATTGAGAAGGTAAGGAATCCTTTTACGCATGTAATACCATATCTCATCAGTCTGGTTAAAACTGGTGCAATATGTATTTGGTCTTCGTTTGCTTTTCAAGTTAATTTGCTTCCTGCCCGACTTATATTCATTGACAATAATAGCTTGAGAGGTACAATCTTCACATAACTCGAAGAGAGAATGATCCAACAATAAGAACACTGGCCTGCTGTATGAGAATTCACTGTGCGGTTGCATCTTAAACAGCGTGCTCAACATCTCCAGAAAGAACTATTGTTTGAGTTGATAGCTGGTTGGAGATAACTAACTGAACAAATGGAGCTGTTCTTTGTAGCACTAGGCAACAGTAGCAAACTCGCTACTTTGATAGGCAAGTTTATCATGCCATTTTGAACGCTAAAAATGAAGCATACATTGCTCGATTCTTTTTATGTATCACTTTATTGTGTGAGTTTGAGTTAAGAGCTTGTGTACTGGAAAGTAATCCATGTACACGAGTCATTTGCCACAACATCTGCCCCTCTTCTGAATCAAATGGTAGTAAATGGTAACTAGTGCGTTTGATTTTGTCCAATTCTGAATCGGCAAATACTGTATAAGAACTGTTTAGATCTTGAGTCTACTTCAGCATAACATTTCCTAAATTAGTCAACTTTGCCAGAAAATGTATCCTAAATTAATTAGTCAACTATGATAGGATTTGTAGCCCGCATATGTTGTTGGCATCTGCTTGTTTTGCATTCCCATCTTTTCATGTGAACAAAATACCTAACTGGCATAAACAGAGTTATGCCATACTAGCTGGCTACTGCTAGATCAAATTGAAGTATACGGTGTCGATACTCAAGTCTTGAAATTTCAGTTTTGATATTTAGTTTGTTCTGTTTTTGATTAACTGTTTTTTTCGAGTCAAACATTATTTGCATGAGTGATTTCTGTATCTACCTTCGGCATCTCCCAAAAGTCTGTTATTTAGTTGGAGAGGTTTCTCTGGAGGAAGTACCATTGATATTGGTGATCTGTACATTATGTTGGATATCTATAATCTTTGAATTCGGCGTTGATGATTTTTTTTTGCTGTGTTTAGGTTGATGCTATGCTCCAAGAATTAGAAAAGGAGATAGATGATGTGGATGCACAAATCGGAAACCGCTGGCAACTACTTGATAGGTATGCCACTTGCATGTTTATCACAGTTATTTCATATTGCATGCCAGTCAGCGAATGCATGGTGTGGATGGCTTGGTTCGATAGGGAGGGTTTGTAATTACAGTACAACCTCCATGTCCATCTGAGATTGAGTCGGATCACAACGTATCCAAACATGTCCTTAAGATGTAGCTTTGTTGTCCAACACTGCTTATCGCTATTTTTTCTGTGATTTCTATGCCACGCTGATATAGATACTAGTACAACATGTATGTGTGCTGTATCAAATTTACTTATTCTCAGTTCAGTTACTGCTGTATGAGTGCCTCTCTTGTATGCTTGTATGAAACATTTACATGGAGCTCGAAGTTTATTATGGACCAACATGCTGGGTTGCACCTGGAGCATGCTTCAACGTACTGATTCCTTTTGCACCTCATTGCAGGGATCATGATGGCAAGGTGACTCCTGAGGAGGTAGCAGCAGCGGCGGCTTATCTCAAGGATACTATAGGGAAGGAAGGCGTCCAAGAGCTTATCAGCAAACTGTCCAAGACAAAGGTGCTTACACTCATGACTTGCACTTCCCAGTTCATCTCATGACATTACATGCCCAAATTGTTCTCACTGTCAAATTCTTATGCCTGCAGATGGAAAGATCCGTGTGGAAGACATAGTGAAGCTGGGTTCTCAAACAGAGGAAAACAATGAAGACCAAGAAGAAGAAGAATCACGGCAGTAGTAGTAGGAAATGTATTCCTGGTTGAGATGGACAACCTATTATTTTGAGTTCAGGCAGAACCGTTCCGAGTATCTCACCCACCTCATGGCAGTGCGTGTGTAGATCAAAAGGCAGGACCGCCATTTTTTGCACCTCTGTGGTCTGACTTGGACATAACGATCCGTGATTCCCAAAGAAAACCTGCTGTAAAGATGGTGGCATTCATGTAGTTAGGTTCAGTGCTATTGGTTAGCTGGTAAATGGAAACCATGATTTCAACAGGTTGCTAGGAAGTGGAAGTACAGATCGGTTGGATTTTGCACGCTACCATCTAATCTACTCCCTCCGTTCCACAATGTAAGCCTTTTTAGCAAGCTAGTCTTATATTTTGAAACAGAGGTACTAAAATCTGAGATATTAGCTCTTATTTTATTCAATAGATGAGAGAACGAGATTACATGCGTGGTCTTGACTTATCTAGGCTGTCCTCTCACGTATGAGTTTAAGTGAGTTTTGACTTATCTACACTGGCCAGAATTATTACACAAACACAAGTAAATTATCTCATGTGGTTTGAACGAGCGCTGTAAACTGTACATGTCATTTTTCATTACAAACTCAAACTTGGCAGGTGCCATTAAGTGTCTACCTGTTAGATGAAGACAAAAAATGCCATGTTATGTTTTAGCGCAGCGTCTACAACTAAGGTTCCACAAATATTTCATATTCTGCGGTCTTGTTCAGCTGACACAATTCAAAGCAACTTGATGCACCGTGCTCACGGCAGGAGACACGGCTAATCCAGCTAAATCATTTACATATAATCAAGAGGACAAATGGATGCATCACCGAACGACTCGTATATTCTGGGAATCAACATAAATCAAAAGATGAAAACTATCCTCATCAAAGGATCCCAGGACGACCTGAATGAAGACTGGCACTTGACCCAGCATCATTCCTTGGCGCAAATGCTCGGGGTTCACAGTTGAGACTGTTGAGATGCACTTATGCTATTTGCCGCCGACCCTACGCAAGATTGCTACTGGCAGCAAGTCTGCACTTTCTCTGCATATTTACAAAGTCCTGGGAGGGAGAATATAGCTACCATGGCAAATCCCAGAGCGGTGATATCAGGCTGTTGCCGTTACCAACTCAACAGATAGTGGTGCAAAGAAATAAGGGGTTAATAGGATTCAGAATGAAGAAAACATTCTGACTTTAATGTGAAGCATCTCCATTAGCCAGATACAGGTCCTGGGGTTCCATTTGACTGATGTGTTGTTTCCGTCACCTTCTGGACACGAGGCCGCTTCTTTTTACCATTTGCCGACGCATCTTGCACGGTCCCGTTTGGCTGCTGAGGTATCTATATGTGTACGTTCATCACATCGTATACCATAAATACATGTGAAAATGGTCTGCCAAAGTGTCAGGATGAATGCATGAACTTGCTAATACGCATAAACACAAACCTGGAACATCTGCTGGTACATCACTGGCATCAAAACACCATTCCCAAATGCTTGAGGGTCAACACCACTCTGAAAATTTAAATAGGCAAGAGTTAACTTTAGAGCATATGTCCTCAGAAATGATGTACTCGGGGCATATGCATCATGCAGAGAAATATAGGCAAGTGCCAAGTACTGTAGTACGGACTATGGAGCCTCAAATTTTCGAGTAAGAAAAGCATCCAAATATCCCGGAAACATGCTCATCTAATGCTACTGGTACTTGCACAAAGTGGGACTTAGGAGGCATAGCCATTAGTATTTTGACGTACCGGAACCATGTACACGATGCTTGGTCGAATTGCTCCTTGATTGCCCATGAATTGCTGCACATTAGCTGGCACTCCAATGTAACCAGCAGGAACTACACCCGTTTCTGCTACTCCCTGCGGTAAAAACACTATGTAGTCAGTATACTCATAAGCTATATATATATATCAACTGATGACGGGGTATTGCGCCAAAATTCCTGATGGTTATTCCACTCTACCTTCTGGATTTGTGATGCCTGCACAAATGTGGAAGCCTGCATTTTTCAAATAAGAATGATTTTAGACGGTAGCTGTTCAGGTAAACTATTTCCTAATAATGCAAATCAACAATGTATATTGCCACCAGATTAACTTACAGGTTGAACCAGTACCTCCGCTCCATTGGGCCCACCATTCCCGTTGTCAGAAGCTACGTTTACTAGATTTTGACCTGTCATCGTATTTGGTTTATTTACTTTAGGAATGCGAGACTTGATCCTTGGCTGTGTATCATCATGTGTATTGCTATTTAATAGGAACTTCTCTACCTCTCTCGCCAACCTCAAAGCAAGGCGATACTTATCTGATAGGACCACAGAGTCAACAAGCTGCAGGCATCTCATTGACAAATAGTCATATCGATCCACACGATTACAGGGAACAACATCACTTGAAGGTCGTCCCATCACATGCAACTGTCGGAAGTCCTTTTTCCACCTATCAAGAACATACTGTGAAGGAATTTCACGAACCTGTTGAAACTTGAGCACTGAGAGACTATGCCTACAAAGTATGCCACTAAACTGGAAACCTCCACATATACAAGTTATATCCTTTTCCTCTGCATTGTAGGTCACTCCAAAGATCTTGCTCATAGTCCTCTTACCATCTTCAAGGAAAATACATTCTTTGACATTGAATGTGGAGATAGGCCCATCACCATTCATCAAAGATACATGGCAGTACATTATGGCTTCAATCTCATCTTGGAACTTCTTGAACATGTTATGGGTGTATAACTTTGAGAGCTGTTCTTCCATATAGAATTTTGAAACAGGTGGACGTTGCTTATGAAATGTCTCAAAATCTGCTTGGGCTTCTTTCTCATATTTGCTCTGCAAAGTCATCTCATACTTACCAAGAAATTGCTTCAAAGTGGTTTTCAATTCAACACACCCTTCAAAGAAAGGAGTGATAGTTTCGCTTCTTTGTGTAGCAGACATTCCTGCCCAAAATGTATCTTTAAGAAAGATAGGAACCCATGAATATCTGCACTCATAAAGTGATCTTAGCCAGTCATGACCCTGAAGCCCGTTGTATGTTATCAGAGTACTCCATTCTCCTTCGAACTCATCTGCTGTTAAAGAATCATATGCAGCCTTTTGTAATGCCTTGTTGACAGCTTTATACTCTGACAGCCCACTTAACTTGTCTGATGCCTTCTTCATTATCTGATTCAAGCATATTCTATGACGAACTCCAGGAACAACCTCAGCAATTGCACTTTGGATGCCCCTGCATTGGTCAGTGATGATAGCTGTTGGAAGGTTACCAGACATGCATGCTACCCACGCCTTAAAGAGCCATGTATAGGTTTCTGCTGTCTCATCAGAGAGCAGGCCACAACCCAACAAGACAGATTGGCCATGATGGTTCACCCCAAGAAAGGTCACAAGAGGCATATCATGCTTACTAACCACATAGGAAGTATCAAGCGTGATAGCATCGTTATAATACTCATACATGGCTCTTGACCGTGCATCTGCCCAGAAAACATTCCTGACAGAGCCTTCATCATCCAAGTCAATAACATTGAAAAAGTTAGCATTTTTTGCCTGCATCCGGGTAAAGAAAAGACGAAGTGCTTCTGAATCTCCAGGTTGGAACTTCAAACGGCCCCTCTCAACGAAACTATGGTTCTTGCTCTCTCCAAACAGAAGTTCCTCAAGTGCACCCAGCTTATCAACAGGCATCTTGCTTGGCTCTTCAACTGGCATAGCTCCAGGAGCACCCATACGCAATCGCCTCTTTGCAGGGCCAGAAAGCTGCTTATAAGAGTTCAAGAACCTTGCCACTGCTGGGCTCACAGGATGATTATGATCAAGGATTGCCAACTCCACATGCAACAATTTGTCTCCCCATAACTTCACTCTGATCTTGGCTGGGCAGTTGGTGGTTGATGAGGCTCGTTTTCTGAACTTCGGTTCATAACGAGGCCGCCCTCCTTTACAGCACATCAGCTCAAGATATAAGCAGGTGCCTTCTTGTGAGAATGAGGACCTCCTAACCGAGACACCAAAACCTACACGACGGGCATACCTACGGTAGAATCGGTTGACCTCCATGTGGTTATTGAACACCATGCCGACTTCTGGAATGCCAATGTCCTCTCCATCAGACTCCTCTAAATTGGGATCCTGAATACAAAACTCCCATCAGGAAGCCGCTTCAATGGCAAAAGTAACCTTCTACAACATCAAAATGGAATCAATAACTTTGGATACATTCCAAATTTAGGATTTCAGGAGTATGGCCTGCCACCGTCTACAGCACCACCCTGTGGTAGGTATGGAGCCATCAAAACTTGGCCTTCATGAAGGTGACCTCTATGAATAACACCTAGGCCAGCAGTGGTGCTGAAATTAGCACAATTCGTTGCCCTACTTAACCATTCCTGGCATGAGAATACCAACAAGTGTGACACTACCATTTTGTCCGGACTATCTATTATATTAAATAAAACGATAGAAAATAAGTTACTATGTTTGTCTGCATAGGCTGAACTATTTAAATCTACACTGTTTGATCGTGGTGGGTCCTTATTATGATGGTCGAAATTTTGTTGTCAACACGGCAGGAGCAGTTCATGTTCGCATCCGAATCGGAAACAACATAAAATTTAGCTCCGTAGGTAAGTGTATTACAATCAAGGTTGTATTAAGCGCTAGGCACTTTTCCCTTTTCTGAAACACTAAGCGCAATTAAGCTCACGTTTAAGCGCTAGGCGTTTTGACTCCGCTCAGCGCCTAAGCGTGCTTTTTCTAACCTTGATTGCAATGGATGAGGTCATAGATGATGTTAGCAAGTCAACTATCCGATCATGAACTAGATTGTTTCGATCGGCTTGACGGGATGGACAAGATGTTGACTTCTAAATTGTCATTGGAATACGATGATTTCCACTAGCAATTTCAAAGTAACCAAGCTCTTTTGTAGCATTTTTAGTAACATATACCTAAAATAGGAGGTTAGCAATAATAAATCATCATGTGGCAATACTGTGATCATTTTGAGAACTCTTTTGTAGCACCTTCTACACAATTCAGTCGATTATGGATATAACGTTAATTCACAATGGCAAAGTTCAATGAGATATGCCACTGATGAACTACCCAGGGGCAGATGACAAGGAACTAAGAGAGGAGCAAACAAGAGAAAAGAAGCAACATTTATTCTAAGAAATAAAGAAGAGAATGAGACAAGAGCAAGGGATAAAAATCCGCCTGTGTGAGTGGGCGCAACCTAGCCAGTAAAAGAACAAAATATAGGCTTAAACCTTGACCTAGGAAACGAAGTTGCTGCACAAAGGATGGATGAAAAATAGAACAAAATAGTTAATCACAATTCATAGGAACTGCAAATTAAGACGTATTTTAATACTTCATCCTAAGGCAGACCTACACGATAAGATTTTTTTCAAAACTAGAAGGCACAACATATTTCAAATGCCATAGTAAATACTTTAAAAAAATATAAGCAACGAAAATTATAACCACGCAAAGAACAGGTTGCCACAAACATCACGTTTAATTAGAGTAAGCGAAGCATGCATGGAACCATCCGAAGGCATGATATTGCACTAATCAGAGAACCTAACTGCGATGCAACAAGTGACGAGGCGAGTGGAGGGGTAGGACTTAACGATTCAGGATCAAAATTTCTTGGTGTGGATGATAGACATCAAGAGATGACGAAGAGTGGAAGGGAGAACTGTGAAGATTAGTACGGAAGTCTATGATTTTGTATGCCGGACCTTGAATCTAAATGGTATCACTCTTTTGTTGCCACGTCAATGTACTTTACTAACTGAATATAAAGATATTTCCCCAAATCAAACCATGTTTCCTCGAGACATACAGTTTGGTTACAACATTTTTTACATTTTAGATGGCAATACCAACGACAATGTAGCGGTGACTAAGTCATTGATGGCGCGAGAAAACAACTGGCAGAAAAAACAATACGAAATGCAACAATATGTAGTAAATTTATTTGCTCTGGCCACCCAGCTAGAGGTAAAATACTCCCAGAAATCACTAAAAGCAGAGTCATTCTAATATCTGTAGCTCCGAAGCAAAGGTTGCAGCTACCAGGAAGAGCCAAATGGTTTCCAAAATTGGAACTCCCGGCCCTCGAGGATGAACAGGGAACTCAACTGTCCCCTCAAGAAAACAAACATGCTATTCCAATTCACGATAGTAAGTATGCATACAATGCATTATCAACAAATACCAAATGATGCTATCAACTCCAAAGTCCATATCCAACATCTCTCGGGAAATCTGAACCACCGAAAACACACAACCGCGCTCATGTAAAAACCCTAAAACCTCATGAAATTCGAAGCTTCCTTCTCCAGGTGACACCTAAAGCCTCTAAAAATAGAAAACCTCACGTAGAATCTTGCATCCTTTCTCCCGCACTTCCACGCATCAAATGCTCAGGATCACGAGACCGCTATAGAAGGATAGGAACAGATGGGACAAATCGGAAGTACCAGTGCGTTGAGGTCGCGGCGCCGGGGGCGGCGGGGATTCTTGGGCGGGTGGGATGCCTCCTCCGTCTCCATCGCCGGAGAGCCCACCGCCGGCGAGACGGGCTAGGGTTTGGAAGCGGGTAGGGAAGACGACGGGTGCAAAAGTTCGGTGACAAATGAATTAGACAGGCTCCTGAAGAAGGGCCCGGGTAAGAGTTGGCCCAAACCTTGGATTTTGCTTAAACCAAAAGACTTGAGTAGATAGTAGTCAACCACTTTTTAAGTTAAAAAATGGTCACTTTTAAACATGTCATTTTTAAAGTAATTGAATTGTCTTTAGCTTAAACATACATATCCAATCACGAACCTGAGACCCCCTGCCTAAGTAGATATATCCAATGTCGAACCCCACAATGATCAATTGATGATTGTTGCGCTTTAAACGGCCCCCACACTCGCAAATCGGGAGTCGCCAAGATGTTTGATCAACCACACCTAAGATCCGGTACCTAGACGCCGAGGGTGATGCACCGCAGCTCACGTCGAAGGAGATCCGTCCGGAAGCGCGATACGCAGGACATCCGGCGGACGCTTTTTAGACCCGAAGCCCCGCTCGCCCGGGAGGGACCCCGTCTGGGCTCGCGGCGACTATGGGCTGCTCTAGGTCGGCCTGACCGCCCCTAGGGCCTCGTGGCTTCGCAGATCGTCGGCATAGCTAGCTAACTATGGAGGAACAAGAAGCATAGGTACAAGGGTAAAGGTAGACGAAAGATAGATAGATTGATATGTCGATTGGTTTTGTTCGTTTTAATCGGCCATCACCTCTCACATATATATGAGGCGGCTAGTCTTCCCGTACAAGCAAAGGACTCATCTAGGCTTTCCTTACAAGAAAAGTACACTGATCCACGTCCTAAACCCTAGTCCTAGTCCAAGTCAAACTCCTGTCCAGATTCGCAGCTCCTTCTGTCCTGCTTCTTGTCGTGGCCGCCAAAGTCACACATCAACTCGGATGGATATGGCCCAAAGACCAAACTTGTACGTCTTGACAAGACGAACAACTCTCGCGGTGATCACTTTTCCATCCGAAGCCGTCTTGACTGCTATCCGGGTCCATCTTTGTCTGCTGGTCAAAATCTGGCAGGTGACAGGTTAACCCGGCCGGTCTCCATCATGGCCCCGTAGGTTGCACCTTAACCCGGATTGCGATGACTCCAAAAGCATAGTTGTAGGTCTCGACGACACGCACAACTTCCGTGTTAAGCACTCCTCCATCTGAGGTCATCCTCATGGCGCCATAGTCTGAGTTAAGGTCCTTCCCGGCCTGTCGCCTTCCATGGGTGCCGTCTTTGCCGAGTTGCCAGTCCTTTCCGGGTCCTTCTTGGGCCATTACTCAACCGGCTAGCAAACCTGATTGTAGCACGACCCGGGACCGTATAGTGACATATGCCTTCTCTCTGGGATATGGTGACATGCCGACTTGGCGGCAAGCTGGCTTGATGGCGGGATGCCGACTTTGATGCAATAATGGTAAGATGTCGGCTTGATTGAGGTGAGCCGACTCGTCTGGCAGCATGTTGACTTGGACATAGCAGTATGGTGACATGCCAGCTTCTCCTCCTAGGATGATAGTGTCACCTTTCCTCACGACTTGTATGACCATACCGGCTCCGGACACGGCAATATCGGCTAAGCCGGCTTGTGGCCTACCGCTGGGACATGAAATGTCGGCTCCTTAGACAAAACCAGCTCCTTTAGATAATGCCGACTCCTGGATGATGCCGGCTCCTTAGATAAAACCAGCTCCTTTAGATAATGCCGACTCCTGGATGATGCCGGCTCCTTAGATAATGGCGGCTTCTGGATGATGGTCGACTCCTGGGAGAATGCCAACTCCTTGATAATGGCCGTCTCCTTGGACAATGTTGGCTTAGTGCCGGCTCCTGGAACCAAGACCAGCTCCTGTATGACCAAACGTCGGGTCCTGGGACATGGTGGCCTGCAGCCTGGTGGCTTGCCAATTTGAGACATAGCATGTCTCCCTCCTCTTTGTCCATGTCTTGGGGTCCTCCTGAGTGCGTCTCGCCTAAACCAAGGACATCCGGGGACATGCCGGCCAAGTGCCAAAAATGGGTGCGAACACATGCCCCCTGTTTTCTGGCAGAGCTTGCGTGACAAAAAATAATTTGCCTAGGGTCTTGGTATTAGCACAATGTCAACACGCCATCGGCTGCGTATGCTGAGGGCGATAATCTTTTATCAGCCATATGCTTAGACTAGCTGCCACCTGGGTAGAGCCTCTTCAGATATTCATCGTCTTGATAACACAAGGTACTTCATCTATGCATCCCGTGGTGCAGCTTGCCTGATTTTTAACTCGGATCCTGCAGATAAGAAAAACATATACCTTGCACTAGATCCTTGTTAAAAGCCAACTCAATAATTAAGCCGGCCTTGCTGGTATTGGCGAAACTAAGCATCGGCTTCTAGGATAGAGACCATGAGCCAGATGTTGACTTTGCCAACATAATGTATTCTTGGGCGATATGCAAATATTGACCATGCGTCCTCATCTCGAAGGACTAGGGGAACCCGTCCACCAAAGCGTGAATAGCTGAAATAACTCAGATGTTTCGGCTGGGAATAAATTTCTGGGAAAATTTTGTTTTGCCACATTAGTTTTTACCCATTTTGCTTTTGCCACTCTAAATTTTGACATTTTGCTTTTACCCTTTTGAGTGGCAAAAACAAAACCAAAACAACAAGAGTGGGGGCAAAAGCAAAATGAAATTTCATCGTTTTCATTTTGGTTTTGCCCCACATAGGGCAAAAATGATGTATTATCAAGAACTGGCAGGGCAAAAGCAAAATGTCAAAATTTAGAGTGGCAAAAGCAAAATGGGCAAAAACTAGTGTGGCAAAAACAAAATTTTCCCTAAATTTCTGGATGCTGGCTTTGATGGTATGGTTGAAGAACATGGATGACACGCCGTCTGAGGTCTCCTTTGATGAGATGAAAATTGCCAACTTCGCCTGCTGTGTTGAAGAACATGGATGATGCATCGTCTGAGGTCTCCTTTGAGCGAAGGTGACTTTTGATTTCCTCCTCCTGTGCTTATCGCTGCCTTTGTCCTATTTGGCTTTGCTGGCATTGGTCTCTAGATTTTGCGATTGCCCCCCCCAGTGTTAGGCGTCCTCGCTACAGCTTGATGGAACGTCCGTCTTCAAAATTGCCCGACTCGATCGCCGACCTGAACAATCTCTTTGCTTGACGATTCGATCTCATCAGCTTTATTGTGTACCTGTCCGTCTTTGGATGAGTCAGCTTGAGGTAGCCGATTCAACTCATGATTGTTGTCAAGTCCAGTTTGTGCTAACTGGTCACCAGCTTGTGTTACACCAACTTCTAATCATCCTTGAATGGCCGATTGTGCAGTTTGATGATGCGTGTTGCAGTCTTGAATACTCTGCTCGCACGAATCCTGAATTCGTTCTTCTCCTGACGATCGGCATAGTGATCATCTATGATAATTGGATTAACCAGCTATGCACTAACCATGTGACCATCTACACCCGGACTGAAGGTACACTGCTCGTCTTGTAGCTGATAATGTGATACCGGCTTTGGATTTAAGCAACCAAGCGGTGCCGGCTTAACATCACCCGACTCGGCTATGCATCGTATCTTGTTCTCCTTTTTCGATGCTCTCGAATCGGCTATTTGGAGGAGTTGGGAACCTGGCTTTATATTTATGCAACCAAAATAATTACAGAACATACGTCTCATCTGAGATCAGATGGTAGCTAGGCATGCAACAAGCAAAGTTGTCCATATGAATATAAGTTTAGCCGGTATGATGAGAACACTTTGGGTGTGATAAATTGTCACTATTAGCCTCTATGCTTGGTATGATATGTTGACAGGTATGATTAGTGACAAGATTATTCCTAACAAACAAGTTACTCATCTCGATCGGTCTTTTAAAGTTAACTAGAATCAAGCTAGTAGATGTATCAATAATATAATTCTGACTTGATCGAAAGACAAGTAAATTGTCGGCTAGGCGTACCTCTTCGAATACGCTGGGAGAACTCGATTGTGGCACTACAAGAACAATGCTTTGCTCCGTCTCTGGATAGCTCTCCAACGCTTCGACTTCTCTTCTGGATCCCATGTCGCGTCTCATGTACGCTCTTCATTAACCGAACATTGTTCGGCTTCATCATCTTTGGCACGGAACTCACAGGGTAGCAGGTATGCCCCCTCGCCTCCAGAAAAGTCGAACACGGCCGACTCCCGTCGCTTACCGTGCTCTGGCTCGACGAATTTCTCCTCTGTCAGCTTGGTGGACTCGGCACGTGTGTCCGACTCGACTTTAACCGAACTGCCGGGTTCGACTTCCGCTAAGCCGACTGTATCTACCGGGTCGATCTCACGCTGTTGATTGGACTCGGGACATGCACTTTCGAACCCGGCTACTGCCGACTTTACCGTACTAGCTGAGTCAACCTTCTCCTGGTCGGCTCGCAGAGATTCGTCTTCTTGCTTTGGTAACGCAGAGGATTCAGCGTGATTGTTGCATGGGGGTACGGACTTCGCAATATCCTTTTCGAACTCGTAAAACATCTACAAGTCGTCCTCCTCATGCTTCTTCTTGAGTGCTTCGAAATCCTCTCTGCGCTTCATTCTGATAACTTCATAGCCTTGACGTTGTTCGTCGGATAATTGCTCCCAAGTTGGCGTAGTAAAGTCACTGGTGTTAGCTGCGGCATCTTCAGATTTCATGGACTCGACGAAGGACTCGCCATTAGCCGACTTCTTCGAGCCGGCATTGACCAAGAAGGTCGAGTCAATCTCCTTTTGTTGTTGTCCTGCAGCGTTTCCCCTTTTGTGCCGCGTGAAGGAGTTAGTTTGATTTTTTTCAAGTTTCCTTTCCTCCTCTTCACGCATCTTTTTATGCGCCTCAAATCTCTGGTGTTTGGCCTTCCACTCATCATAGGATTGTCCCCCGACTCCTTTGAAATATTTCGGCTGTGGTGTGCCAAAATTTTGCATTGGTGACTGGGAGGTACTATCGGCCGCAATAACCTAAGCCGGCACCTGTACTCCTGTAGAATCTCCATATAGCTGGCCATGACCGTGAAGGTAAGCCGATTCCTAAAAACCACCAGCTACATATGGCGCCGAGTAATTAATTTCATGATGCGATGTGTAAGTCGGCTGAGAGTAACCGGCCACATAGCTCACAGAACCATAGCCGATTCCCCCATCCATCGTCCTGTTTAGGGACAATACCGCATGCTGCGAGTCGACAACCGATGAATAAAACCGCGAGACATCCTCTAGCCTATGAAGTGTCCCGTGTTGATCAATCGAGTACTCAATGTTGTTCATCGGCCTATAATCTGGGCAGCCGATGCATGAGAACTCGGATCTGTTTGTCGCGTGTAGACAAGGCGGTCCTCTATCGGCTTCTGCTCATAACTATATGGAAGATAACTAGAGCTAGCCGATATAGTAGCCCTGTAAACGCCCCGACCCCGGAATTATACAGAGAGGCCATGTATTCGGCACAACCATCAAGGTATAAAACAAAGATCGAGACTTGTGGAACAAACCGGCATATAGCATGACTCTACGACACAAGATATAAAGCAACTCGTATAATGAGAAGAATACAAATATTACACAACAAAAGGATCACAGATCCAACAAGTCATCAAGCGGAAGCGGGTAGTGTTGTCTAACAACAAGAAGCAAATATATGGCCTAAGAGGGCTACAATAAACATCATCCCAGCCAGCTTGTTCCACGGTCCCAAGCTGCCACCTGGGAACCCCAGACTAGTAGTCGACGTCAACGAAGAACCCACCTAGCTGCTCGGTGTCGTCCTCCTCTGAAATACAAAATCATAGAGGCAGCAAAGAGAGACTGAGTACGATGTACTCGCAAGTTTAGTAGGGCGATATAGACCCAATGACTGACGGAGGCTCTAAAGCTTTATATGTAGTTCTTTCGCATAAAGCTAATTTTCATAAACCGAAATATAATTGACACATGGCATTCGTCTACTCAGAATACTTTTCAAAAGGGGTAAGAGAGTAACATTATCATCTTCGGTTCTCGGCGAACCTACTTATAACCATCAACACTCATCTCAACCAAAGGCACTCCCTCGAATCACCCTCGAGGAAATGAACCTTTGTCACACGTTTATTATGCAACCTTTAGCTGCCATATCAATTAGGTTAAAGTTATCTATGAGCTAATCCGCCTTTCCCAAGAGTTTGTCCATAACCGTGGACACGGCTTTTCGAAAAGATTTACCCTGCAGGGGTGTACTATTTTACCCATTGGTACCGTCCGGCTCACCTAGTTGGCCCTCTTCCGGGGAAGACCGGCGAGCGGGCGCGGTTAGACCTTTACAATGCATGAGGCTTACTCAAGGACCATCAGTGGCGGAAGGACAGGTTCAGCACTCCCAGCGCCCTGCCCACCGTCACGTCCTACACACCATCATCCTCATTCCTTTTTCCACTCACACCACACACGCGCAAATGGAAATAGCAAACTAGAGGACCCTTGACAAGCCCCTCACAAATTATTCGGTCAGCGAGGCGCCCATACACCCACCAATGGAAGCACGCTCGGTTCTTGGTTCTAGCTAAAAGCACTCTCAACCTAGGCGGCAAGAATGAGGCAAACCACCCTCCCCGAGGGCAACTCATCCAAGCCTTCTTAGCATTTTAATTAAGCACCCCACATATCCACCAAGTCCGCATCATTCCATCTTCAACAACAATTATGGAAATAAACAACGGACATAACTAAAATATTTAACTAAGCCTGGCTAAGCATAGCTAAGCATATGAAAACATCAATTCTATCTTTATCTCGGGCCAACACTTCAACCCTAGGTTTCATAGGTAGGGATACATGTGATTGGCTCGGGGAAGAACATGCATTCATAGGATATCCTAATATTTACCAAAAAGGACATTTGAACCGCATGCAATATTATGGTGGATAAAATAAGTTGAATAAAACATAGGATGCTAGATGCCAAGAAGGTTAGGTTATCTCTTGCCTTGCTGCCCGGACGTGTAGTACGGCTCGTCGGAGAGACCCTCGACTCCGGAATCTATCGATACCCAAAAGAAATACAAAACACACATAAATCACAAGAACACAAGATGCAATGCTCAATCACATGATGACATGCCAAGTTGATGCAAAGATAACCTTGTATAAATTAAAAGCAAAATTAAATGGGGAGCCAAATAATTAAGGAAATTATTTGGAAAACACCTCATATTTAACTTAATGTCCAAATGTTCATAAGGATCACATTATTTAGAAATTGCTCAAATATGCATGAACATGACATGATTAAAGAGGTTTGGTTCTTAGGATCACTTCGGTGCCTTATTGATAATTTTCGGAGTACCGATGATTGAAGAAGCCATTTAAAAGGTTATTTGGATTTATACTTTAGCGAAGTAAGGATTAAATCAAAGTCCAAATTGTTGTCATGAGGTGATAACACAGGGTTAGGAAGCATTCAACATGTTGATCAAATTGGTGTACCATTTGCAAGATTTAATGAAAAGATTTAAAATACAAAGTTCACAAGCTTTCAGCTTGGTTCGGAATTCATCCGGATTGGTCCGGAATATTCCGGATGGTCCGGAATAATCCGGGCTCATTCCGAGCCAAATCCGAGGTGACCTCAAAATCTTTCGGTTGGGGTTTCGGAATTCGTCCGGAAATGTCCGGAAAAATCCGGTCGACCCGGAATCGATCCGGAATAATCCGGGCGATTCCGGACGGCTCGATTCTGGGCAGAAAAACGACGGCGGCGGCGGTTGTGCAATCGCAAGCACGAACGAGAGGGAGAGGGAAGGGGAAAAGAAGCAAAAAGACGCGGGCCTCACCCGTGAGCTCGTTGGTGTGGTCGGTACGGAGAGGGGTGGGTCGACGGCGACCGAAATCGGCTCCGGTGCGGCGGCAAAGGTCGACGAGGACGAGGACGCACACGACAGTACTGGCCCTCCCGGCTCGATTCCTCCCGTGGGGAGGGAGAGGAGGTCTAGGCGGAGGAGTTGGCGGCGGCCGTTCGTCCCGGGGAGCTTCAACGGCGGCGAATCAACGGCGATAGCGGCGGCACTATGGCGGGCGGTGAGAGGAGCGAGAGCCTTCTCTCGATCCGGAAAAAGAGGAGGGGCGAGGAGGAGAGAGGAGTGCGGGGCAGGTGAGCACGGTCACGGGCTTCCTAGCCCTCCAATTGCCACGGCGGCGTGCGGCATGGGCGCGGAGGAGGTGGCGGCATGGCGCCAGTGCGCCCTGTCGCCACTGTGCACCATCCGGAATTTTCCGGAAAGGTCCGGAAAATTCCGACTGGTCCGGAAATTTCCGGGTCATTCCGGACGACCAGAAAAAGGCAAAAAGGCTAGATTTTGAAAAGGGGCACCAAAACAATTCCAGAAAATATGCAAAAATTCTGGGAGTTTCTCCACAAGGTAAACAACTCACCATACATTTATCTAGGCCTTTGAGCAAGGTGGCATGGCTCACAAATATAGACACAAGCTTTGAGCCACATTTTAGGGCCTAAGAATGTTGGAAACAATTGGAACCCATCCATTTAGTTCTTGTGCATTAAGGTGAACTTGGGAAACTTGTTGAACCATATGGTCACCTGCCATGGTATGGTTAACACCATAGTTTGCATTTCAAAGAGTGTGGACGCTTTGGGAATGTTTTGGCTTCCTTCACTTCATTGTTTCCCATTGGTTGTTTGTTAACACAAGCAATTTAAAGGTATGCCATGATGCAAACAAAAATGCAAAAAGTGGAAAAATTATTTGTATTTTTCATTACCAAGCTAGGGCTGTTACAAGCCCCATCCACACCGACGTGAGGGAAAGTTGCATCTATGTAAATCTCTTGATGATACATGTTACCTCTGTAGATTGTTGCCTCTTGATGCACTCCTAGTTGCAAGAACGGGCTGCAGTTTGTTTGACGCTTCGTCTCAAGCGTAGTCGCCAAAAAGTGTGTTGCACTTTAAACGGGGCCCCACACTCGCAAATCGGGAGTCGTCAAGGTGTTTGATCAACCACACCTAAGATCCGGGTACCTTGACGCCGAGGGTGATGCACCGCAGCTCACGTCGAAGGAGATCCGTCCGGAAGCGCGATACGCAGGACATCCGGTGGAAGCTTTTTAGACCCAAAGCCCCGCTCGCCCGGGAGGGACCCCGTCAGGGCTCGCGGCGACTATGGGCTGCTCTAGGTCGGCCTGACCGCCCCTAGAGCCTCGTGGCTTCGCAGATCGCCGGCATAGCTAGCTAACTACAGAGGAACGAGAAGCATAGGTACAAGGGTAAAGGTAGACGAAAGATAGATTGATATGTCGATTGGTGTTGTTCGTTTTAACCGGCCATCACCTCTCACATATATATGAGGCGACTGGTCTTCCCGTACAAGCAAAGGACTCATATAGGCTTTCCTTACAAGAAAAGTACACTAATCCACGTCCTAAACCCTAGTCCTAGTCCAAGTCGAACTCCTGTCCAGATTTGCAGCTCCTTTTGTCCTGCTTCTTGTCCTGGCCGCCAAAGTCACACATCAACTCGGATGGATATGATCCAAAGACCAAACTTGTACGTCTTGACAAGACGAACAACTCTCGCGATGATCACTTTTCCATCCGAAGCCGTCTTGACTGCTATCCGGGTCCATCTTTGTCTGCTGGTCAAAATCTGGCAGGTGACAGGTTAAGCCGGCCGGTCTCCATCATGACCCCGCAGGTTGCACCTTAACCGGATTGCGATGACTCGAAAAGCATAGTTGTAGGTCTCGACGACACGCACAACTTCCGTGTTAAGCACTCCTCCATCTGAGGTCATCCTCATGGCGCCATAGTCTGAGTTAAGGTCCTTCCCGGCCTGTCGCCTTCCATGGGTGCCGTCTTTTCCGAGTTGCCAGTCCTTTCCGGTTCCTTCTTGGACCATTACTCAAACGGCTAGCAAACCTCATTGTATCACGACCCGGGACCGTATAGTGACAGATGCCTTCTCTCTCTGAGATATGATGACATGTTGACTTGGCGGCAAGCTGGCCTGACGGCAGGATGCCGACTTTGATGCAATAATGGCAAGATGCCGGCTTGATTGAGGTGAGCCGACTCGTTTGGCAGAATGCTGATTTGGACATAGCAGTATGGTGACATGCCGACTTCTCCTCCTAGGACGATAGCGTCACCTTTCCTCACGACTTGTGTGAGTATACCGGCTCCGGACACGGCAGTATCGGCTTAGCCGGCTTGTGGCCTACCGCTGGGACATGAAATATCGTCTCCTTAGACAAAACCAGCTCCTTTAGATAATGCCGACTCCTTAGATAAAACTAGCTCCTTTAGATAATGCCGACTCCTGGATGATGTCGGCTCCTTAGATAATGGCGGCTTTTGGATGATGGTCGACTTCTGGGAGAATGCCAACTCCTTGATAATGGCCGGCTCCTTGGACAATGTTGGCTTAGTGCCGGCTCCTGGAACCAAGACCAGCTCCTGGATGACCAAACGCCGGGTCCTGGGACATGGTGGCCTGCAGCCTGGTGGCTTGCCAATTTGAGACATAGCATGTCTCCCTCCTCTTTGTCCATGTCTTGGGGTCCTCCTGAGTGTGTCTCGCCTAAACCAAGGACATCCAGGGACATGCCGACCAAGTGCCAAAAATGGGTGCGAACAATCATGATATTGACAAGGAGTCACATCTAATGTTAAAAGTTGCATCCAACACAAAAGAGGATTATTTTTTTACTCGAAGTTACATATAGAAATATTAGTGGGCGTGTTGAAAAATAGAGACACGTCATGTACAAAGTTACATCCAACATGTATCACAAAAAATAAATACATCTACCATCATGTAAAAAATATAATGAGATTCGACGGTGTTGGTGTTGTAAGTGTTTTTTCTTTCTCTTTTTTATTTATTTTATAGCCAGTTACTTTCATAAACAGGGCTACTATCTGTATATTTTTTTTTCATGAAATGTGGCAGAGCTCCTACCATTCACTAGGGTCAATGGGGGAGGGGGGGTAGGGAGGGTTCAGATGTCTCTTTTAACTATTGTCATCCTCATCGGTACAAGCATTGAGAATAAATCACATAAACGATGACATGCCTTTTAAATATCAAGACAATTTATGGTCTTCAATTCTCTATGTATGAATAATGAATAGCTCAAGATTATCTTATATATGCTTATATTCACAATTAGAAAAAACATGCATGGTAAATCTTTGTAAGACGAGAAACAACTAGAAAATGAGTCTCTAGATGTAAGCCCCACTTAGCGGAAATAACATTTTCGCCAAGTAGAACCACAATTGGATTACATCACATGCACAAGTATGACACAAAAGAATAAATAAACATAGTTCGAAATATTTTTATTACATCACAGAGGATCATACGTCCCGAATACAGCGGAAGCAAACACTCGTCTGAGTACAGACTACATCAAAGGCCAAAGGACGGAAAATAAAAGAGGGGACCCGCCCACGGTGGTCTCAGGCTGCCGCCTAGGATCTCGATCTACTCGTCGTAGTCAGCGTTGAACTCTACGTAGTAGCCACCATCGGGATCGTCCAACTCTGATGTCGCTCCTGCATCGGTGAAAACACGGGCACCGGACACCCTATGGTATGAGTACGGGGGGTACTCAGCAAGTCTAACGCACAAGAGGAAAAGAAGGTACGATGCACATGCATTGGGGTTGAAAAAGGGGCTGTATGTGGACTTGCAGCAGCAGCACCTAACAACTACAGAAGACACGCTACAACTTGCGTCTAATTAGAATAAGGGAAGAGAGCGCTTGCGCTACTGGGCTAAACTACTCACCAAGCAATACTCGTCCTGAGACAACTCCATCGTATCATATTCCCACGAGGAAGAAGTCCGGACACTCACACGTTAATCAAGTTTTAGCAGGTTATTATTTGAATATGGCTAATTACTAGTGAATTTAGCTATTTAAGATATACGGTGATGTTTATGATCTTTTTAGCCAGCACATTACCCAAGTCGTCCATAACCGCGGACTCGGCTTTTCGAAAAGATTTAACCCTGTAGGGGTGCCCAAATGTAACCATACACGTTTGATCAACCACGCGCCACAAAGGCAAAAGGTATCTCAACACGACCTTCCCCTTCACTACTACATTGGATAGAGAGCCACCTATCTGAGACTGATCCACGTGGGGAGCCCGGCCGAAACTCCTTTGCGGGCCCAAACGTTGCGTGAACGGCTTCGGGAGGATAACACTCATACGATTGCTCCTCCTTCCACATGCGATTAACGCCCATCCCGCAAACCTATATGCAGTTTTTATTCATCTTTCATTATTATTATGCTCCAAATGGTAAACGCCCGAACTAGTTTGTGGCTCCCTAACCAATATAGCAGATCCGGTACTGAGTTGTGGGGGTTCCATAAGTCTTCCCACGTGTGGGTAGGGCGCTCATTCTTGGATAAGCGGAAAAGAACGATTTTTCCTAGGCGACACTAGCAGAACAAATCACCATAACTGGCCTTCCACCGGTGCCTTATCTTTAATATAATAAAGTGATTCCCACATAGCAAGTCTTCAATTATTAAGATATACCAGCTAAACATGTGATAGACCACAATCAACTCCTAAGCATGCTATTAGATAGAAACTGGAAAACAAGCGTAGGATATAGGCAGGCATATCAGCAATAACTGGACTTCTATCAGGCTATGCAATTCTAATAGGAATCGTAAGACACAACAAAACGGAAGTCCTAAAGCATGCAAGACAGGAATAGGCATCACATGAGAAAGTTGGGGAGGGGCTGCTTGCCTTGTTGCTCAGTAGCCTGGTACTGGGCTAGATCCTCGGAGGTGTCGGGGTACTCGGCAACGTCGTCGTCTACGGATAACCCCAAAGCATAGCAAAAATAGCAATCAATACGAATGCATTCAAACAAGGATGATGACATGTCAAAATTAAATATGCAGCAAATTTAAGTGCTAAACATTTTATTAGGCAAGTTAAAATTAGGGCTTAGCAATTTAATAAACAAATTAGGCATTTAGGGCATTTTATTAATTCAATTAATTGCATTTTCCATTAACCCGAAAATTAAATTATTTAATTCATGCATGCAAAAATATATTTGAATAGATTGCAATTTTAGCTTTAATTTTATATAAAATTCATAAATTTTGGAGGTGTGGTTCAAAAGTTATGAATTTTAGAAGTTTTAATTATTTGCAAAAGATTTGATTATTTAAAACATTTAAATAAATTCTAAAATTCAAACAAAATTCATATTCGGTTAGAATTTGAATTTCTGATTTGAAAACATATTTTTATTGTAATTTTTGACAAAAGATTCATGTGTTAATTAATTATTGCAAAACAAGACAGAAACATTAAAGCAGGGACTTAATTGTAAAAGATTTTCAAAAACTGGGCTAAACTGCAAAAACTTCAGATCTGGATCTGGGGAAACATTTTATACCGAGCTAGATCTACTCACAGAGGCTGACATGTGGGACCCTCTGGCCCACATGTCAGTGACAGAGAAAACAGGGAAAAAGGTGGGTTTTATTCGGTGTCGTGGGGTTACTCTTTGACTACCCCACGGTGGTGATACCTGGGTCACGCCAAGTCCATCAACCCTATGGCGAGGGCTCAAGGAAGGCCCAAGGAGGACGACGTGCGGCCCAAGATAGTCGACGTTAGGTCATCGTCTTGTAAGTGCCATCGGCACCGTTCACCCGAGACCTAGCCTATCATATAAAGGCTAGGAGGGTCCCCTCGTCTAGGGTAACACATACGCTCACGCTCATAGCCGCCATCTCGCCATTGTAGCCACGCTCAAACATCAATATCAGATAAGCAGGAAGTAGGGTGTTATCCTCCGGGAGCCTGAACCTGGGTAAACGCCTCGCCTGTTAGCCGTCGTGATCACCAGCACTCATCTCTCTCCCCCTCAATCAACCCGGGGTACTCGACCCAGGGATTTGCCGAGTCCCAGCCTCGTCAATTGGCGCCGTCTGTGGGAAAGAACGAGCGCTGAAAGCATGGTCGCACCGGCCCCATCAACCTTGAAGATCGACGCCTGCACCAGGGAGCCAATCTGCTTCGGCTCCCTCGAGTACGTCAGCCACCCGCCGGCTCATCGCTCGGTGTACGCTGAACTGCGTGAAGGTATGTCGATCACCTTTGGTACCATGCACTACCTCATAGACAGCCGCGGAACACTCCGATCTACGGCGGCCGCGCTACGCGCGGTGGAATCACCCGCATCTGCCTCGACTACGTCAACCACGCCTTCACCCGCCGTGGAGATCGCATCCGCTACGAATGCAGCGATCGCATCTTCGACTGCCGCGAAGATCGCATCTGCCACGACTACAACGACCACGTCATCACCTGCCGTGATCGCATCTACCGCGACTGCGGCGATCGCGTCTTCGACTGCCGCGAAGATCGCGCTCGCCTCGACTACGCCAACTGCCTCCACGGCGGAGATCGCGCCCAACGCGACCACGACACCCGCATCTCCGGCTGCCAAGGAGATCGCATCGGCTGCGACCCCTGCGCGGATCAAGTCTACTTCGACTACCTTGATCGCGTCGCGGACAAGGCCAAGATCTACATCGACTCCGACTACGTCAGCCACGCCTTCGCGCCACGAGATCGTCCGCAAGCCAATCGTACCCGCGTCGATGACAGCGACTCCATTCCTCACGTCCGCGGTGAAGGTCGCGAGACTCTACGGAAAGAGCCTCAGTGGCGACTGTGGTACCCACCACGTTGCAGCCATTTTCGACTCCGAGCACGGCTCGGACGAAGGAAGCAGCAGTGGAAGCATTAGCCCCACTTCCCAGATTTACCCCGCACAAGTCTACATGGCCGGCCCGTCGCGAGCCAACGGCGACGAACCCGCATATCCACTAGAGGTACTCATGCCGGACCAGGTGACGCGACTCACCATCACCCGCGACATGGCAATCAGAGCCCTGAAGCACGTTGAGGAGGGAACGTACCCCCCACCAGACGCACCCCGAGAGGACCTTATGGCGGTCCAGTACCTGCTGCGGAAGGAAGGCGAACGACTCCGCGCAGAGAAGGCCGAGCTACTCCGACGCAAGGAGGAAGCCGACGCGGCGAGTGCCAGGAGGGCCGCTTATTCATTCACTGCTGCCTCGACAGAGGTCTCGCAAGGAGCAAGGCGCCACAGGGCCCGCGTGCCCCGAATGACAGAGGCCGAACGCGCCGGAATCACCCGCAACCTCGAATCGTCATACATGACTGAAGACGCGGACGGGATACCCGTCCCCAAAACACCCGGAGCTGCCCTCATGGCAGTCGAAACATACCTGCGACTGACGCAGCCGCCTGAGGGTGACGCCCGTGCTCTCCTCCACAAGCAACAAATCATGTCCATCAAGGCAGTTGAAGAAGCTCTGGCAAACAAGGCGCCAACAGAAAGGGCGCAAGAAAATCGGGGTCGCCGCGACCGCGAACCCGCAGCACTCGCAGGCCCAGCTCCAAGACAACCGCGACAGCCGCAGCCAGGTGAAGACCTCCGCAACATCATCACACAGAGGACGGTAGACCGCAACCGCACCCAGCGGACGGTCAGCACACCCAATGCTGACGACCGCGACGATAGTGACTTCGAGCCACGCGGCGCCGCATGCTTCAGCTTCAACATCCGCGACACAAGAATGCCCAAGGGCTTCAAGCTCACGGTAGAAGCGGTCAAGTACGACGGAAAGCAGGACCCGAGAGACTGGCTTGGAGGACTACCTCATAGCCTGCAGTTGCCAGGGCGGTACTTCGACTACAGCCATGCAGTACATCCAGCTGATGCTCACAGGATCTGCACGCGGGTGGCTCAACACTCAACCCAAGGACGCCTTCAGCATGTGGGATGAGTTCGCGGATGCCTTCGTTAAGATCTTCCTGGGGACGTACTCAAGGCCGACAAATTTCGTCGAGTTCCAAGCATGCAAGCAAGGACGAGACGAGCCGCTCCGATCGTACATCCAGCGATGGACCCCGCTCCACAACACCATGGAAGCCACCTCGGAAGACCGAGTGATGGATGCCTTCATGCACGACATCTACCGCCGCGACCTCCGCGAGGAATTTATTAGGCTCCGGCCGAGAAACATGATTGAGCTCATGAAGATAGCCAACCAGTGGGCAGACGGAGAGGACTCGGTCCGTGATACTTCACGTTACTCCCCAAAAGAAGAGGCCGGACCAAGCAACTGGCGGGAAGGACGCCAGAAGAAGAAGCTGCGTTACCACGGCAATGACTCAATAGAGTTAGTAGCGGCGGGATTCGAAACCCCCCGCGAGGATGAAGCATGCGACAACAGTCGCCAGTACAGTCAAAGGCAGTACAGTCGAAGCGGCGACGACCAGAGTCGCCAATACAGCCAAGGGCAATTCAACCGAAGCGGTGGCAGCACCTACCGTGGCAACGGGAGCCGCAAACGAGAATGGCAGAGGCGCACGCTGACTCCGGAGGAAGAGCTGGAGCAACCCTGCAAGCACCATATGTTCAGGAACCCGGAAACGGGCAAGTGGGGATCCCGCCACCTGTTGAAGGACTGCAAAAAGGCACGCAGGATATACCAGGCAATGCAGAAGATAGTCGCTCCGCAAGCCACGCAGTTGACTCTCCAGGCAGCACCCGTAGCGCAGCCAGTCGCGCAGCTGGCTCTCCAAGCAGCACCCGCACCCACGCCTGTAGTCGCTAATCCAGCACAGGCAGCGGGAGCTTTCTATCAGCAGCAGCAGCCGCAGCAAGAGGCCCCTGACGCATATCCAGCGGCACGCGGACAGCTCAACATGATACAGAAGGGGCGCCCTTCAAACAGGACCCAGAAGATCATCACCCGCCAAGTCTACCAGGCTGTCACCTGTCCACCTGCAGTACCCGAATACCTGAGAGGGTCAGAGACACCAATCACGTTCTCCAGAGCAGATCACCCGCCTGCGGTACCACGACCCGGGCACGCCGCTCTGGTAGTCGAAGCTCTGATCGGGGATTACACCTTGAAAAAGGTGTTCATGGACGGAGGCAGCGGCATCAACATTATCTTCGCCGACACCCTCAGAAGGATGAACAGGCCAACAACAAACTTGAAAACATCAGAGACCACCTTCCATGGCATAGTACCAGGGCAAGCAGTCACGCCCATGGGAACAATCACACTCGACGTCATCTTCGGCACACCCGACAACTTCCAGAGGGAGGCGATCGACTTCGAGGTAGTCGACTGGAAGTCGCAATACCATGCGATACTCGGGCGCCCAACCTTTGCCAGATTCATGGCGATACCTCACTACGCCTACCTTATGCTCAAGATGCCTGGACCCAAGGGCGTCATCACGGTGCACGGCGACTTCGACCGCTCCAACAGCTGCGACCGCGAATTCAGCCAGATCTCTGAGTTCTTCGGAATGGAGGAGCACCTTGCGATGATGGCAGTCGACAACGACAAAACCATCTTCCCGCCACGCAAGAAACCAGCCAAGGACTCCGCCTTCAACACGACCGACGACACAAGAACCCATCAAGTCCACCCGACGGACGCCAGTAAGACAGTCAAGGTGTCGACAAGCCTGCCTATCGCATAGGAAGGCGCGCTCGTCGAGTTTCTACGTGAGAACTGGGAGATCTTCGCCTGGCAACCTTCTGACATGCCAGGCATACCCAGGGAACTCGCCGAGCACTCCTTACGCGTCCACAAGGACGCCAGACCCGTCAAGCAGACCATGCGACGCTTTTCGGGTCCCAAACGAGACGCCATCAGCAAGGAGATCGACCGGCTGCTCCACGCCGGATTCATCCGAGAGATCAAGGACTCGGACTGGGTAGCGAACCCGGTCCTGGTGGAGAAGAAGAAGACGAAGAAACTCCGCATGTGCGTCGACTTCACCGCCATTAACAAGTGCTGCCCCAAGGACCACTTCCCGCTCCCGCGGATAGACCAGATCATCGACTCGACTGCAGGCTGCGCGCCTATCCTTCCTGGACGCCTACTCCGGGTACCAGCAGATCAGGATGAAAGTCGAAGATGAAGAGAAGACTGCATTTATCACACCCCATGGTGTGTTCTGCTACCAAATGATGCCCTTCGGGTTGAAGAACGCTGGAGCCACATACCAGCGCACGATGCAAGCCTGCCTGAAGGAGCTAATAGGACAGATCGTCCAAGTCTACGTCGACGACATAGTCGTCACCACTCGAACGGAGGACAGTTTAATTGCTGACCTCCGCAAAGTCTTCGCCGCACTCAATGAGTATCAGATCAAGCTGAACCCGGACAAGTGTGTTTTCGGCGTGCCAGCCGGAGAACTGCTCGGGTACCTCGTCTCTGCAAGAGGAATTGAAGCCAACCCTGAGAAGGTGCAAAACATACTCGCAATGCCAGCACCGACCAAGCTTCATGAAGTGCAACGCCTAGCCGGTCGAGTCGCAGCTCTCAGCCGGTTCATTAGTAAGTTGGGAGAAAAGGCCCTGCCTTTCTACCAACTGATGAAAAAGACGGATAAATTCGAGTGGACAGAGGAAGCGCAAGACGCGTTCGACAAGCTCAAGAAAACCCTCACGACTCCTCCAGTACTGGTGGCGCCACTGGAGAACGAGCCGCTGTACCTCTATGTGTCAGCCACGAACAGAGTGGTCAGCACGGTACTCGTAGTCGAACGAGAAGAAGAAGGGCACAGTCACCCTGTTCAGCGGCCCGTCTACTTCCTCAGCGAGGTGCTAACCTTGTCCAAGCAGCGGTACCCGCACTACCAGAAGCTAGCCTACGGAGTCTTCATGACATCAAGGAAGGTCGTCCACTACTTCTCCGAGCACTCCATCACGGTGGTAAGCTCCTCCGGGCTCTCCGACATCCTCACCAACCAAGCCGCGACAAGACGAGTCGCCAAGTGGGTTGTTGAGTTGGGACCCTGGGGGCTGAAGTATGCGCACCCAAAGGCAATCAAGGCCCAGGTTCTTCCAGAATTCACCACAGAGTGGATAGAGGCCCAGCTGCCAGACATACCCGACTTGTCCAACGCATGGACAATGTACTTCGACGGGTCCAAGAAGTTCAGATCAGCAGGGGCGGGAGTCGTCCTCATCTCACCCAAAGGCGACAAGCTGAAGTATGTACTGCAAATGGACTTCCCAACACCCTCCAACAACGAGGCAGAGTACGAAGCCCTAATCCACGGCATGCGAATGGCCAAAAACTGCGGCGCCACTCACCTCATGATCTACGGAGACTCCTACCTTGTCGTGCAGCAAACCATGAAGCAATGTGACGCCATCGCCGACAACATGATAGCCTACAGGGACCTATACAATCAGCTGGAAGGCACCTTCGACTGGCTGCGAGCTGCGGCACATCGGCCGCGAGAGCAACGAGGAAGCCGACACCCTCGCTAACCTAGGCTCAGACAAAGCACCGGTGCCACCCGGAGTCTTCCTCGAGTGCATCACGCAACGCTCCATCAAGCTCCGGCCTGCGCCGGGACCCTCTACACCGACAACGAGCACCACCAACCCGCCCAGCACGGAGAAGGAACACATGGAGGTAATGCTAGTCGAACCCACATGGACAAGCCCATACCTGGCCTACATACTGCATCAGAAGGTGCCAACGAACCCAGTCGAAGCCAAGCGCGTCATCCGCCGCTCCAAGGGCTTCACCGTCATCAACGGGGAACTCTACAAGCGAAGCATCTCAGGAGTCCTCCAAAGGTGCATCGACCCAGTCGACGGTCAAGCCATCTTACTCGAGATCCACGCTGGCATCTGTGGACACCACGCCAGCAGTTGAGCCTTGGTGGCCAAAGCCCTACGAGCAGGGTTCTACTGGCCCACCGCAATGCAAGACGCAGAAGAACTCGTGAGGAAATGCATCGGCTGCCAGGAGTTCGCCAACAAGCCGCACGCACCGGCATCAGCACTAAAGACCATACCACTCGCATGGCCCTTCGCTCAATGGGGGCTCGACATGGTGGGTCCATTCAAGAAGTCTTCTCCGGGCGGACACACTCATCTCCTGGTGGCAGTCGACAAGTTCACGAAGTGGATCGAAGCCGCGCCCATCACAAGTTCGACTGCCTCCTCGGCAGTTAACTTCATCAGGTCGATCATCTTCAGGTTCGGTGTGCCACACAGCATCATCACCGACAACGGCTCGAACTTCACAGCCGAAGAATTCAAGGACTTCTGCTCTGACCAAGGCATCAAGCTCAACTACGCATCTGTCTCGCACCCGCAGTCCAACGGACAAGTCGAGAAAGCCAATGGCCTAGTCTGCAAGGGCGTAAAGAAGCGCCTGCGAGTACGATTGAGGCGCGCCGCAGGCGCCTAGGGTCGAAGAGCTGCGATCTGTGCTGTGGAGTCTGCGCACCACGCCAAATAGATCTACCCAATACACGCCATTCTTCATGGTGTACGGCGCTGAAGCAGTCCTGCCGTGCGACATCAAGTTCGACGCCCCCCGAGTGGTGGCCTACGATGAGTCTGATGCAGAAGAAGCACTCAAAGATGACATGGACACCCTAGACGAAGCACGCGACATCGCCCTTACCCGCACAGCCGTGTATCAGCAAGACCTACGCAACTATCACGGGCGGCGACTGCGGCCCAGAGCGTTCGTCCCTGGTGATCTTGTCCTCCGTCTCAAACAGAAGAAGGTGCATAAACTTGCCTCCCCGTGGGAGGGTCCATACATCGTGACAGAGGCAATCGGTGGCGGAGCTTACCGCCTGAAGGACTCGAAGACGGGGACAGTCTGCAACAATCCGTGGAACGTTGCGCAACTGCGCCGCTTCTACGCCTGATCGACCCCAATTTGTAACAGTACAATGTCAATAAGCGGCAGGTTTCAGACGCACTCTTTCCCTCGCCAGGGTACCCGAGGGGACTGGAAGGGTTTTAATGAGGCGGGCCTACTCGCAAAATCAATAAAGTGATTTGAGGAACAAGCTCTCCCCTCTACTTTTCATCAGCAACACATAAACCTAGGCCGCCACCTGACGCACTCGGGGGCTGCGCCATTCAGGTCCAACCCGAAAATCCTCGGCCACCACCCGAACCACTCGGGGGCTGCGCTGTACAGGTCTAAGTCAAAACCTATCCGCCACAGCCGCACCAGAAGGTTCAACTTTGAAAAATCCTCGGCGCCACCCGAACCACGCGGGGGCTGCGCGGTACAGGTCTAGTCAAAACCTAGCCGCCAATAAACCCTCGGTGGGCTGCGCCATGCAGTCCACCCGAAAATCCTCGCCGCCACCCGAACCACTCCGAGGGGCTGCGCTGACAGGTCTAAGTGCAAAACCTAGGGCCGCCACACCGCGCCATACAGTTCAATCGAAAATCCTCGGCCGCCACCCAGAACCACTCGGGGTCTAGCGCTATACAGGTCTAAGTCCAAACCTAGGCCGCCACCTGACGCACTCGGGGGCTGCGCCATACAGGTTCAACTCGAAAATCCTCGGCCGCCACCCGAACCACTCGGGGGCTGCGCTGTACAGGTCTAAGTCAAAACCTAGGCCGCCACCTGACGCACTCGGGGGCTGCGCCATACAGGTTCAACTCGAAAATCCTCGGCCGCCACCCGAACCACTCGGGGGCTGCGCTGTACAGGTCTAAGTCAAACCTAGGCCGCCACCTGACGCACTCGGGGCTGCGCCATACAGGTTCAACTCGAAAATCCTCGGCCGCCACCCGAACCACTCGGGGGCTGGCTGCGCAGGTCTAAGTCAAACCTAGGCCGCCACCGACGCACTCGGGGGCTGCGCCATACAGGTCAACTCGAAAATCCTCGGCCGCCACCGACGAACTCGGGGGCTGCGCCGTACAGGTCTAAGTCAACCTAGGTCGCCACCCGACGCACTCGGGGCTGCGCCATACAGGTAACTCGAAAAATCCTCGGCCGCCACCCGACGCACTCGGGGGCTGCGCCGTACAGGTCTAAGTCAACATCCTAGGCCGCACCCGACGCACTCGGGGGCTGCGCCGCACAGGTCTGACTCGAAAACGCCTCGGCCGCACTCGAAGCACTCGGGGGCTGTGCCGCACAGGCCTGACTCGACACACCTCGGCCGCACTCGATCCGCTCGGGGGCTGCGCCATACAGGTTTACAGAAGTCTACAAGATACAATTTACTCACTCGGAGGCTACCCCCACCTCGGCATACATACACTCATGCTCCCACTTGGGAAAATATCTTTTACAAACTAATGCTACACAACAGCAGTCTGGTAGTCTTACTCTACAGGCTCATCCTTTGGCGCATCGAGTGGCCCTACAAGTTGCTCACTGAAGTTTTGGACCCGTTGAATCATCTGACGCGCAACCGCAAGGCTATCGGCGTAGTCATCTGTTCCAGGCAAGCCATCAAGCACCCTGTTTAAGGGAAGATGAGACCGGTGCATTCGAACATATGCCAGCGCCACGTTCGCCCCGCCAACAAGCTGGGCGTGCACGACTTCCTTCAACGCCTTGCCTTCGCAGAATCTCTCCAGCAGCGCAGCCAATCCATTAGGCTGCTCGTTGTGCGGAAAGTACACCTTGTTGACCTGCAAGAGGGTCTTTCTACAACCTTCCAGGAGCAAAACAGCCCGCCAGGTGCGACCCAGCATTCTAGCCAGTACACTGCCTTTGGATTTGTTCGACCAAAACGTACGCGCTTCGGGTGAGTCACTGGCGGCCTCCTTTTCCACCCGCTCGTCAACTCGACTCTGCTCGGCCTTCCAGTCAGAATTCACATCTGCATCAAGACCCAGCACTTAGAACAGTGAAGGAATGAAGAAGCCGAAGCAAAGCGCTAGAAGCCCAACCTTGCAGCTGTCGACAGATCAAGTCTATCTGGCCAAGAAGGAATTCCTCACGCTGAGAGAACGGCGCAGCGGGCCGTGACTTCAAGCGCTCCAAATCCAACTCGGCAACCTTCAGCTTCGAATCGAGCTCAACAACCTTGTTCCTCATGTAGGTCATCACTCGTTGATCATTCACGATTCGCACAGGGGCTGGAAGAGCTTGACGACGATGGCGAGTGGGTGCAGCCGAAGAGGCGTCCTCATCCTCACCCGCACCAGTAGTTCCAGTGACCCCAGGAGCCTCGCCCATCTCAGACTGCCAAGTTCGACAGTGTCAAGCAAGGAAAAGAGCGCATTCAGTCTAGCATAAATACGACAGAAGACTCGAACGCACAAATTCACATTTCAACATCAGCATGTTCGCGGCCAGAAGACCCGCAAACTATATGGTTCATTACAGACCAAGATCAAAAGTAGAAGAATCTTAAAATAAAGGAGTCTACATCGCAGACTCCGACTGAGAACGGTTCTTCCTAGCGGTCAACTTCGCAGCCAGCTGGCTCGCACGCGCCTTCACGCCGCTAAGGGACGCGGTTTTGCCATCAGGCCTCCGAGAGAAGTCACTGACAACCTTCTCAAAATCACCTACGACTTGGTGACCAAGTAGCAGCTGGAAAGTGAGCTCTGAGCCGCGTACCGAATGTGCACGCGTGTAGTCCGCCATGGTGGTCGCGTTGTCTCCAAACGGAGCCGCAAGTGCGTCAACAGCGATCGGCGGTAGCTGGCGGGGAAGATGCTCCGGTGCACAGTCGCCAAAGCGCCTGTCGACTTCTGCAGTGTCGTCGAGGCATACGCGCAGACGCGGTCGATGAAGCCAACAGCCTCTGTCAAGCCGACATTAGCACTAGAAGTTCCTTCTGGAGGAGCACCTCCGCAAGTCTCTGCTCCAAAAGAAATCCACACCCGTAAGGCTTCCGCGGTCGACAAAAAGCAAAGTAGGCAATGAGCCGAGATACTTACTTCCAATAACATCGACGAGTGTGAGCAAATGTTCAACCTGGGTCTTCTCCAGATCATCCCGGCTTCGCTCACGCTCTTGGGCTTCACCCAGTGATTTCTCCAGCTCCGCGACCCGCTTCGCCACGCTCTCCCTCTCGCCTGTGGATCACCGGAGCAAAGTCAACAATGAAGATAGTCGAAGCACCTCTCGAACGCAAGGGTTAGTACTCATTGTTCGCTTGTTCCAGAGCAGTGCGGAGTCGATCCCTTTCCTTCTCCATTCGCACGAAGGCTGCGGCTCCCTCCATCAGCTGGCGATAAAACGGCTGTGGAAAGAACAAGACATCAATCTGCGCCCGACTATCCTAGTCACGCACATCTTTGGGGGCTACTCCCATCGGGAGCGCTGTTCGCGCACCCGATACAGATGTTACAGACTGAGTTAAGGGACACTTACATGCTCAAGCAGCCCAGCATCCACTGGGGTCGCATCAGCTGTTTTCTCTGGCATGGAGGAGGTCGAAGCTTTCAAGGTCAAAGCGTCACCCGCCTGCGGCTCTTCTTCGGTCGTCTTCGCAGTCTGCTCGAACACGGGAGCAGAAGTGTGCTCCATCTCTGGAGGCGAAGAACCAACAACGCCAGTACGGTCGCTGCGACAAGATAACTCAATTCAAGGACTCGCAAGGCAAAAAGCACACTCGGCAAAAAGCACGGCAATGGTTACGTGACTTACCTGGTGACATCCTGATCATCATCGCTGCCCAGGGAGATGGAGGGCATCCTCGCAAACTCAGTTGGCGGCGCAGACTCGAGAGGAGGCACGAACAGAGGCTCCGCCAGGCCATCCATGCGCCTCGCGCCCGAAGATGACTCGCTCGCCTCGTCCACGTTCCCCACCTCCACCTGCTTTGCGGGTGACGAAGATGAAGCAGACTCGCCACTCTTTCGCTTCCGCCACTTCAGCAGCAGCTCCTCATCCTCGTCATCCTCCTCCAAGGTTTCAATCCGAGAAGTGGCGGAGGGAACTTCATCGTCATCAACCTCCTCATCCTCAGGGAACTCTGCCTCTTCATGAGGTCCATTCTCCATCAACGGAGGAAGGCTGACAAAGCTGGAACGACCCTGTCAAAAAAATTGGGTCAGACAAAAGAAGATTTCGACAGAAGCAAAACAAAAGGAAGCTTACCTCAGGCACAGGGTTGTTTGGCCCATACGGCTGGGCCGGGCACTTGACATTGCACGGATCGGCGGCTCGGAGACTGGTGATGCTCCTCGCCTTCAACTCAACTTCGTCATCGTCGAGTTCATTGCCGTGCTCAAGCGCCCACATCGGGTGGACGCGAGCGCGGAGCGGCTGCACCCGAAGCCTGAAGAAGGTGGCAATGAGATGCACCCCGCCTGTCTCGCGCCCAAGGCTCGTTAGCAGGCTACGGAGAACCGCCAGCAAGGGTTGAGTCGCCTCCCTGTCCTCCTTCGACAGCGGGTGCGCCCATGCCTTCTTATTCCGCAACTCGCGATCGGCTGCGAAGGCACGAAGCCCCTCCTGGTCGCACCTGACGTAGAACCACTTCTTCCGCCAGCCTTGGACGGAGTCGGATTTCTTCATCTGGAAGTAGGCGGTGTCGCCACGCACCTGGATGCCGAAGCCGCCCACCGGGTACACTTGCCCGCTCTTCCCCACATTCCTCCTGACGAGGAACAGCGACTTCCACAACAGCCAGTGGGGTGCGATCCCCAAGAAGCACTCGCAGAGCACGATAAAGCTCGCGATGCTCAAGACGCTATTGGGAGTCAGATCATGAATCTGAATCCCATAAGCATACAGGAGCCCACGAACGAAATCGTGGAGGGGGAACCTGTCGTGGGGTTGTCACGGCAAGTTCTTCCTCCGGGAAGATGAGTTTCGGGGCCATTGATGACTGAAGTACGTGGGAACGGTTAATCTCGTCAAGGAACAAGGATTTACCCAGGTTCGGCCCCTCTGATTCGAGGTAAAGACCTACTTCCTGCTTCTATGTTATTGCTCTTGATTGTATCTCGATTACAAGGACCCGGCTCCCACAACTTAGGAGCCGGCGACTTCTCTATGGTGGCTAGGGTTTCTCTATTGGTTGAAGCCTCCTTTACTACGATCCAGGACCCCGCTTATAAAGGCTGCCGGGTCTCTGGAATTACAGGCTATACCGAGTCATACTAGAACACGGAGTCCTACTCTACGTCTTGGTCTTCCAAGTTAGGGCTCCGGGTTGCACTTGGACTCCTTCCGGACGAGTCCTTTCTTCATCATGGGCCTTGGTCGGCTTGTCTCCAGCCCAGCCCATGCGACTTGATACGTGACTCGGCTTTGGCCTTCTTGGTCTTGGCGGGTCTACTTTCCGGGTCCATGGGCCTACCTGTAAAGTATCCCCCCATCAGTAGCCCCCGAATTTATCTTGGGCGCAGCTTGACGGCTTCCTCTGACTTGCTGGTTCGACTCTCTGGGTCGACTCCTTCCACTTGAGCCAATGGCTACAAAGTCGCTTGCTGCTAGCTCCAAGATGAATTCCTGCATAAAAACATAATACATATATAAAATGAGTCCACTCTTATCCCTTGCTCAAGCCACCACTCTTGCCTTCGTACTAGCAGGCCGGGTTCTGGTGTGACTCTTGCAAACAAGGACTAGATAAATTGATTTCACTGTCACAGGACTCGTCATTCTGAGACAAGCCGGCTCCTTCCTCATCTGTGACTCTGACCTTCCTCTATTATAATTTCTTATCTGTCTGTTAGCCACTGGAACGTTTTTACTGAAACGTTATCCATAGTTAACTGTGGACCCACTCTGTAAATTTCTAGGGTTTTTACCCCCCCCTTTATAAATCGCGAAGGGTTAGGTCTTAAACCTCACTTGCCCCTTCAGCTCAAAACCTCTCCTTTTCTCTTCGCGCCCATCTCTCCCCGCGCCCAGCACGCACCGCCCGCACGCCATGGCTCCCAAGCGCTCAAAGACCACATCGAAGGCCAAGGCAACCTCGTCGAGCAGGACGGTGAACATTGCCGCCGCGGCCGCCGCCGCCGCAAAATCCTCTTCCAAGCGGTCGATCTCCGCCGATTGGGGTGGATCTGTGGTCTCGGCGGAGCAATTGAAGACCCACAGGCTCTCAGGTTTGATTCCCTCTAGTGCTCAAGCTCGGGCCCCAGGGGATGAGATTGTTCCCTCTCCCGCTAAGGGTGAAGTAGTTGTCTTCGTGGAGCACCTGTTCCGCGGATTTTCTCCCCCCGGCGATTTTTTCTTCCGCCAGCTCCTCGAGCTTTACGAGCTGCGGATTCACGATCTGGCTCCTAACTCCATTCTCACACTTTCTAATTTCGTCGTTCTCTGCGAGGATTACCTCCAGATTAAGCCTGACATCAACCTCTGGCTCGAGCTCTTCTACTGCAACCCTCAACCCGAGACCTCTGGGGGCCCTCTTCTCCAATGTGGCGCCGTTGATCCAATGTGGCGCCGTCGCTCTTCAACGGCGCCTTAACTCTGTTTTCCCAAAACCTGTCTTTCCTAATCGCATCAAGGACTGGCAGAAATCCTTCTTCTACTGCAAGGACACCTCTCCTGCAAATGAACCCAAGCTTCCCTTGTTCTCTGAGGAACGCCTCCGGGCGACTCCTCTGATGAAAGCTAGGTGCCCAGAGGCCGACCGGCCAAGAGTCGAGTCTCTGATCACTCGCATCCGGGCCCTCTTGTCCCATAACTTGGAGAATATGGATTTGGTCCGCTGCTGGACGACCTGGAGAATCCAGCCGCTGAGTCCTAGGACTCGACTGATCTGCTCATATACCAGATGCGCTGGTGATGACCTCCGAGTTACGGAGCAGCTGTCTGATGGACCCGAACTTGGTCGACTCATCAAAAAGTTGACCGGGAAACCGGTGAAGGACCAAGCTCATTTCGGGCTCCAGCCCTTCTGCTCGACCAACCCAGCTCCTGATGTAAGTATAATTCTCTACTTTATTTCAACCTTGATCTCACTTGTACTGCTTACTGATTCACGTTTATTGACTCTGTTGCAGCTCACCGACTCCTTCTGGAAGCCGGCCTCTGGAGCTGGCACTAAGAATAAAGCTGAAGCTGAGGCTGAAGCTGAAGAAGAGATCCCTGCCACAGATCAGACCACTGTGGCAGAAGACACTGATGATGCGGATGAGGAGTCCTCCCAGGGGGCTCCCGCTGATGATGGTGCTGCCGATGAGGAGTCCTCGCCAGAGGCTCCAACTAATAATGCTGATAAAGAGGAGTCCTCTCAAGAGGCTCCCATTGTGGAAGAAACCGACGATGACGAGTCCTCTCCAGAGGCTCCCACCACTAGGCAAACCGATACTGCCTCTGCTGCTGCTCGACCATCTCCATCTGCAGAGTCCTCTGCTAGGAGTCACTCCTCGTCCTCTCCAGCCTCAAACAATAATGGCTCTCGAGAGGCTGTTCCCAAGGTACCACTCTCACGAGTCCTTGGGTCCTCTCGATCTCCCACTAAGCCTCAAGAACACATGCAGAGTGTCATCGCCGCCAGGAAGAGGAAGCTGCGTTCCGATGGGCCTGCAGATGCTCCTGAGCCTCTGCCAGTCTCACACCAGCGGAAATCAACCTCTCCTCCCCAAAAGGATGACTCTTACAACTCTGGTTTGTCGATGCCCTCTTCAGACTCTCAGGCCCCCTTTGACCTGGAGACCAATGTTGGGTAAGACTCCTTTGTCTCTGTACTTGCGATTGTATGACTTCTGATCTTTCCTTTCACTAGGTTTATTGATTTCTGTCTCTGAATATTTCAGGGCTCGGCCTTGTGCCAAGGTAACAAAGCTCCCAGGCATGGCTGATGTCTCCTCTGGGCGTGGACCTGCCCCTCCATCGACTTCTCAAACAACCAGTACGAGGACAGGTCCCTCCATCGCTGCATCAGCTGGCGCAACCACGACTCCTACCGTTCCCGAGTCCTCTTCAAAAGCTCGAGCGGCGACTCCAACAATAGTCCAGCCCAGCTCTGGTGCTGCGACTCCTGATTCTACGCCTCAAGTTCAACCGGCTCCTGTCAAGCCGACTCCTGCAGCCTCTCCATCCATCAAGATCAAGTCATCTACTGACTACAGTCGACTTCGGGTGGCAGATAACATGTCATTTTCCGAAGCCTATGCTGAAGCAGTCGACTTGAATGATCAAGCTGCTAGGCTGAAGGACGACGAGCAAGCGGCTCTTAGGTCTCTTCATATGGTTCATGAAGTAAGCTTTTCTGACTTCTACTTTCATGCTTTCTGGCATCATCCTATCTCAGTAGCCCCAAGCACCTGTCTGTGGTGACTTGTGACTAGGATAGGTGCTTTGATTTGATACTGAACTCAATTGCTATATAGAAAAAATTTGCATACTGTAGCCCCCAAGCACTGAGTCCTTAACTCTATTAGGACTCGGGGCTGCTAATTTACTGTCTGTCGGGTCCTTAGACCAAAAACTTTCGCACGAGTAGCCCCCAAGCGCCGAGTTGTCAGCCTGCGACGACTTGGAGCTATCAATATATGTTGATTACTGATATCTTGCTTGAAGAAAAATTTCTGTTCTGCGAGTAGCCCCCAAGCGCCAAGTTGCTAACTTGTGGCGACTTGGAGCTTATGACTTGTCAACTAGGACTCATGCCTGCTTTTCTGATAGAAAGAATTGACTCCTGAGTAGCCCCCAAGCGCCAAGTTGTTAACTTGTGACGACTTGGAGCTCATGAGTTCTTTATTTGACTTGTGGAGCTCACTTGTGCTTTATGACTTGTAATTGCAGTGCATTGTCTCCAAGATGAAGAGAGATATGAAAGAACTTGAGGACCAGGCAGCTGCCAGTGCCAGGTCTGCCATGGCCGAAAAAGAACACTCCCTTCAGCTTGAGAAGGATCTGAAGACCTTGGCTGCTCAACTGGAGCAGGTAAAGAAAGAGTCGGCTGAGGCCAAAAAGATTGCTCAGAAAGCACACAATGACCTACAAGCTGTGTTCAACACTTGCAAAAAAGGCATTGGTGCAATGTGTCAACATATATTTGGTGAGTTTATGACCTTTGCTTGCTTCCTTTTGCACCTTTCTGAACTGTTTTTCAACTGACAATGACTCCTTGATTTCCTTTCTTCAGGGGCTGACTCCCCAAAGCTTAAATTGCCCACAAGCAAACAACTATCTGAGATGCTTGATTACTGTCATGGGCTACAAGAGGGAGCCCGTTCTGTGGTCAAGTATTTGAATCATAAAGGCAAGTGCCCCAAAGAGCCTGAACGTCTGGTGGACGAGTTGTCCAGAGCACCAGGCTATATGCGTCTGTGGAAACAATCTTCAATGAGGAGATCTGCCATCAGGATCTTGGCCTTAGCCCACAGCTACTATCCCACTGTTCTTGAGCCAGCAATGCTTACAATGGGGAAGCCTGAGCAGCATGAAGATGGCAAACCTTTTACTCAAGATGATTTCAAAGCCGAAGAAAAGTTGGTGCGGCCATATGCTTGTGAGATTGCCAATAAGATGGACCCTGAGGTATGGGTTCATCATTATGATTTGGAGAACAAGAGAGTCGCTCCAGTAACTCCTGAGATAGTAAACTTTGGCCGCCCATCACAGGACCCATCTGGTGTATTCTCTTCTTCTGCCGGTCCGAGTTCATCGTCACCGGCGGCTCCTGTTCCAAGTGCCGAGCCTACCCTGAAGACTCCTGCTGCGCCCACTCCTTCCCGAGCTGTCTCTGGAGACGCTCAGAAACAAGCAGAGCTTGCTAAGCATATGAAGAGTCCCAAGGGTACTGGATTTCAAACGAAGAGAGTCGCCACCAAGCCTCCATTGAAGCCGGCTCCTTCCTCCGCTGCTCAANATTAGTGCTGAAGAGCATGTTGATGCGCATCACTAAGTAGTGTGATTAAAAATGCCATTTTCTGAAAATGCCATGAGTTGCTGAAAAATAAACACAAGTGTTGGTTGTATTTTCAGTAAATAAAAGACATCATTATTTTATCATGGATGAGTGAATAGGAGTATTTATTCATGTCATGATGAGATTTTGGAAGTAGAGGATACTAAGTTAACAAGATAATTGAGTCTTTTCGATTTGATCAAAAGAGACAAAATATTTGAGTTATTGTTTTAGTATGGTGACTTGTGACAAGTGTTATCACAAATTACAATGTTTAGAGATATTCAAAGGTGTTTTGTGATAAACCTAAAGTATTGTAGTCACATTATATTAGATATTATGTGGTCACAAACAAAGAAGGGTCTTAGGTTTTAAGGTTTCATTAGTATCATTTAGATTTATTTTGATAACACTCTGGTTTTAAATAAAGGATCTATTAATGATTGCATTTCGCATATGAGTTTATGTGAAATAGTGGTTTCATAATTATGAGATAATTAAAACCAAAGCAAATAAAGTTTTGTAGAATGTTCATATGAGATTATGAATAGAGATTCCACAATGTGAGACTAAAAGGAACAAACCAATGTGTTTGGTTGTGTTATGTATTTTAGTGGTTTATCGTGAAATGGTTTCATGGATAAAAGATTGTTGGAATAAAGTTTTAGAAAGCTTAAACCTTGCATGTTTATGTATCAAGTGGCACATATGTAAAGTGCTATGTTGGTTAAAACTTGACACATAAAAGTTTTTGATGATGGTGATCATTGAATTATGGTTTAGCTTGTCTAAAGAGATGTAGGATTCAAGAATATGAATTTTGTCAAACAGTTGCAAAATAATATTCATGATTTACTTGTCGTGTTTGAGAAACAAGACATACCCTACAAAACTACAAAAGAAGAAATAGAAACTTTAAATACGAAAGTGACTGAGAGTCATTCTACTTTAAGTTTAAATCATAAAGTAATCGTTACTTGATTTTGTGAAAAGAATGTTTCACATATTTATTTTGGCAAAAAGAGTTTGCGTGGAATAAATAAAACTTAAAGCTAGCAAAGTGCTGGTGTTTCGTATATGAGTTCTCGAATCTTAAGGTTAAGAGTTTTGGAGGAGTCCAAAGTGTCGAGAAAGTGCATAAGAAACTGAGTGAGATCTAATTAAGATATATGGTGACATATATTAAGTTAGAGCAGAAATTAATTTCCATAATCAAAATATGTGGTGACATATGTTTGAGTGGGAGCTAGTTAATCATGGTCAAATATAAAGATAACATATTTCTGAGTGGGAGCCAAGTGGCTTCACAATTTAATATGTGTATGAGGTATATTTGAGTGGGAGTTTACAACATAGTGTTTTTGAGTGAAATGGAGATTTCATAAATGTTGTAAATGTTGTCATGGACCAATACATAACTTATGAAGTTAGTTTGAACGTCAAATATTCATGTAGATGATTGTATCTATGGAGGATAGATAAGTTTGATAAACATTAAAGTCAGGGTGTTTTACCTATACAAGTTTTTGAAGGAGTTCAAAATGAAACAAGAGAAGAATGGTTCATCTCATTGTGATATATAGGTGAAGCTTGAGTTAGAGAACTCAGTACAAAATTGATGGTTGAAGGATATGTTGGAATTCAATATGAATTGTTCATAGGTCCCAACATATAAGAACCATATGTTTGTATATGACGGTATATGACCCAAGTTCTTAATTGTAAGAACATGTTGAATGAGGAGTCATTTTTCATGAGATTGGGATAAATTTAGAAAATGGTGGACTTGGTTGAAGTCATAAAGCCAGACTAAATCAGGGATCTCTTAATATCAGAGTAGCACAGCGAAAGCATGATCGGAAATATCAAAGTGACAAGGCTCACTGTTGATTTGTTAAGTCTACAACATATAGGAGTATATGATTAATTCAAGGATTGAAATAAGATATAATATTTTGGTTTGAGAAAGTTGTTTCAAGATTGAGTGAGTTCCAGATGCATGTGTTATGAGAAAGACCTTTTGACTAATCATACATATGGCATGAAAGGATATGATTATCTCACTCTATAACCAAACATATTATATGCATTATATGATAATGGTTTTATCATGGGATGATAAGGAAGTTTATCATGTGATGATAAAGTAATGTCAAATTAGATGACAGTTACGAATTTTGCAAAGGACATAAAGAGCTGTAAAGTACAGAGCACGGACAGAACCTCTTCCACAAGCAAACATGATCAGCACTGAGACTTCATGAGTGAGACTCCATGGGTGTTGGATCGAGGAAATGTAAACTAGATTATTGACTCTAGTGCAAGTGGGAGACTGTTGGGAATATGCCCTAGAGGCAATAATAAAATGGTTTATTAAGCATATTCACGTTTATGATAATAGTTTATTATCCATGCTATAATTGTATTAAATGGAAACATAATACATGTGTGGAATATAAACACCCGGAGTCCCTAGTAAGCCTCTACAGGACTAGTTCGTTGATCAAGAGATAGTTAGAGTTTCCTAACTATGGACTTGTTATAGTCACTTGATAACGGAGTCATATCATTAGGAGTAATGGTGTGATGGACATGACCCAAATAAAGAGTTGCAATTAATCGTGTCACAAAAGTTTTGTTGTCAACACTTTTAATATGCCAAATATAGTTTCCTTAGACCATGAGATTATATCACTCCCGTTCACCGGAGGAATACTTTGTGGACATCAAACGTCACTTCGTAACTGGGTGATTATAAAGGTGGCTTTCAGGTATCTCCGATGGTGGGTTGTTGGGTGATATGAATCAAGAGTGGAATTTGTCCCTCCATGTGACGGAGAAGATATCTCCAGGCCTTCTCGGTAATATAGCATCAAGAGTCTGCAGACATGTGATTAAGTTGTAATCACCGGGATCCTATATTATGGACGAGTAAAGAGAACTTGCCGGTAACGAGATTAAACTAGACATGGGGATGTCAACGATTATATCTCGGGCAAGTAAAATATCGTGAGACAAAGGAAATCGTATATGAGATTAATTGAATCTCCGGCATCGTGGTTCAATCGAGAAAAGGTTTTCGTTGAGTGTATAGGAATTAATATGGACATCCCGGTCCCGCTATTAATTATTGATATGATCATGTCTATGCATTCTCGAACCCGTAGGGTCACACACTTAACGTTCCGATGAAATTAGGTTTTGCGATGAATTAAATGATGAAGTGAACGAATGGTGATTCGGAGTCTCGGATGGGATCCCGGACATCACGAGGAGTTCCGGAGGAGTCCGGAGAATAAGATTCATATATGGAAAGTGGTTTCCGGAGGTTTCGGAAAAGTTCCGGAAATTATTTAAAGGGTACCGGAAGGTTCCGGAGTGTTCTAGAAGGGTCTAGAAGTGGGACCATAATTTGTATGGGGCCCACATGGTGCAAAGGGGTGCAGCCACCACCTAGGTGGGGCGCACCACCTAAGTCCACATGGGCTGGTGCGGCATGACAAGGAGGGGAGTCCCACTCCTAGTTGGACTAGGAGGTGGGCTCCCACCCCTTTAGGAAAGGGGCCCAAGAAGGAGTCCTTGTTGGACTCCAACTTGGGGGGCAAGCAAGGAGGGGCCGGCCGGCCCCCTCCCCTTGACCTAGCCGCCACCTATATAAGGAGGGGAGGGGGGGAGGCGCACCACACCCTTGGAGGCTGCCGCACCACCCCCCTAGCCGCACCCCCCATCTCTCCCTCAACCCTAGCCGCACCCCTCCTCTCCCGGAGGGCTGCCGCCGCCTCACCACCACACCTAGCCGCACCCCCTTGCCCTAGGGGCTGCGCCACCTTGCTCCTCTCCCTCTCCTCTTGCTTGGCTTGGCGAAGCCCTGCTCGCGGAGATCGTCATCGTCACCGGCACTACCGTCGTGCTGCTGAGATCATCAAGGCCACGTCGTCTCGCTTGCGGGATCAAGGAGTCGACGTCTTCATCGAGCTGTACGTGTGGACGCCGCGGAGGTGCTGCCCGTTGCTTCACTTCACCGATTGGATCTCGAGGATAATACATCTCCTCGCGACTAGACGAGTCTAGTTGCGGGGATCGACTAGCCAACCCCTGCACCGACAAAACGCGTTTGTTGATCTTCGAGGGTAAGAGATTGGATCTCATCTTCGCTATCTTCATCTCGTAGATCTAGATCCTTGGGGTTTATTCCGCTTTGCCGCGTAGAATTTTTTTTTGTTTTCCATGCTGCGACCCCTTCACTTGGAAATAATGCTTTAACTTTCTACTTGCAAGAAAAACTCCATAGACCACTTCTGCCACTGTGGTACCTTTGCTTTGACTCTGTGAGAACTTCACTGATGTAGTAGACAGGTCTCTGCACTGGGTACTCCTTTCCTTCCTCTGCACGTTCCACAACTACTACTGCACTGACAACTCTCTCGTTGGCAGCTACATATAATAACATGGGCTCCTTATCTGTAGGAGCTGCAAGCACTGGTGCTGTTGACAAAGTTTTCTTCAACTCCTCAAAAGCACGGTCAGCTTCTTCATCCCATAGGAATTTGTCTGACTTCTTCAGGAGTCGGTAGAGAGGACCCGCCTTCTCCCCGAGTCTTGAAATAAACCTGCTTAGAGCTGCCACACATCCAATGAGCTTTTGAACGTCCTTCAGACAAGTCGGCTTCTGCAAGTTATGGATAGCCTTGATTTTCTCTGGATTTGCCTCAATGCCTCTCTCAGAAACGATGAAGCCTAGGAGTTTGCCCGCAGGGACTCCAAAAACACACTTGGTTGGGTTGAGCTTCATCTTGTACTTGCGTAGGTTCTCAAACGTTTCTGTTAGGTCTGCTATCAGAGAGTCGGCTTTCTGAGACTTGACAACTACATCATCCACATAAGCATGAATATTCCTTCCAATCTGTTTTTTGAAACAATTCTGGATACATCTCTGATATGTAGCTCCTGCATTCTTGAGTCCAAAGGGCATTGTTGTGTAACAAAATGCTCCAAAGGGCGTGATGAAGGACGTCTTCAGCTCATCCTCTATGTTGAGTCTGATCTGATGGTACCCTGAATATGCATCCAAGAAACAAAGCAACTCTGACCCCGCTGTGGAGTCAATGATCTGGTCTATGCGAGGTAGTGCAAACGGGTCCTTAGGGCACTAGGCCCGTGAAGTCGATGCACATCCGCAACTCTCCTGTCTTCTTTGGTACTAACACTGGATTGGCCACCCACTCTGGGTGAAAGACCTCCTTGATGAACTCGGCTGCGAGGAGCCGAGCCACCTCTTCTCCTATGGCTTTCCTTCTGTCATCATGAAACTTGTGCAGACCCTGCTTAACTGGTCTTGCATTAGGATTAACGTGTAAGCTGTGCTCGGCGAGTTCTCTCGGGACTCCTGGCATGTCAGATGGCTGCCATGCAAAGACGTCCCGGTTCTCACGGATGAACTCGACGAGCGCGCTTTCCTATTTATCAGAGAGGTGTGCCCCAATGGTGAACTGCTTGGAAGAGTCGCCAGGGGTAAAGTCGACTTGCTTTGTGTCCTGAGCTGACTTGAATTTCATCTTCTCCTCTGTGGCCGGCTTCTTAAGGACCGAGTTGTCCTCCGGGTCCACGTTTGCCTTGTAAAACTTTAGCTCCTCTTGAGCACAAGCTGTCTCAGCCATAGCTGCATCACCTAACTCACACTCCAATGCCATCTGTCTGCTGCCATTAACTGTAATGACTCCTGCTGGACCTGGCATCTTGAGCTTCAAGTACACATAACATGGCCTGGCCATAAACTTAAAATATGCAGGTCGACCAAAAAGAGCATGATATGGGCTCTTAAGGTCCACTACCTCAAAAGGCATAATCTCTGAACGAAAATTCTCCACTGTTCCAAAAGCAACCTCAAGGTAAATCTTACCAATGGGTTTGGCCGATTTGCCTGGTACTATCCCATGAAACACTGTCTCTGTTGGAATTAGCTGTCTATCTTGCAGCTGCATCCTCTTGAATGTGTCATAATATAAGATGTTGATACTGCTTCCACCATCCATAAGCACTTTGTTTAATGTATAGCCCCCAACTTGAGGTGCTACTACCAAGGCTAGCTGCCCTGGCTCGTCGACTCTTGGAGGATGATCTGCCCGACTCCACGTGATGGTTTGCTCTGACCACCTGAGCCACTGTGGAAGGGCCGGCTCTACTGCATTAACTGCTCTAACTTTCAACTTCTTGGAATGCTTGGACGTACTAGTTGTGAAGACATGGTAGCTGCCACGACTCGGGTTATGCTGCCGAGTTGTGACATAATACTGACCATTGCCATCATTAAGCTGCTTCGGGTTCTGCTGGAACCCGCCCTGCTGGTGACCTCCTCCTTGAGGTTGATTTGGGTTATTGCCGGCTCCTCCACCGTTATTGCCGGGTCCTCCGGCTCCATTGTTTCCTCTGTATCCACCATTGTTGTTACCTCCTCCTGGCCCTTGGAACCTGGCGCGCTGCAAATCTACGCACTGTCCCAAGGTATGACCGCATCTACCGTTTTTGGCATGTTTAGGGCATGGAATCCTCAAGACCTCCTCCGTGCTTGGAGTGCGGCCTTGGTATCCACCAGAATTATTGTCCTTGCGTCTGACTCCAGTGTTTATGTTGGCCACTAGGTCAGAGTTGTCTCCATATGGCCTCTTGCCACCACCTTGATTCTGGTTCTGATTCTGGTTCTGATTCTGACCATTGCCACCTTGTCCTTTAGTTCCTTCCTCCTGATCCTTTGTTTTGTCTGTGGCAGCATGCTTATTAGCACCTGCCATGATCTCACCAATCGTAAGGGGAATACCTTGATTCAGGCTCTCCTTCATACGACCTAGCTTCCAACTCAAGGGATTGTAACTGCAATTTCTCTCCATCGCCATTAACACTGAAACTGGTGGGAGTCCTTGTGAGGAGTTAATGATCTCTGAGACTCGCTTCATCCAGTGCCTTGCTGACTCGCCCTTCCTCTGGACACACCGCTCCAGGTCCTCAATGGTGCTGAGCTTTTTGCATGTGCCTTGGAAGTTCTGAATAAAAGCCGCCTTCAATTGCTCCCAAGAGTTGATTGACCTAGGAGGCAAGTTGCGCATCCAAACCTTGGCTGCTCCTTCCATCATAAGATACATGAACTTGGCACACAGATTACCTGTGGCATTGCGAATACTCATTGCCATCTCGTATGTACCCAACCAAGAGGTCGGGTCCATGTTGGGCTCATAGTTTGGAACCTTGCGCGGCTCCTTGAAACTGCTGGGGAAGGACTCGGACCTGATGGCGTCAGACAGGCACTCTGGTCCTGTTAATGCTGGGGAAGCACCAGGAGAAGTCACCTCCTCGTGGACCCGGGTTGGCTGAGGCGGGTTGGCTGCACCCACTAATGCTCTGTCCCTCTCTGTCTCCCGAGCTCTTGCAGCTTCTCTTTCTCGTTGTTGCCTTGCTTCATCAACCACTAGCTGAGCTTGTGAAATAGTTGGCATGTTTGCACGATTCCTCACTAGTTCACGACGCCTTGCACTCGTAGAGTTTGCCGGGTTGGACTCGCCGTGCCGACTCCTCGTGCCTGAGTTGAAAGGTGTTGAATGTAGCCTACTTGCGTCTGGAAAAGTTGGATACAAAGCCTGCTGAGTCAAAGCTGTTTTCAGTAACTCGATAGCCTCACGAGTCTCCTGTCCTGCTGGTCCCTCTGGTACCACAATATTCTCCAATCTCAGAGTCGCCGCATGTACGTTGTCCATAGGATTAGAGTAATGTCCCTCTGGGGTATGAAATCTGTTAGGCTGAGACCCTAAGCCACCAGGTGCTCCTCCTCCGACTCCTCCTTCAGGCGGTGGTCCGTTGGCACGGCTGCCTCCCGATCCTTCTGGGGGTGGTGGTGGTGGTGGTGGTGGTGCTCCGGCTCCTCCTGCGGCGCCTCCTGCTGCCGCTGAGCCTCCTAGTCCGGCTCCTCTGCCTGAACCGTTAGGTGTGATGAATAGATTGGTTGGATTGATGTGGACTCCATCATGCAAGCGACTCCTGGCTCGGCGATGCTGAATTGAAGTAAGCTCCTCGCGGCGCCTCCGCACAACTTGAGCTTCATCCTGGACTCGGGCCTGTTCCGCGGCTAGTCGACGGTTTGCCTCTGTAATATCAGCTAGCTGCTTCTCCAACGCAGCACGAGCGTTGGTTAACTCGGCTGCCCTCTCAGCGGCATTACTTGCATTAATTTCCTTTGTCAATAGAGTCGGATCAAACTGATTCCCAGTGTTTCCAGACATGTAGACTCCCACAACACGAGCGCGTACTGGCGACTCCTCATAATCCTCTTCCTCTATCCCGTACCCAAGCCGATCTTCAAACAAGGGTAGGATGGACTCTTAATCTGCATCATAATCTGAATCTGACTCTTGCATCACCTCTGGTTCCTCAGCTAGGGGTCCCTCAGATTCGGCGATGATGCCGACCTCTGAAGTTCCGACCGACTCCTCGCCGTCGGACTCGACGACAACTGACTCTGCCGAGTTCACGCGAAGACCCGACGCGCAAACCATCCCGACGAACACGTTGATTCCTCCAAAGACAAGCTGGTAGCCTTCGTCGACTTCGTTCATCTCCGAGGTCCAGCCTGAGTCATCGATCTCTGTTTCTCCATGCTCATCAGTGTAGACTCGCCCGATGGCGAGTTTCTCCATGGCTCGACGAGCAGCTCCAACGATCTCAACTCCTTTTGTCACCATAGGCCCCACGGTGGGCGCCAACTGTCGTGGGGTTGTCACGGCAAGTTCTTCCTCAGGGAAGATGAGTTCTGGGGCCATTGGTGATTGAAGTACGTGGGAACGATTAATCTCGTCGGGGAACAAGGATTTACCCAGGTTCGGCCCCTCTGATTCGAGGTAAAGACCTACTTCCTGCTTCTATGTTATTGCTCTTGATTGTATCTCGATTACAAGGACCCGGCTCCCACAACTCAGGAGCCGGCGACTTCTCTCTGGTGGCTAGGGTTTCTCTATTGGTTGAAGCTTAGCTTACTACGATCCAGGACCCTGCTTATAAAGGCTGCCGGGTCTCTGGAATTACAGGCTACACCGAGTCATACTAGAACACGGAGTCCTACTCTACGTCTTGGTCTTCCAAGTTTAGGCTCCGGGTTGTACTTGGACTCCATCTTTGGACGTGTCCCCTTCTCCACACGGGCCTTGGTCGGCTTGTCTCCAGCCCAGCCCATGTGACTTGTCTCGTGACTCGGCATTGGCCTTCTTGGTCTTGGCGGGTCTACTTTCCGGGTCCATGGGCCTACCTGTAAAGTATCCCCCCATCACTAAGCCTAAAAAATCGTACTGAGTGTATGGTTCACTCGTGCATCCAATCCCCCAAATCCAAACTTTCTTGCCAGCTGAGTCCACCATATCTACCTATGCATGGTATTTCCTACCTTTCCAAGTAAAATTTTCATGTGCTACCTTTAAAAATTCAAAATACTTCTTCTTTGTGCCTCTGTTGTTAAGCTCATGAGGGAGCAGTAGAGAGCTAGATATAACTTGTGACAAGCGAGGTCATTTCCCCCCTTTTCACCCGGTGTTGATGGATTACATCTTCACTCGAATCAACCCGAGAGCAGCTTAAGCAAAAATATAAATATAACTCACAATTCTCCTCCGCGCAATGCAAATCTGATAAATCAGCCCAAACATTGGACAGTGGTGAAACCAAGGAGAAAGAAGAGCGTACTCGCTCTTCTAATAACCAGCTGCTCTCACAAGTCTAAAAACCTTGTTTGTCATGAGGGACTAGATAGTTTCTCTATTGTGAAGTCGTTGACGAAAGCATGCATAACCCAAAATCATTTTACTTCTGTTTTAAAAACCAAAAAGCTCTAGCACATGACTAATCCCTGCTTCCCTCTGCGAAGGGCCTTTCTTTTACTTTTAATGTTGAGTCAGTTTTCCCTTCTTCCTTCTATCTCCACAAAAGCAAACATCTAGCATTGACCCTGGGTATCATTGAGCATATTACATTATCAAGATTAAACATGAATCTTTATATTGACTTTATCTATAAGATAAGCCGTTGGAAGTTGAAGCTCTTTGATAATACTTACATCTTCCTTTGTGTTGATTCTGAAACACTTTTGTCATGGAATTATTATCCTTGTGAATTAGTCAAATCTGTTGATCACATTGTTTTCATGTCTTTGACATACTATTTATGAAAGGTTTTGCTTGGATGATTCAACTTGTTTATTCATTGCTTTCTTGCTATCAATTATAGACAATTGTTTTGTATCTCTTCATTCACATCTTTTGATTTGCATCACTATCTTGATCAAGAATGTGTTGGTTGCATGTCTCATAAAAATTATTTGTTATCACTTACCTACTCGAGGACGAGTAGGAGTTAAGCTTGGGGATGCTGATACGTCTCAAACGTATCTATAATTTTTGAGTGATCCATACTAGTTTTGTGATATTGTCATATGTTTTTACTGTCATTTATATCATTTTTATGCATTTTGTCGGACTAACCTATTAACAAGATGCCAAGTGCCAGTTCCCTATTTCTGCTGTCTTTTTGTTTGAGAAATTTACTTCTGGAAATATTCTCGGAATTGGACGAAAATTTACGGGGAGTTTTTACTCGACGGAAGGCACCAGGACACCAAAGGGCAGCCCTGGGGGCCACCCGCGGGTGGGGCCCGCCCCTGCCCGTGGGGCACCTCCTCGTCCCCCTCCGACGCCTATAAAATCCCTTTTAACCTAAAAACGTCGAGGCAGCCATTATTTTCCAGAAACTCGACCCCGACGTGCCGTCACCGAAAACCCTAGTTCGGGGTCCAATCTGAAGCTGATCCCGGCACTCTGCCGGAGGGGAGATCGATCCCGGAGGGCTCTTCATCGCCATGCCTTCCTCCGGGATGATTTGTGAGTAGTCTCACCTTGGACTACGGGTCCATGGCAGTAGCTAGTTGGTAGTATCTCTCTCTTGTGCTTCATGTCTTATGATCTTGTGAGCTGCCTAACATGATCAAGATCGATTATTGTAATGCTATGTGATGTGTTTGCTGGGATCCGATGGATTATGAAGTTATGTTCAGATTGTGCATGATTCTTATATGAGTAATTTATGTTCTTGCATGCTCTCTGATGTGCGTAGTTACTTTGGCGAAGTGATTGTGTATATCTCCAAGAGAGGGTATTTATGCTAGATAGTGGGTTCATGCCCCCTTTTGTTCCTGGGCACGAGTGACATGTCTAAGGGCGAGGGTGTGCTGTTGCTACCAAGGGTAAAACAGCGGTGTTAATGTCTCTTTTGATATTAGTATTGCTTACTTCATGCACTTTACTTAATGCAATTGTCTGTTGCTTGCAACTTAATACCGTTGGGTGACAGGCTGGATAACGATCCCACGGTGGACTTTTTAGACAAAGACGCAGTTGGACTCAACGGTCTTTGTTCCTTGTCGTGATTCCTCCATAAATATTATCATGTCCTTTTTGTCATAGCTAAATTGGGTTTGTGTCATGATCTTGTCAATTGCCTAGCTGTAATTCGTTCACCCATCACATGCATATTTTATTTACTTGAGAGACTCCACTAGTGAACCCATGGCCCCCGGTCCATCTTTTTACATTTTTACAACCTCATTTACTTGCTTTTAATCATCATTATTCCTCTGGTCACTTTTCATATTTTATCTATTTCATCATACAATTAACCGCTTTGTTTTCTGCGAGACCCGAAAGATTGACAACCTTTCCGCCGTTGGGGGCAAAGTATTTTGGTTGTGTGTGTGCAGGTCCACGTCTGTTGAAGGTCAAGCACCAGAGATCTTCAACATTCACCTCGTTGTTGATTTCAAAGTCCTACTGGTTCGATAAACCTCGGTTCATTAAACGAGGGAAAACTGCTACTAGCTGCAATTCCGCCTTCGCTTGGGGCACCACCCAACTTATTTTTATACAGAAGCAAGCTCTTTTCTAGCGACATTGTCGGGGATTTTGGAGCTACAGCAAGGGGAGTCTCATTCTCTCAATCTCTGTACTTTGTTTTTGTATTGCTTGCTTTATATCTCGTTTAGTTTATTTTCCTGTTTCAAAAGTTTAAAACCCAAAAAAATTAGTGTAGTCTTTATTCCTGTCTTGTTATTTTATCTTATCATTATGTCTTCTACTGAAAACACCAAGTTGTGTGACTTTACTAGCACTAATAACAATGATTTCATATGCTCTCCAATTGCTCCACCCGCTACTAAAGCGGAATCTTATGAAATTAAACCTGCCTTGCTAAATCTTGTTATGAAAGAGCAATTTTTTGATCCTAGTACTGATGATGCCGCCTCTCATTTAAATAACTTTGTTGAGTTATGTGATATGCAACAGTATAAAGAGGTAGAAAGTGACATCATAAAACTGAAAATTTTCCCTTTCTCTTTGAGAGGGAGAGCAAAAGAATGGTTATTGTCTTTGCCTAAAAATAGCATTGATTCTTTGATTAAATGCAAAGATGCTTTTATTAGAAAATATTATCCACCTGCTAAAATCATACAACTAAGGAGTAACATTATGAACTTTAGACAATTTGATAATGAACACGTTGCTCAAGCTTGGGAGAGAATGAAATATATGGTTAAGAATTGCCCCACACATGGATTAACTATGTGGATGGTTATCCAAACTTTTTATACAGGTTTGAATTTTTCTTCAAGGAACCTTTTGGACTCGGCCGCGGGAGGCACCTTCATGTCCACAACATTAGGTGCAACAACTAAACTCTTGGATGAGATGATGACAAATTATTCACAATGGCACACCGAACGAGCTCCAAGTGGTAAGAAGGTAAATTATGTCGAGGAAATCTCCTCTTTGAGTGATAAGGTTGATATGATTATGTCTATGCTTGCCACCAATCAGTCTAATATTGATCCTAATAATGTTCCACTTGCTTCATTAATTGCCCAAGAAAAGGATCAAGTTGATGTTAATTTTCTTAATAGAAACAACTTCAACAATAATGCTTATCGAAATAATTTTGGTAGTAACAACTATAAGCCTTATCCTCCCAATAATGGCAACTTTTATGGTAATTCCTATAATCCTAATAAGAATGTGTCCTCTGATCTTGAAAATGTTTTAAAGGAATTTATCACTTCGCAAAAAGCTTTTAACAAAACTGTTGAAGAGAAGTTGGAAAAACTGGATAGTCTAGTCTCTAAAGTAGACATTCTTGCTCATGATATTGAAATTTTGAAAATTAGAACCACTCCAAATCAAGACAAACATACTGAATCTTTAAATGCTATCTCTCTTCAAATTAATGAAAATGAAAGGATGATGGCTCTCTTGAAAGCTAGGTGGGCTAGAGAGGCTGAAGAAGGTAGAATTGCTGAAATGAATAGGAAAACTGTTAAAGTTTATACTATCCAAACCACTAAAGAGGATCCTCCTAGTTTATTTAAAGATGAGGGAAAACTGCTGCTAGCTGCAATTCCGCCTTCGCTTGGGGCACCACCCAACTTATTTTAATACAGCAGCAGCCCTCCGGGGGGAGGTGGCGCACGACTAGGTTTAGGGTTTAGATTGGGGGGGGGGGGGGGTGCGGCTAGGCAACTTGGGGTGGCCTCCTTAGGTGTGCCGCACCCCTCCTCTCTTCCCTTTAAATAGGTGGAGGGCAAGGGGGAGGATCCCTAGGCCGGCCGGCCTAGGGCTTGCTTGGCCCCCAAGCAAGTGGAGTCCTCCTAGGACTCCTCCTTCTCCTTTCCTTCCTTTAGCCGGTTTGGCCCATATGGGCCATTGTGTGGTGCGGCTGGCCCAAGTGGCTAGCTGCACCCCTTTGGTCCATGTGGGCCCCACACATTAGGTGGGTCCCACTTCTTGACTCCCCTAGAACTTTCTAGGACCTTCCGGTACCCTATGCAAATATTTCGGAACCTTTCCGACACCTCCGGATACCACTTTCCTTATATGAATCTTATTCTCCGGACTCCTCCAGAACTCCTCGTGACATCTGTGATCCCATCAGAGACTCCGAATCACCATTCGTTCATTTCATCATTTATCTCATCGCAAAACCTAATTTCATCGGAGCATTAAGTGTGTGACCCTACGGGTTCGAGAATGCATAGACATGATCATATGAATAATTAATAGCGGGACCGGGATGCCCATATTAATTCCTATACACTCATCGAAACTCTTTCTCGATTGAACCATGATGCCGGAGATTCAATTAATCTCATATACGATTCCCTTTGTCTCACGATATTTTATTTGCCCGAGATTTCATCGTTGACATCCCCATGTCTAGTTTAACCTCGTTACCGGCAAGCCTCTTTACTCGTCCATAATATAGGATCTCTGTGATTACTCCTAATCACACGTTTGCAAACTTTCAGATGCTATGTTGCCGAGAGGGCCCAGAGATATCTTACTCCGTCACATGGAGGGACAAATCCCACTCTTGATTCATATCACCCAACAACCCACCGTCGGAGATACCTGAAAGCCACCTTTATAATCACCCAGTTACGAAGTGACGTTTGATGTACACAAAGCATTCCTCTGGTAAACGGGAGTGACATAATCTCATGGTCTAAGGAAACTATACTTGGCATACTAAAAGTGTTGGCAATGAAACTTGAGTGACACGATCAATTGCAACTCTTTATTATTGGGTCTTGTCCATCACATCATTACTCCTAATGATATGACTCCGTTATCAAGTGACTATAACAAATCCATGGTTAGAAAACTCTAACCATCTCTTGATCAACGAACTAGTCCGGTAGAGGCTTACTAGGGACACCTGTTTGTTTATATCCCACACATGTATTATGTTTTCAATTAATACAATTATAGCATAGAGAATAAACCATTATCATAAACATGAATATGCTAATAAACCATTTTATTATTGCCTCTAGGGCATATTCCCAACAGATGCTTGGCTCGGTGTTAATTTCAACAATTTGTCAGCCACTCACTGGTGTGGTGGTCGCTGGAGAATTAAGGATGCCAGCCATGCCATGGATTTTGGGATTGTGGTGTTTGTTACTCTTCAATGCCTTGGTGCCACTATGGAAGTGGGCTGGAGATTGGAGCGTACCAACACTGTCAATCTTAGTATTGCTGTTGGGGTACAATTTTTGTTTTTGCAGACTAAACTAGGTTGTGCCCCAAAGCATGAGCAGGATTTCATTCTCAGTTCTAGATGCACAAGGTTCTTATTTGCTGATGATCGCCTTGTAGAAGATATTGCCCCTCTGTTCGGGCTGTGTCACCAGAGGAGGATGACAACTCCTCTGTCGTTGATCCTCAGATTTAACAGCAGGGGCTCCTCGAGACTGAGCTCGGTGATGGTTCTTCGAAATCTACAACTCGGCTCGCTTTCACCTCATATGCATACGCCAGATAGACCGTCGGGAGAGCCACCCGCGAGACATCAACTGGTATGGAGCATGCTGGAGGCCCTTGGAGATTGTGGATGCAGCAATATCGAGTCTGTGTTGTCGACGGACGAACGATCGTTTTTGGCTTCATCGGCAATCTTCGATATCATCTACTTATGTTCGCATCATCCTTATGTTGTTCTGTGCATTTAGGCACTTGTTTTACCTGCTTGGTGATCTATCGCCATGTAAAGTTGTATCCTGATGCTTAATATAATATATTTCCTTGTTCAAAAAAAAAAACTTGCGTGGTAGTAAAAAAATCTTGTCAGTCTCTCTCTCCCAAAAGAAAAAGAAAAGAAACCATGCCACGCCATATCACGTGCCCTCGCCATTTTTAACTAGACCGTGCCAAAAGGCAGTTGGAAAACCCCACGAGACCACGACCTTCATCCAGCCCCCACCTCCTGTACTTTTTACATAAACCCCCTCCACTCCCCCACAAATTCCGGACTCACCATCGCCTCTCGTTTTCCTTTGATCTCCCTAGTTCCCTGAACTCCTCTGTCGACTCCCAACTCCCCAGGTCTGAGGTCTCACGCCGCCCTCCGCCGCGTTGCTCCTCGCTGACGGCCGCCTCTGCCGCCCGCGAGATCCCCAGGGCACTACCTTTTCGGCCTCGCACCTATCCCTCGCTCGCTGAGTGGAGCCAGATTGGTACCGTGTTCCTCGTTCGCACCGTTCTCCCTTCTCTGCTCCGGGCAAGCGGCGATCCCGGCCGGAGATGTGGCAGACCGCGGCGTGATGTGCGGATCGGAGCATGGACGTGATCGCGTCGCCCAGTAGAAGCTGCAGCGGTCGGTTGGGGAGAAGGGGTTTGCGCGTTCTGCGGTCATGACGATGTACATAGCTCGGGAGGCTTCCAAGGTCTCGCCTCGGCTTGATTTGATGCCTTCTACCGCGTGATTTTTCTTGGTCTAGCTTTGAGGGTTAAAAAAAATCCTTTCTGGTTTGTCTAGGTATGGAGGAAGGTGACGGCGGAGATAACGGCGGAGCTGCCGCTCCTTCGCGAGAAGTGGCTGCTCCTCCTCGCCGGATTGGTGTTTCAGGTGAGACCCCTGGTTCAGCATCTCAGTCTTCGGTCGTGTGCGTGGAATCATTAATTTCCTTCGTGTTCTGGCGGTGTTATGCGCGGTTCAGTATTTAATGACATGTTAATATGGCTACTTACCATATCAAATTTCCCCCTTTGGTAACTTCCCTTGCATTATTAATAATGCTTCTGTATTTATGTTTCTTATTACTGGAATTCTTTGATTAGCGATCCTAGGTTTGCAGGCTGTTAAGTATGTGTAGTAGTAATTCCTGCTGTAGATTGGACTGCATTCTGTAAGCACCATTGCTGATCAGCAGAGAACGAGAGAGGGAATTTTGCAGTGGAAACTGTTCTGTACCCTTTGAAGGATTGATGAGTTGGAAAAAAGTTCCCTTTTTACTGTGTAGTTTGAATCAGTAACAGATTCCTATGATCTAGTACACTCCTTTTTGCTGTGTAGCTTGTATGCCTGGCTTGAAAATTGATCAGCAAATAGTATAATGAGCACGGGTAGCCATCCAGCTCAAATGTTTGCCAAGCTGGAGCAGCACTGTCATGTTCTTATGCCGTGTTGTAGAGATGAATTGTCGCCTTGTGCGCTGATTTATTGTATTTGTCGATTTGTTTCCCTTGCTGGGACAACAAATATATCCTCATCATCTTAATCTTGAAAGTTAATATTAATCTAAATTTATGTGTCAGCACAATGGCTACCAAGTCTCGCATAGAAAAATCATTGTTTTTCTATGTTGTAAATGTTTCATTGGCCTTTATTTTCTTCTCTGTGATTGCTTTCCTCGAATGATCCCTTAGTGTCATTAAGTTTTGCTATTGTGTTGACAAACAGCATAAGTGTGCCGTAATCAGAATACTATCTAACCTGCTTTGAACATCCTCGAACTAACATCGATGTAAATATCAAGGGAATCCTCTTTCTCTATTTCAACTGTGATATACCTCCGAAAGGTACTTAATAAAAAAAATAGCATAGCAAACACAAACATGCATTTATTGGCACAATAAAGTTGATCCGGCATCATGAATTTTCACTCTTGATAATCTTTGTACCACGTCTTATGTGATGCATCGCTGTTCCTATCATTGGTGACTATGTGTACCTTCACATTAGTTGTCTGGATAAATATACACGGTCTCTCTCATGAAGTATTTACCAGAATATTCCTGACATTCAAGCATTGTATTTTTTTGACTCTTGCTCATTCAAAATCGAGTGATTGTCTTATTGATAATCTAAATTAAAAAAATTAATGCATTGCTACAATAGATAATTCTTTTATTCTCTTCCTAGGTCATCACTTTCGTAAGCAGAGAACACTATCCTCATTGGTCAATAACATTCCTTCCTGTATAATCAATGCATTCTCTTCCTTTTTAGTACTCCCTATGTTCACAAATATAAGACGTTTTGCACATTTCAAAAGTGAACTAGATGCACACTACTATGATGAATGAATCTACACACTAAAAGTAGACTAGATACATATTAAAATAGATGAATCTACTACTAAGCTAAAACGTCTTATATAAATAAACGGAGGGAGTATGATGGAGGTTTCCTGATCTTTTACTTCAAAAAATTCTCTCTTCATTTAGTTTTCTAGGATCACCTATTCTGTTATGTTTTCAGTTGATTAATGTATTACTCGGACGTTCATTCACCAGTTTTCTCTATTATTAGTATATTCATGGGCTGGCTGCTCGAGGAGTGCATTACTTGCATCGGCCTGGACCACTGCTCCAGGACCTAGGATTCATGGCCCTTCCGGTACGTGGGTTTCTTATCTTTATAGTGCATGGCTGCACGCCACTATGTCTATCAAGTTGATGTAATTTCAGCTTGTTGGTATCTTTGAATTTTTAGGAGCTTGGGAAAGACAAAAGTTATCTTAGCGAGTGCACATTTGTGTTCATGTTCTTCTCTTTTTTTCTGGTAGGTAACTTCTCTACTCGGCTACTTGTTCTGACTAGCTTCACGCTTTATATTTATCATCATGTGTTTGTTGCTTTATGTATGTTTAGTTAATAGTCGTAACAGATGATATGCCCTGAACAACTCTAGATTAACATGTTATTTCTTGAGTTTTACATCTGTAGTACCAACATAAGGTAAACATTAGATGTTGTTCGTTATCACTATTTCCAAAAGCACAAGGTGGTCAATATCCTTCTTGATCATGCTATTAATAGTTGTTCCTTTCTTCTGGCATATCCCCTTATTTTATGATGCTAATCATGCTAAGAATGGTGGCATTTTCTTTGTATGCAGTGGACCTTTCATCCTTTTATTTATCATAGCAAACGCTTCTATACCGTCCTAATCTGGCGCAGGGTGCTCGCTTTCTTAGTTGTGAGTGCATCCTTCCTAACCATGTATAATATTGTGCATGCCCTGTGGAGTAACTGAATATTGCTTCTCCAGGCTTCACAGGTTTTAAGGATCATTACATTCTATTCAACCCAGCTTCCGGGTCCAAACTATCACTGTCGTGAGGTAGCCCTTGCTTCATCTTAGCCATTTTTATTTTTGCATATTCTCTTCCACTGCAAAAGCCTGTCATTTAGTCAATATATATGGAGTCATCTATAGTTTTGTACTTCTAGGGCTCAGATATGGCCACTCTTCCACCACCCAATAACGTGCTTGAAGTGCTCCTGATTAATTGTAAGTCTCTTATCGGTTTGACAATCTGTGTAAAGAATTCTGACTGACCATCTAAAACTTTGCATTATATTCATTACAGTTCCTCGTGGAGTAAATCTTGGCTGTGGCGATCTGATATTTTCATCCCACATGATTTTCACTCTTGTTTTCGTTCGAACATACCACAAATATGGCACAAAAAGGTTATTGCCGTACCCACATTTGGCTTGAAATTTGTGAAGCTATGATCAGAACTGAACTGTGTGCACCTTGTATTACAGGTTTATTAAGCTTCTTTCCTGGTTGATGGCTATAGTTCAAAGTCTTCTTATTATTGCTGCTCGCAAGCACTACACTGTGGATGTTGTCGTTGCCTGGTATCGCAGCTTCCATTTCACATATCAGCTATTTGGCCGCCGCACATCTTTTAACCATTACTTTCCTCGCAGGTATACCGTTAATTTAGTTGTATTCTTCGTGGACAACAAGCTCCCAGGTACTGTTTGATGTCAAGTCAATGACTTGTAGGTGATTATGCGATTTTCTATGGTTTGTGACTCTTTGCGAACATTTCTGCAGAAATGCCCGATCGTACAAATGGGTTGCCTCTGCTTCCGTTGAGTAGCAAAGAAAAAGATGGCAGGTTGAAGGACGAGAAAGACAGCAGGCTTAAGGATGAATTCCATAAGCTGTTGAATGGAAACCATGGGGATCCTACCGATCGGGTATGGCATTAGCTCTCAGCAATGAACACTCTAGATGTGATTACATTTTAAATACTCTACATGGGGTTTAGGTTTTAGGTGTGATACACTGAAGGATGAGTAAAACATAAACAATGTTGTAGTACATCTGTTGAGCCTCTAGGCATCTTAGCTAACTGCCAGTACAAACCAAACTAACTGGCGTTGCTGTGCCCACTAGTTTGTTTTCCTGCCACCACTTTGGCTGCTGACGCGTCTGCCTCTGACCGTTTCAGCGACAGCGGGTACAGATGAACGGGGGGAGGCACGACGAGGACATGAACCACCACCACGGCACGCTCTCCGACGCCACCGCCAACGGTACATGATGAGCCTTTTTCCACCGGGAGTTTTGTCCTCGCGCCCAAGGAGAATCCTGTGGGCGATGATGGCGAGGAGAACTGCCCGGCCCCCATTCTGTACGCTGTGAGCTGAAAGCCAGCACACCCAAAGGCAGGCTCCAGCCACCCTCCACATTTGGATCCTCCTTCATAACGGGATGGTGGCCTTCCCATCCAGACAGGAAACACAATATTGAAATCTGATTGGGTGTAATGTACATATATCGATCGGCTTAATCTTATTGCTCCATTGATGCATACATCCATATCATATAAGCTGATGAATTTGGTTTTGCCTTTGGCTCTCGGTGGTGGTGCCGAACTGCCATTGGCCTGCCCACGCTCGCTCCGTGCGTGTGCCGCCGTCGCCTAGCCGGATGGGGTTCAATGCGGCGACGAAAGCGAGGGGCACGTGCCCGTGCTGCGTGCCGTTTACGGCGGCGACGTACGCCCCCCCGGCCGTATGGGCGCCGGCGCGGCACACGTCACGAGTATACTAGTGGTAGTGTGATGTAGTATCTGCCAAAGCCGCGATACCGTCCGAACCGAATGCCATGGAGTGCGCCGTGCCTTGGGGCCAGACAGATCATCGGGTTTGCGTGTGGCATTCCTCCCTTGCCTCGGGACCAAAATCTTACAACCGTTCATGTCAAAAAAAATTAATTACCTTAGATGTTATTCAACTTAGCTATGCTCTTCTTCCTGACCAATCTATACGTTGATACAATTTTCACTTCGTCCCCTTCCTCCGGCGGCGGCACCGGCTACGCAGACTATCAAACAACGGTGCTGCTATACGTAACAAAATTCGTCCGATCCGCGTACGATCATACTGGTAGCGAACTTGCGTGACGCACGCAGGGCAACGAGCGGTATAGGTTTGAGTTTGGGCTGGAACTTGGGATTGGACCGGCTCTTCTGGTGGTAGGCCCATCCTCTTAAATAACATATTTCTTTTACCTTTTTTTTTCCTTATCCCCTATGATAATGTTTGACACAATGTTCTAGCAGCCATTTACTTTTTTTAATACGAAAACGTTTCTTTGATCAAATGAGTGATAAGTCGATTAAGACATTTCTTCTTTTTTTGAACCCTATAAAGACTTTTCATATTTACATAAATATGTTTGCTAATTATGTAATGTATTCCCGATAGACACGTGCACGCACTGCCTCCCCCGTAACCAACGTTGGTCAAACCGCCGTCTGGGGCACGTACACGCACTGCCTCCCCTGTAACCAACGTCAGTCAAACCGCCTCCCTCCCCCCCCCCCCCCCCCCCCCCCCTTCTTCTCCGGCTCTGGCGACGCTGGAGCCCCAAATTATGTTTCTTGCTCACCTCCGCCGCGGCGAGCCGCGTCTCCGGCTCGCTCCAGTCTCCTCGTCGTCGTCACTGCCCCCGACTCGACTTCATCCGCAAGGAAGAAGAAAAGCACGAATCATGATGGACGATCATAGAATGGAGAAGGCGACTGAGCCCTAAGTTAATTCTCAGTCAATCGAGAGTTAGTAAAACCATATATTTATATATTAATTTTGAAGGTGTTTGCCGGTATCGTAGGTTTTGGTTTGGCACTTTGGCCATACGTACTTAGCATGACAGAGAGGATTATTAATTAGCATAGAGAGATATTTTAGTAAAACAAATAGCACATAGCGGCAGTCCGGTAGCTAGCACGAGGTGGAGAAAGGAAGGATCGTACAGGGATCGTACGTGAATCGTCGTACGTGAAGCACTTTCGATCAAACAAATGCAATGCAAAGGGTGTTCTGAAGCTGCATTCACCCACAAACTTTAAAAAAAAAATCGCCAAATTAATCTGCATTTATAGCTGGACCTACTGGCAGCACAGTACTACTGCTGCTGCATCTTCGAGTAAGCTCAAGATATCGTAGCAATTTATTGCACGCTACTCGGAATTCTGCGGGCTCGTCTCACCAGATCCCACGCCTGCACACCCACGATGTGAGAGTCTGGACATCCTGCCAGAACAGGGCCTCTGCGCTGCTGCTGTAATTCATATGTTTAGTACGTGGTTAGTTATTTGTCAAACACATCCAAGCATGCCTAGCAATTAAACATATGAATTACAGAACACAATTCCATCATCTCCATGGGCACTACTATTTTCACAACGTCTGCTTTATTACTTTTCCGCAACATTCTTCAGAACTACACGCTGGAAGTTGATTTCTCTTGCGAAGGACACTTAAAAGCACCTCGTCCTGTTTAACAGGATCATAAACATTGGAACAAAGGTAGGCATACAGAAATCTACTACACGGGATCACACCAAATCAGCAGACGAAATGGCAAAGCTAGGAAACGAACACAAATCATGTTCTTGAAACCGTCATCACAACAATCGCGAACAACAGAGCTTCTATTGATCTTGGCTCTAATCTCCAGCCAAATTGCCAGGGCTTCCGAACCCGGGTCATTCCACACCACATGCAAATTCAAGGCCGACCCATATATTTGTGTACCTCTTCATAACTTAACTTCGCCTTAGCATGTTCTTCAGATTTGCTGAATCTAACCCACATGTCTGCACTAATGGCGTTGGGGCTTTTATTGAGGTCCCCTTGCGCGGCCAAACTCATCCCGGGACGTTGAAGTGAAAGAGCCATGAGATGACGAAGGCGAAAACCATGCAAGCAAGAAGGAAGTTGAGGAACCGATGCCCTTGCCAAAACCTCTGAGTTTCGGTTGGTAGAGCTTGCACAGCTGCTGTGCTGTTTGACTCACTCCATTGTTCGGTGATGTCCGGATCACCAAAGCCTACCACATTACATGCCGTCGAGCTGCAGATTTCACAGGTCCTAGGCAAAGAAAGGAAGAGAGAAATACTTTAGGTTCGTCATCCACATTGAAATTGCACATAGTTATCTTCACACTTGAAACCAAAATAATTATAGACGGAAATTTAATGTTCTTTGTTACAGAAAAAAGATAATAGATAGATGATGCTTTAAGTATATGCCACAGAAAAAGCTAGTAACCATAGCTGAGCAAACAAGTAAAACCGAAGCAATCTTGAAAACTATGGAGGAAAAGATGCATGGGATCCATGCATATATGGCACGACTCCTGTGTTGCTTAGAGGGCTATGCAGTTTGCATAACTTATTTTTAATTTTGCAAGGGGCACTAAGACCCACCAAACTCCAAAGATTGTTATACAAGGATGCAAAATAAACACATGCTACGTGATTGAGTGTGCTCCCTTTATTCTCTCAGCACAGGGACAACATAAAAGTTGTAAAGTGCATTACATGGTCTGAAATTCTGAACATTGGAATGGATAAAATTGTAGATCCAAAATGAGTTTTGATGTAGTTGCTATCACACAAGTATATAATTTTCATTATGAGAAAATGAATTCTAAACTTGCCAACTCATATTGAAAAAGTGCACTAGAAACTAAACTAAAATGATGAAAATGTTCGCCAGCTTCACGCATCACACAGACGATAGGCATTGAGTGTAATGCTCTGTTGAATTACAGCAACTTCTTTTGTTATGTTAATGTAATTAAGAACCACTAGTAATGCTCATGTTGTCAGTTGCCATATTTGGTTCTCTGTAACGGTCCAACTAATTTCAGTAGAAAAATACGGTTAATAATGTATAATGAGAACTTCAACCGCATAAACTGCATTTTCCATCAATAAACTTCATTTTCCATAATAGTTAGTGCCTTCAATATTTTCTCTGTAAACAGCCAGATCCTATGACAAACAAGACACCAATCATTATAAACTTCATTTTCCATAGTTTGTATTGCCCAGTGCCTTCCAACTTTATCTGTAACTGATTCAGTAATTCCTGAGCTATCAAAAGCCATAATTTTTGTAGAACCATCCCCCCTTCGTACGGTTGTACCCCTTTCCCGAATTGGAAGCTCTTATCGCCAAGACTCAGCTCAACACATTGTGATTCTTGACTAAAATTCCATCAAACAACCACCTTTTGTAGTGGGAACTGGGAAGTGACAGAATGACACCTCCCCTTCACCGACAAACAGAACACGTATCTCAGAGACTCGCAGACCAAGTCAATCTATTAAGAAACAAACTTGGTCAACACAACAACGCCAAATAGCCCACAGATGATGCGGGGATTCTATGAGAATGACAAGACTGAATGAGCGAATCCTAACTTTAACCTCATCCAATGATCTCAACCTACAACCCCTATACCCCTACTAGTTAATCCACTACTACTTTCCCCATCTCCCCCTTTAACCTTTGCCCATCTAAAGAATGAAAGAACTAAAGAAAACACCACCACACAAGATTCCTTAACCATGTGTTCATCCACCCAAATATGTTTCGGAAAAGCCTATATCTGAAACAAACCTTGAGTTTTCACTGTCACACTGGGATACATAAATCCCTGCAACTTGTCCAATTAATGGAATTGAAGTGAATTGGCAATTTATTCGAGTTAACACACTCATTTGGCACATTGCGCCTAATAAATATAATTGAGAATGAATTGGCCGAATTAGCCGAGTTAAGTGAGTAGTGGGAGCTTACTTGTTGCCCCTGATCTTGAACCATGTCTCGGCGCACTGCTTGTGGGCGCAGGAGAGGTCGGCCTTGCAGGAGCAGCCGAGCACGATGCCGGCGCCGGACTCGGCGGCAGCGCTCTCGAGGCCGAGGTGGCAGATGCGGCAGTTCATCTCGTCCTTGTCGGGGCTGGCCTTGGTGATCTCCGCCGGCCCCGCCTCCAGGTCGACGTCGTCCAGCGAGCACTCCGACACGCACGACTTCCTGCAGTGCTCGCCGCCGCCGGCCTGGATGTCCTCGTCGCTGTCGCCGCCACCGCCGCCGCCGCAGGAGCTCTCCCGGGCGGACGTGCACCGCGAGATGCAGTCCTCGAAGGCGGCGGACTCGTGGCGCGAGTGCGAGGGCCACGACCGGTCCTCCGCGTCCGTGAAGTACTGGCTGTCCTCCCCGTCGTCGTCCACGAACTCGTCGTCCGCGCGCCGCCGCTCGCCGCGCTCGAGGTCTAGGTCCCCGGCCTCGGCGCCCACTGCCGAGTGCGCGCCGTCGCCGACCATTGCTCCTCCTCAGGTGGAAATATCTACCGCTGGATAAGCATCAAGTGCGGCGCAACCTAACCAAAACAAAATCCCAAGAAACGGGGGAAACCATTTCAGCCACCGCCCACAACATCAAATCCCACCCAAACTCGTGGAGAAACAGACAAATTACCAACAAAAATGCCGCCACCACGAATCCCACCGCTAACAACGCAACAGAAATCCCGCGTCCAAGATCAAAAGCGCATGCAATGCGATCGCGAGAAGCGATCCGGCAAGAACTGAACCCCCTCTACTAATGCGGCAACAGACGGCTGAAGCGGCGGGGTTCTCGTGAGGTTTCTTGATCCATAACCGCAGGACACGCAACAAGACAAGGGCAGTCGGAGGGGAGAGGGAATAAAGAGAACGGATTGTACTGGCAGTGCCACGCACACAGTGAGGTGAGGGGAAAAGAGGGTGGGGGGAGAAAGGAAAAGACGAGTTCTGTGCTTGTCGGGAGGATGAATAGGAGGAGGACAGAGAGGGGAAAAGAGGGTTGGGCACACTCTCAGCTCACTGTCTTAGATAGAGTGATGGGTCTCGTGGAGAAGAGTGTAGCTCACGAGTCAAGATTTGCTTCCTCTGAATCTGTGATGGGTCTTGTTCAAGGAAATTCTACATGAGAATTTTGAGGATTGGATTAATTAGAATTTTTCTACGGAGCTTGGTTTGTTTGTAAAATCGAAAACCATAAAATATAATTATGATATAATTTGCATTTAAATTGGAAATATATATTTCTTTTTTCGACAACCTTGACATACACATATTCTTTAGGAAATTTCAGTGTTGGATTAGGCGGCACCTAGGCAACGCTTAAGCACGATTAGGCACTAGGCGATGGCCAAACGCCTCGCCTAGGGCATAAGCGGAACTCTAGCCAGTGCAACCAATAAATTGTCTTCTCTAGCCAGAAATCATGTCATATTACACCGAATAACCAAATGGGCCATAATCCAATGGCAGTTTTTGGTAGCATACTTATTTATATGGTCTAAATTATCGTGTATAGATAAATAATAACCCAAATACGCACCTAATGGAACAAATTATATGTCCACCTAGGCTACGCCTAGGGCGCTTAATCATCGCCTAGGCGCTAGGCGACTGCCCACCGCCCCGCCTACGCCTAGCGCTTTTTCCAACCTTGGTAAATTTCATGTTTTTTTTGTGCTGCAACGAAACAACATCTATTGCAGATTTTCGTATTTCAATTCATGTAGCATGACATGACATCTCAATTCTACAGTTTTTCTATTATCGGGTTTTTGGAATCGTATGAACAAAAGAGGCAGCTAAGAAACTACAAACTCGAGAAAGCGACATTTCCCCCCTCTATTTTGTCTCGAGGACGACAGACATGCCTCTAGCAACCTGTCATATAGTATCTCCATGCACAAAATAAATAACCAGTTCGATATCGTCGAGGGATGTATTTTCTCGATTTCTCATGAGAACTATAGACACAAAGAAGATAATCGCACTACTACTAGGTACACAAAGGGTCGAGTTCGAGTGAGTTAGACTAGGCTCAGCTCAATCAATGCAAAAATTCAAGCGAGCTAAGACTGAATTGAGTTAAAGGTCGAGGCTCATACTCATCATGTAACGTCTCGACTCCATGTCGAGCTAGACAAGAATTTCTATATTTGCAATTTTTCATTCAGTTCATAAAAACTTATTACTGTTGGCCATAACACAAAAAATCACATAAGATATCTAATTGAGATAACAAATTATTGGCCAAAAGAACTACCAAATAATTTGTAGTGTTAGCTCGAAATAGTTTTTTCCATGATGATGCCCAAATTTATTTGCGTTTAATTAGGGCAAGACCATGTAGTACCAATGTTAAAAACTAATTTTTTCTACGCTTAATTTACCTTCCCAAAAAAGTTGCATATAGAAGAAAGGAGAATCTCATCCACAATATATACGCTAACACATGAAAGAGGTGCTTTGCCTCTTGAGCTCATATGCTCCTGATAGATAAAAATAAAAAATAAGAGAATTTCAAAAATTCTGAAAAACATTGTCAACAAACCTACACAAGTTTTCAACGTACGTGCAAAGTTTCGAGACAAAATGTAATTTTTGATGCTCTGTGCGGAAAAATCAAAATCAATGCTTTCAAAAATGTATTTATAAATCTCATTTTGGCCATTGATTTTGTTTTTTCGCATAGAGCAACACAAATGCCCTTTCATTCCAAAACTTTGCACGTATGTTCAAAACTTGTATATTTGTCTCCAACTATTTTCAGATTTTTTGGAAATGACTCTTTTTAATCTATCATGAGCATATGAGCTCGGGAGCCAATGAGAATTTCCGCTAAGACATAACGTATTTTATTTTAGTATATATCAAAGCCATTGAATAAAATTATATTATTTCGAGTTGTTAGCTAAAATCGCTTTCCACTTGAGCTATATAAAACATTCATGTACAACTTGTTTCTTTTCGAGTTCATCTTGAGTCGAGTTGCAAAATGAGTTCATCTCGAGCCGCTCACGAGTCACAAATTTTTCTTGCAGCTGTTCTATGCACCGATGATTTTTTTTTTATGAATCCTTCCAAGTCATTCCTTCTCCATGTCTCGGGAAGATATTTTCTTGTGAGAATTCAGCTATCCAAAAAAATCCATTTGTTTGCCTCTGTTCCAAACGAATCTTCTCCCAATGTGCAAACTGCCAAAGTGCCAAGGATAAGCTGGAATCGGCCAGGATAGAGCCGAGTTAAATATAACATTATAAAAGATAACTTTCGTGTCGTGGCCTCCTAGATAATCAACGATTCACCAATGTTATTAACAAATGTTGAGTATTGGCTACTCTATCGATTAGCCTATAGTGTATTGGCTACTCTACGCTAGTATCAATGATTCGCCAATGTTATAGCAAGTTCAGTGTTTCCTACGTAATTTGTTGACTTGGGCACGCACTCGATTAGTGAACTGTAACAGAGTATAGTATGATGCGCATACATAGTGAGAGTTAATCATGGAAAATGAGCTGTGGTGTGCATGGGTCATGGGTGAATGAATGGCAAGTCTCCATGATTTGTTTCCCGGAGAGCCATTTCATGATCTCAGCGAGGCACGCCCCATCTGTGCTCCACTGGGCAAGCAAGCAACCTCAAGTAGGCTCGCTCGACAGCCTGTTCGAGTTACTAATTTGGTACTGCAATAATGAAGGTGCCCCAATTTGCAGCACGCACTGAAAACCATTGCCTGCCTACAGATATGATACCCCTGTTAGGTCGATCTCCACGTTGTGACCCAACGGTCACACGAACCTAGGTCAAACGCGCCCTGATCGGGGGCGCCCAACCTCTTCATGGTTGGTGGGCCCCTGTCGCCAGCGCATATAAAGAGGTGGGGGGGCCGGACGCACACGGTACGAGGTTCACCGTGCACCGCAGCCCCCCACCGACACACCCATCCGATCTAGGGTTGCGCTAGGCCGACGGGAAGCTCTCCACCGCCGCCACTCTCACCCACGCATCACCATCTCACCGCACTCACCACCACCATGGCCTCCGGCAGCTCGAGCTCGGTGCCACTCCCCGGTGAAGGTAGTCACGCCGATCTCTCCCTCTCTCGGTTTCCCTCTCTCTCTCTCTTGGTTTTATGCAGTAGAAGGGTAGAACCCTAAAGTGTTAGCCGTGATCTATCTAGACTAGCATTGTTGATCTTAACATTGGTATCAGAGCTGTTCTAGGTCTAGATTGATTCGGTAAAGAGAAAGAAATCCAAAGAAATCCCACCCTGCAAAGAATCCCCTCCCCGAAGAACCCTAATGCCAGATCCGAAGGGAAAAAGGCAGAAAGGGAAAAGATACCCACCGGAGTGCCCTCGGGCTCGCCGACAAAGGGGGCCTGCCGCAAGGCCGCCCCATTCCCTCTCGATCCGACGCGCATCGGCATGCCGAGGCGTCGGAAGAAGGAGCACCCCCTCGGGGGCAAAGAACAGAGGCATCACTGGCTTCTCCGCTCGACGGCGGCGCACCCACCACAAGGGAGGATGCGCGACCGGCGAGAGGGGAGACCACCGAGCCGTCTTCTCGCTTCGATCTGCTCCAGCGGACGGAGAAGAACAGAAAGGGGGAGAGGGAAAGGAGCTGGACGGGGGCGCCGCCGTTGCGCGTCGTCGTCGTCTCTGGAAATGGTGGCCGTCGCCGGACGCCGGCGGCGGGCCGAAACCCCTAACCCTAGATCGCCGCACGGCGGACAGAGGAGAGCGGGGGGGGGGAGAGAACAGAAATGAGCTAGGGTTTTCGGATCAGGGCGGCGGGGCGGTGTTTTTGTTCCTCCGACTCGCGCGCGTGGCCGTCCGATCCCATCGGACGGTGGAGAGTAAAAACCTAGCGCGGTGACGGGCTCTCGGGCCGAAAGTGGAAAGGCCGTGGGCCGTTAGTGCTGGCTATGCGCCGCACGCGAGCGTCGCGCAAGCAAATGGGCCGTGGGCCGAAAGTGGCAGAACGTGTGGTATGGGCCGCGCGTTTTAAACAGTTTTTTTAGACAGTTTCTCTCTGTTTTATTTATTTCAGAAGCAGTTTTAGGTGTTTTTGTCTAATTTTTAGGCAAATTTCATCCAGTTTTTCCTATGCAAAAAATTCTCCAACGAAATTATTGTGTAGGAAACAGAAAAGTAAAAGAAATGCTTCTGAAAAGTAAAAGGATAATAGAATTTTATTCAATAGTTTCCGCTGCAAATAGAATAATTGCTCTTATAAATTCTTTTGCAATAGAATTAAAAGTAAAAAGAGCATGTTAAAAGATTATTATGATTATTGTGGTCCTGTTATTTTATGACCAACGTCGTTAATAACATGATCATAGTTAATTATAGTGAAATGCATTTATTTCTAATTCTGCCCAACGGTGTTTTAGTTTAAATTGCATAACTTTTGCATGTCATATTTTGACCAACGTTGATTTATTTCATGCAAATGTTGAAAATTGTTGAAAGTTCTCACCTCATTGTGATTGTTTTAGGAGGGTACCACCTGATGAGTTGCCTAAAGGATGTTCCCCTCCTTCGAGGTGACAACTACTCCGAGTGGAGGAAAAAGGTGGATTTGGCACTTGCATGTGCAGAGGTGGACTGGGTGGTGGATACTCCACCACCAGTCATGCCAAAAGAGCCTGAAAGAGAGGCAAAAGACACTGACGATGAATGGGAAAAGAAGAAAAGGGACTATGGTCCAATTGAGATGGCTTATTCCATAAATAAGCAAAAGTGGAATGCAACCAACAAGAAGAGCTTAGCCTTCTTAAAGAATACAATTGAGAACGCCATTGCGGGCTCGATTGCAGAGTGTGCCACTGTCGGGGAGTTCTTCGACAAAGTAAAGAGCCAGTTTACTGGCTCTTCAAAGATCTATGGCACCCAGTTGCTCAAGCAACTGGTAACTGAAAAGTACACAGGAGGAGGGCATGGCATTAGAGAGCACATCCTCAGGTTGTGCAACATGGCTGCCAAGCTCAAGGCCATTGATCCTGATCTTGAGATCAAGTCTGTTCTCCTCATCCACATAGTCATGGCATCATTGCCAAAAGAGTTCGAGAACTTTGTTGTGAACTACAACATGTCCCCTGAGAAGTGGGACATGGAAAAGACCATTGCTATGTGTGTCCAAGAAGAGGACAGGCTGAAAGAAGCACGTGGTGGATCCATCAACTACGTGAAGGATAATAAGAAGAGGAACTTTGGTAACACAGGTTCCCCTTCAAAGCCACATGGCAAAGGCCCCATTCAGAGTCAGCAAAGAATCTTCCCAGTGGACAAAGACACATGCCTACACTGCAAGAAGACTGGGCACTATAAGAAGGATTGCCCTGCTTTCCTAAAGTCCATAATGGCAAAGAATGGTAAAAATATAGTTTCCTTCGTTAATGAATCCCTGTATACACAGTTTTCGAAATCTACTTGGTGGATTGACTCAGGTGCAACTGTTCATGTTGCAAATTCTTTACAGGGGTTCCATTCGACGCGGATTATGCAAAGAAACGAAGGATGCATTGAAGTCGCAAATGGAGTGCAAGCAGATGTTGAAGCTGTTGGCGACATCTCCTTGGAGTTGGCTGATGGCTTCGCTATTTTGCTTAGAGATGTCTTATTTGTTCCTTCTTTGCAAAGAAATTTAATAAGTGTATCACGTTTGGACAAAGAACAGTATGAGTGTTATTTTGGACATGGCAAGTGTGCCATTTGGTGTAATAATATTCGTGTGGGGGTTGCATCCCTCCACAATGAGCTTTATTTATTATCCTTGCGTGAAAAGATTTATTCTGTGAATAAAGTAAATGAAATTGTTTCTGCATCGAATAAAGAACAAAAGAAAAGAAAGAGAACTCAAGACTCGTCGAGATTATGGCACTGTCGTTTGGGCCATATTTCGAGGGGGAGAATAGAAAGGCTCGTTAAAAATGATATTCTTCCGCCGTTAGAGTTCTCAGATATAGAACAGTGCATCGATTGCATAAAAGGAAAATTTGTAAAACAAATTAAAAAGGGTGCAACTCGAAGCACAACGACACTAGAAATAATCCACACTGATATTTGTGGACCTTTTTCGGTGAAAAGTGTGGATGGTTATGATTCATTCATAACATTCACAGATGATTACTCCCGATATGGATATATTTATCCAATCAAAGAAAAGTCTGAAGCTTTGGATAAATTTAAAATATTCAAAGCTGAAGTTGAAAATCAACACGATAAAAGAATAAAGATAGTGAGATCCGACCGTGGGGGGGAGTACTATGGTCGGCACACTCCATATGGTCAAGTCCCTGGACCTTTTGCGAGGTTTTTGCAGGAGACAGGAATAGTCGCTCAGTATACAATGCCGGGCGATCCTCAGCAAAATGGAGTAGCTGAAAGGCGCAACCGTACTCTTATGGATATGGTGCGCAATATGATGAGCTACTCCACACTGCCATTGGGTTTATGGATGGAGGCACTTAAAACCGCCGTTCATATTCTCAACAGAGTGCCAAGTAAGTCGGTGCCCAAAACACCGTACGAACTGTGGACAGGAAGGGTACCTTCTCTTCAACACCTTAGGGTGTGGGGGTGCCCAGCTGAGGCAAAATTGTTTAATCCAAACATTGCAAAGTTAGACCCCAAAACAGTCAGTTGCCACTTCATTGGCTATCCCGAAAAGTCAAAAGGTTTTCGTTTCTACTGTTCAGACAGATACACAAAGTTTGTAGAAACGAGACATGCAGTCTTTTTAGAAGACGAACTGATGAGGGGGAGCATGGTAGCCCGAAAAATTGATCTTGAGGAGAAGAGGGTGCATCCACCTAATCCGATCATTCAAGAGCCATTTTTCTCGCTACCTGTTGTGCCTACGCCAACAGTTCCTGAGATTGTGGTGGAAGCACCTGTTGTAACTCCACACGTGACAACTATGGGTGAAGTTTCGGAACCTGTCCTTCAGGAGCCGACTGAGCCCATTGTTGAGCATGAAAGGGAGCTGCAGCAGCCAAACATAGAGAATGAAAACCTTGGAAGGTTTAAGAGAATTAAAAAGCCAGCTATCTCTAGTGATTATGTATATAATACAGAGATAGGTCATATGGAAGGTGATCCCACCTCATATGAAGAAGCCATGAGAAGTCCTCATTCATCGAAATGGCTTGAAGCTATGGAAGATGAGATGAGGTCGATGAGTTCCAACGATGTTTGGGACTTAGAAAAGATTCCTAAAGGAGCCAAAACAGTAGGCTGCAAATGGGTCTACAAAACAAAGTATGACTCTAATGGGAATGTAGAAAAGTATAAAGCGCGTCTTGTGGCAAAAGGTTTTACACAAAGAGAAGGAATAGATTATAATGAGACATTTTCTCCAGTCTCATGTAAGGATTCCTTCAGAATCATAATGGCACTAGTTGCACATTTTGATTTAGAGCTACATCAGATGGATGTAAAGACGGCATTTCTAAACGGAGATTTAGAAGAAATTGTTTACATGAAACAACCCAAGGGTTTTATCATGCAGGGGGAGGAAGATATGGGATGCCGTCTAAAGAAATCCATTTATGGATTAAAGCAAGCCTCTAGACAGTGGTATCTGAAATTTAATGAGACTATTAAAAGGTTTGGATTTAAAGAAAATGTTGAGGATAACTGCGTTTATGCAAAGTTTAAAAGTGGGAAATATATTTTCCTAATCCTATATGTGGATGATATCCTGCTTGCGAGCAGTGATGTTAGTCTACTAATAGAGACGAAAAAGTTCTTGTCCTCAAACTTTGATATGAAAGACCTCGGTGAAGCATCATATGTTTTGGGCATAGAAATTCACCGAGATAGAAAGAATGGAGTGTTAGGACTATCGCAAAAGGCATATTTAGAAAAGGTTCTAAAGAAATATAATATGCATGCGAGTAATGCCACACCTGCTCCTATAGTCAAGGGCGACAGTTTTGGGAAATTTCAATGTCCCAAAAATCAATATGAGATCGATCAAATGAAGTCAGTACCATATGCTTCGGCTGTTGGAAGCTTACAGTATGCACAAGTGTGCACTCGCCCTGACTTAGCTTTTGTTACCGGGGTACTGGGTAGATATCAATCAAATCCAGGCTTAGAGCACTGGAAGATGGCAAAGAAAGCTTTGCGTTATGCGCAAGGCACAAAGGACCTCATGCTAACATACAAAAGATCTGATTCCCTAGAGATAAGAGGGTACTCAGATGCAGATTTTGCAGGGGATAAAGATGATAGAAAATCCACGTCTGGATATGTGTTCACCCTTGCAGGGGGAGCTATCTCATGGAGAAGCTCCAAACAGTCGATTGTTGCATCATCAACGATGTATGCAGAATTTATAGCATGTTATGAGGCCACGGGGCAGGCGATATGGTTAAAGAAATTTATACCCGACTTGAAGGTGGTGGATTGTATTCACAAACCACTAAAGATGTACTGTGACAACCAGCCCGCAGTATTTTATGCTCACAACAACAAGTCGAGTAATGCTACAAAGCCAATAGAAATAAAGTATTATGTTGTGAAGGATAAAATCCAGGATCACACTATAAGTCTCGAGCATATAAAGACAAAGGATATGCTTGCGGATCCGCTAACGAAAGGCTTACCTCCCAATGTGTTCAAGGAACACTTAGCCGGCATGGGTTTAAGGTAGAGCCTACGATCCTGGATCATAAGAGGCCCAAAAGTAAAAGTTTTGTTTCAAAACAGAGAGGTACATTGTGGCTGTCTGATTCTATCGGCAATTGAGCTGAGATGATGAAACATGCTCTATGTATTGATTTGTGATGAAATGAGTAAAGTAAAAGAAAAAGCAAAGGTGAGATCTAGGGGGAGAATGTTAGGTCGATCTCCACGTTGTGACCCAACGGTCACACGAACCTAGGTCAAACGCGCCCTGATCGGGGGCGCCCAACCTCTTCATGGTTGGTGGGCCCCTGTCGCCAGCGCATATAAAGAGGTGGGGGGGCCGGACGCACACGGTACGAGGTTCACCGTGCACCGCAGCCCCCCACCGACACACCCATCCGATCTAGGGTTGCGCTAGGCCGACGGGAAGCTCTCCACCGCCGCCACTCTCACCCACGCATCACCATCTCACCGCACTCACCACCACCATGGCCTCCGGCAGCTCGAGCTCGGTGCCACTCCCCGGTGAAGGTAGTCACGCCGATCTCTCCCTCTCTCGGTTTCCCTCTCTCTCTCTCTTGGTTTTATGCAGTAGAAGGGTAGAACCCTAAAGTGTTAGCCGTGATCTATCTAGACTAGCATTGTTGATATTAACAACCCCCGTGTTCAGGTCACGAGGGATTTTACCGATTCGAGCTAAATTGCTATGGCGTCACTGGTGAGTGTGAGAGCATCTGTACGAAGGTCATGAGTTTTAGAGCATCTCCATCGGTGGCCACCGGATGAATACCAGAACTTGGAAAGCTATGATTTGTCATGATCTGTTTTTTCGGCATGCTTGAATCATGTCTTATTTTCTTTCTCTCAGTTTAGACTGCTGGAAAACATAAACACTTTCTATAAAACTTTGTCAAGACGCGACATGTATAGCTTGCTCAAAAAACAGCCACTGGAAGACGATCAAGATATGTATGTACAGCTTGCTAAAAAAATAGTCACTGGAAATCCCATATGGTCAAATTTCAGCCCAAAAATAATACTCCATATTTTCCCTATCGGACGGCTGGAGGAGGGTGCCTAGGTAGCTGCAGCTCCTCCACTGATGATGGATGCTCCCCCTAGATCCCTCGTTGGGCCGGGGAGTAGGTTTGGAGGGAAGACGTGTGCCGTGTGCGTCGTCATCATTTTACCCCGGGGTGCATGGATCATTATGTTCCCCTGAAGGCCAGAACTCCCGTCGAGAATCCATGGCGGAAATGGCAGGCCGCCATGATTCATTTCACCTGCTACGGCCTTCGTGTCCCATGGAAGTATATATGGCCAAGGATCGTGGCGAGTGCCGACGTGCATGTTAACTAGCATCGCTTGCTTGTCCGGTTAATCGTTGTCTCGTAGTCGTAGCTCCTATGCGTGCGTCAGTGCGTGCTGAGTCGAGCGAGAGCCGAGAGTATTGTGGCCGACGTTTGCTGGTGGCGTGTTGCCTTCGAGCGAGAATGCTTGGTGGACTTGTGATCCGAGTTCTAATTATGGAAGGAAACATGGCACATGCGGTGTGCTCTTTGGGAACGCTTCGCTTTCGTGGTCTTGAATTCTTGATCGTACATCAATCAGGTCATCGGGTCAGGGGAGAACGTGTGGTACCGATTGTTTTCTTTTAAATTATTATTGTACTCCATCCGCTCTAAATTATTGAAGTTTTAGATTTCTCCTAAGAGCATCTCTACTAAAGTGTGGAAATATGGATGTTTATATGGGCTATATAGACATTTGTCCAAAAAGATTTTTTTCCTTTTGACACGCTCAATTTTTTGGTGGAGTGTAAATAGTCTATATTGCCTCTCCAATATTTTAATAATATATTATAACTATCAATCCAATAACTTTATTTTCAATGGCTATATTTCATCTGCATGTTGACACATAAACAACATCAACAACATCAGCCTCCCTAATCCCTGTTGACACATTAAACGATAACAACAACTCAAACTCATTCAGTACACAGCAGCCTCCTCAATCCCTATTGACGCATAAGATTAGCAACAGTGAAAATAACATAAGTAGTAACATGCATGTTATGTAGGTAAAAAAAATCATTATGTGGCAAGTATTTAATGAGGATAGAGATGGTTGTGGTAACATGATATCTTACCGTAACATCACACATTCCAATACAATATGAGTCTATAACATTACACATATGTTACTCCTCATAATAACATAGAATAATAACATTTGCATGTTACTACTCCAACTCTTCAAGTTACTCTCCACTATGACCAACTTAAATAGCAACGACAATCCAAATTCATTCAGTACACAACACGATGCCCGTGGTCTCCTTCTGCCCCATCACTCGGCTCTCCACTGGTCTTCCCTTACCGCCCCTTCCGACGTGAGGATCACCGTCCCCTAGTACTCTTCTTTCACCCTATTGCGCCCTCCTCCCCCTATCACGCTGCCCTCCGGCGAGCACCACCGCTACAGTTCCAATTCCACGCGCCACCCACTCATGTTACCAAATATCGAACCACATCGACCAGATCCACTTCGTGCGACCGCGCTTGGGTCGAGCCACGACGGACATCCAACATCCACCTCAAGTATTGATCCAGATGCAACAAAAGTGAAAGGAGGAGGAGACAGATGGATTCCTAGTCGGCAGAGGAGGTGGGAGGTGAGTTGGGACGCGTGGGAGGGAAGGCTCTAGAAAAATCTATCATAAAGTCATTTAAATGGGCGAAAGTAGGTACAAAGTTTGAAAATTCATAATATTTGGAACTTGTCCATCAATTATGGTTTACTTTGTGAGAAAATCGTAATGGTGTCATTTTGCATCATATTTTTTGCACTTGCTCCATAAAAACATTTTTGGCACTTAGAAAATAGAAAATGATATTTTTCACATATAGTTTCAAAAATCACTTTGGCAGTATTGTTTGGCATGCCAAGCTACACCTATGTACCATAAAATTATTTTAGTAGTTTTTAGGAGCTAACTATCACATGCTTATAGATTACATTTGTTTAACATTCAAAAAATGGTATAAAATCATTTAATGGGCGAAAGTAGATAAAAAGCGAGAAAAATCATAATATTTAGAACTTATCCATCAAATATGGTCTAATTTAGGTGAAATTTGGTGTGGTTCATTTTGCACCATATTCTTGATAGTCTCTTAAAACAAACTCATTTGTTACACTCAGAAAATAGAAAATGATTTTTTATAGATAATTTGAAAATTCATTTTGCCTATGTTGTTTAGCTAAAAGGCACCTTTTTGCCAAAAATAGACCCATGATGAAATGGTTTATGGTACATAGCGCACATTTTTTTTTCAAATCATATGTGATTTCCTTCTACATCGTTTTTTTTTTCGAGAAAACCCTACATCATACACATTTCCCCCCATAATAACCTTGTGCAATGCATCGCCAAAAGTACCAATTTTTAAAAAAATTTATACTAAAAAGTTGAAAACTAGTTTGGCACCATTGTTTATTATTGTACAAGGTGCCTTTGTACCAAAAATAGACCCATTGCGATGAACATTTTTTATGATGCACCGGCACACAGTTTTTTGAAACCGTGTGGGGTTGACTTCTACATCGCACAACTTTTTTTTGAAAAAACATGTAAGATTGCATCGCATTTTTTTTTGTATTTTTAACTGTATGCAATTTCCGGACATCATACACGTTTTTTCGAAGAATAAGCCATGAGCAATTTTTTATCCTTTTCTGAAAATGGTACGCGATTGGTTGCCTTAAATAGTCGGTTTTGTACTGGTGAAGTGGCATGAATCTGTTGAGTGTGGTAAGCGCAACTGCTCAAGTGCTTATTAAAGAAGAACAAAAGTACGTAGCAGGAATCTAGGGAAATAATGTTAGCTGGTACTTAACCACCACAAAGCACCACCAACTCTGCTAATGTCTTTACCTGCGAAGTGCGCTGTATTTTAAGCTGCTTCCTGGTGTTTTCATTCAGCCCATCCATGCCCATGGTCCCTGGAGGAACACGGAGATCTCCATAATATCTGAAAATTTCATATATTATCTAACTCACAGTTGGGGTCTCCTTGTCCCATCGGTCATTGACCCTAAGCAGCAACATGCATCGTCAACTCGTATTTACTCAAACACTAGTAGCAGGACGGTGGCGCATTTCAAAGAAATTTGGGAAGCTAAGTTGTCACTAAAAATAAAGATCTTCTGGCAGTTGGATTTAGACCGCCTCTCTCCGGGGATGCCGCTCGCAAGTCGACACGATCCCTCAGACGGCAAGTGCTCCCTGTGTGGCGCAGAGGAGAATGCTACATATTTTTTTTTTCACTTGCTATGTTACTGTTTTTGCCGAGTGTGTCTTATGCCAAGCCCTAGGGAGGACTTGGTCTCCGGCTAATTTCATGCAGTTCTTCTCGATTCTTTCACATTTTTCGGGCCACGCTCCTAGATTCTTTTGGATTTTCTTCGTGGCTCAATCCTGGGCTTTGGTTTATTCGCAACTTGCTATCGTGTCTAAACTCATTAAACAGCCAGCTGATATCATATTTAAAATTATGATTTTTTTTGCAGCTTTGGCTCCCCACGCTCAAGCTTCAGGACCAGGAGGGCGTACGCTGACCGATCGGCGAGCTAAAGAAGCTCCACTCCGCAAGTCTCGCTTGCTAGCTTCTCACTATGTTGCAAGATGCAACTTGTTATCTTTTCTTTTGACTAAGTTGTATGCTGCAGTATGTCGTTTTACTTTCGCTAAGATGTATGCTGCAGCGTTGTAATAACTGTGTTGAACCTTGTGGGGCTTTATTAATTCAAAGTCGGGCAATAAAATGCTTTTTATCTAAAACACTAGTAGTCAGTCTCCAATGGTGTGTCCAATGGTGAGTAGTCAGTCTCCTGTTGTCACTGAAGTGGAACATGATTCTTTTTCACCTCCTGTTGGGTCTCCTGGGTATTTTGTACAATCTCCTGAGGGGGGACAGAGTGAGGAGAAAGTTGATGAGGCTGTGTCTCCTGTTGGGATACATTTGGAGGAGATGGGGGGCGTGCAGGAGGAGCGGCGCAATGAGCAGCAGAAGAAGAAGGATACTGTAGACCAGGCGGTTAAGCTGGCCAAAAAGAGGAATCTGGAAGGTAATTCACATTTTTCTGAAATCTCTCCTGATTTGAATAATTCTTTTGCTGTTTTGTCCAATAATGACATTATGAAAAAGGCGTCTTTAATGGGTGTAGAGATTCCCTCTGATGATTTCGAATCTATTGATGTTTTAAGGCAATTGGAAGAATCTAGGAAAAATTTGTGTGAAAAAATCCCTGAGGATAATGTTTTTATTGTTAAACATGATAATGGGCTGTCATCACCCTTATATTTGACTTGGCATGATAAAAATGATGGTGAGCAGGATTTTGTTTTAGTGCAGTCTAGGAAAAATAAAAAAGAAAGTAGGAAAAAGAATTTCTCTATTTCTAGGCCTGTAACTAGAAGTCAGGTAGAGATTCCTGAGTCTGTTTTGCCTCCTGGGAGAAATGGTAGGAAAAGAAATATTCCTGATAGATATAAATGAATTGTGCCTTTTGGAATTTAAGGGGTGCAGGGAAGAAAGGAATTTCTACCTGCATCACTGACATTATTAGTGATTTTAATGTGGATTTTATTGGTCTTCAGGAAACTATGAAACAAAGGTATACTCCTGCTTTCTTTCGTAGAATTGATCCAAATAATTTATTCTTTTGGAAATGGATTCCTTCTGTTGGAAAATCTGGGGGCATTTTATGTGGGGCTAGATATGATTCCTTGGGGGTGCAAAATGTGAAAATGGGTGATCACATGATCTTGATGAATTTGTGGGATAATAAAAAAAAGTGTAGGTGGTCTGTGATTACTGTTTATGGGCCAGCACATGAAAATATGAAATCTGCCTTTTTGGCGGAGATGGCTTCCTTCTGTAATGCTGTGGATGGACCTTATATTATTGGGGGTGATTTTAATATCCTGCGGCATTGTGGTGAAAAGAATAAACCTGTTGTGCTTCCTCATTCTTCTGATTTGTTTAATGAGGTTATCCATTCTTTGGCTCTTAGGGAAATTCATATGAAAGGGGGTTGTTATACCTGGTCCAATAATCATTCTAGCCCTACTTTAGAGAAATTGGATAGGGTTTTGATGTCTCCTGATTGGGAGGATATGTTTCCTTTGGTTTTTGTGCAAAAAGTTGTGAAGGAACAATCAGATCATAATGTTCTTATTCTGCAATCTGGTGAAAATATGGTATCTGTGAGAAAATGGGAATTTAAATTTAATAATTCTTGGTTGAAAAATCCTGATTTCCTTCCTTTAATTCAAAGTTTGTGGATGCAACCTGTGAACAGTCTTGATCCTATTGATGTTTTGAATATTAAGCTAAAGAGAGTTAAAAAATATCTGAAAGGGTGGGGGGCCAACATTTTTGGTAATAATAAAAAAAGGAAGAAGGAGTTAAAAGAGAAGTTGGAAAAACTGGAGAATTTGGAAGAGGAGGTTGGTTTGGCTCCTGATGAACAAGAGTTAAGAACCTCTATTAATATTGAACTCTTTAAAATGTATGAGGAAGAGGAGAATTATTGGTATCAAAGGGCTCATGGTAGATGGTTGTTGGAGGGTGACTTAAATACTTCCTATTTCCATAAAATTGCTAATGGGCGTAAAAGGAAAAATACTGTGCTTTGTCTAAAAAATGGCGAAGATATAGTTGAGGGGACTAAGGAGCTGCTAGATCTTGCGACTAATTATTATAAGGATCTCTTTGGTCCTGCTCCTGGTAACTTGTTTGAGATTTCTCCTGGTTTGTGGTCCCCTGAGGAGAGATTAAATGAGGAGGATAATAATAACCTGTCTAGAGAGTTTACTTGTGAAGAAGTGAAAATGCTTTGTTTTCTATGGATATTAATAAAGCACCTGGACCTGATAATATTCCTATTGAATTCTATCAACATTGTTGGGATATAGTCAAATTGGATATTATGAATTTGTTTAATAAATTTCATCAAGGTTCCCTGGATGTGCAGAGGCTGAATTATGGGGTTATTACTCTGCTGCCTAAAATGTCTGATGCGGAGACTATTCAGCAGTTTCGCCCTATTTGCTTGCTTAGGAGTATTTATAAGCTGATTACTAAAACTCTAACTATTAGGTTAGAGCCTTATGCTCCTAAGCTTTTTAGTATTCATCAAAATGCTTTTATTAAAAATAGGAACATCATGGATGGGATTTTGTCTCTGCATGAGCTTATGCATCATACTCATGTGAAAAAGCAAGTGGGCATTGTGTTGAAGTTAGATTTCGAGAAGGCTTATGACAAGGTCAATTGGGATTTCCTTTTGAATTGTCATAGGGTTAGAGGTTTTTCGGAGAAATGGTGCTCCTGGACTAAAATGATTCTTTATAATGGGACTGTGTGTGTTAAGATGAATAATGAGCTTGGGAATTATTTTCAGAGTGCTAAGGGGGTTAGACAAGGGGATCCTATGTCTCCTACCTTGTTTAATATGGTTGCGGAGTGCTTGACCAAGATGGTGTTAAGTGCGCAAGATAATGGGCTTATTACAGGTTTTGCCGCGGATATTATTGATAAAGGGGTAGCTATTTTGCAATATGCTGATGATACTGTGTTGTGTATTAAGCATGATCCTGAACAAGCTGTGAATCTGAAGCTCCTTTTATATTTGTTTGAGTTAATGTCTGGGCTTAAGATCAATTTCATGAAAAGTGAGATCATGTCGATTGGGGGGGATAATGATGTTCTGAAGTTTTACTCTGACTTATTTGGGTGCCAGATTGGTTGCCTTCCTATGAAATATTTGGGTATGCCTGTGACTTTTGCATCCTTGAAAACTGCGGATTGGAGTTTTTTGGATATGAAATTGCTTAAAAAACTTAATGCCTGGGTGTGTGAATCTGCTTCCTCTGGGGCAAGGTTGACCTTATTGGATTCCTGTTTATCTGGTATTCCTACCTATTATATGTCTATGCATTTGTTGAATAAAACTTGTATTAAAAATCTTGATAAGCATAGACGCCGTTTTTTGTGGGCGGGTAAAAGGAAGAAAAGGGCGTATTATATGGTTAAATGGAAGAGGGTTTGCAGATCCAAGAATAAAGGGGGTCTGGGTGTAAAAGACTTGAGAAAACAGAACATTAGTTTAATGGTTAAATGGTGGTGGAAGTTAGAGACTTGTGACGGCCTGTGGCAAAGTATCTTAGAAATAAATCTGTCGCTTCTGTGCGTCCTAGGGTAACTGATTCTCCTGGGTGGAAAAGCCTTTTGAAAGTAAAGGATGTATATTTCTGTGGGAGAAAAGTGACTGTTAGGAAAGGTGATATTGCTCGTTTTTGGTATGATCCCTGGTATCAGGAGACTCCTTTGCGAATGTCGCATCCTGACTTGTTTGATATTTCTCATGCTCAAGAGTATACTTTTGGTAAAGCTGGGGATACAAATTTTGATATCCCTTTCCGTAGAAGTTTGTCGCCTGTTTTATTTCAGCATTGGACTGAGATAAAAAATGCGGCGAGAGAGGTTGTTTTAGATGGTGAGACTGATGTTGTTTCCTGGTCTTTAAATGCGAATGGTAAGTTTTCGACTGCTTCTGTGTATCAATATTTGGAGAGGAACATTGCAGGACCTGATAATAAATTCATTTGGAAAGCTAAGCTGCCTCTTAAAATTAAGGTGTTTTTGTGGCAATTGTTTCAAGATGCTGTTCTCACTAGGGAAAATCTGAGTAAAAAGAGGTGGCTGGGTAATCCTGTCTGTTCTTTTTGCAATGAAGTGGAAACGGCTGGGCACTTATTCTTTTCCTGTGCAAGTGTAAAAGTGGTTTGGGGAGTGCTGGGCGCTTGTTTGGGGACTAATTCCTGTCCTAGGAATGTTTGGCAATCCTTGGTATGGTTTTTCAAATTTTTGCCGAATGATAAACAGTTCTATTCCCTGTTGCTTGCGGCTTTGGTGTGGGCTGTCTGGACTATTAGGAACAAAATCACCTTTGATAAGTATAAGATGAAGTCTCCTGAGGTTTTGGTATACACGATGGCGTCTTTTATGGGTTATTGGGCAGGTCTTTACGAGGAGAGCGAGGCGGCAAGGATTAGAGATGGTGCGAAGAAGCTGATGTTGAAGGCTGCTGAGATCGTGCACGGGATCCGCGGGGATGGTGCGGTGGCGAACGATGTGGTGGCTGCTCCAGGACACTGATGCTGTGATCTCTTCCCCACCTGTTCGAGGTGTTTTTGTTACAAGAGGTGTTAGGCTTTTCGTTTTGCTGCTGGAAACTTGTGGTGTTTGGCTGCTTTTGGTGGTTTTTTTGGCCGTGTTTGGCTGGTTATTGGTTGTATGAACTGTGTTTAGTGTAGGTCTTAGTGCCGGTAGGTTTTCGCCCCGTAGCTGGATGTTTCGATGCCGAGCATCTAGCAGCGGGTTTCCTATCGGTGCGAGGGCACTTTCTCTTTCCCGTCCCCTGCTGTGTTTCAAAGACATTGTATTTCCGTTTGCGAAAGTTAATGGAAAGGGGGAGTAGCCCGGTTGGTATCTAAAACACTAGTAGCAGTGGGTAGTCAAACTGAAGCAACCCTCTCCTTGAAGCCTTGACAGAAATTCTGATAGAGGATTAGGTGTCGGCCCTCCCACTGTGATAGTAACAAAGTACCAGGGCACACACTGTACTGGTATGCTAGCATCAACTACTCTATGTAGTCTTTAAGCAAGTGCTTAAACTTTTCTTTCCAACAAAGTACTTTGAGAGGCTTGAGGCCTACTCTTCAGCCATGTCTAGCTGCCAGTCTGCCACCATGTTCAGTTGTTCTAAAGATGGCAAATTAAAACAACTAACCAGTACCACCCCAGAAGCATATGGCGAGTGAGAGGGCGAATTGGGTGCAAGAATAATGTTCTAAGAAATTATATAGCTAACTTAAAATTGTATGAACTGAGAGAAAAAAATTGAGTGACAATTCACACACCAATCTGTTAGACCGATTTTAGCAGGTTTTCACTGTAAAAACAGAACCATGGCAGTTTCCAAAACCCTGCGGCAGTGCAGCATACATAAGCGCAGTGTTCAGAACCATTGCAGTTTGCTGAAATCCATAAGGCAGTTTCCAAAACCTTGGCAGTTTACGGAAATCCATAAGGCCATGACAGAGAGCCAAGAGATCCCATAACTAATGACAATTGCAAAGAAACAGAGGTGTCATGATTGGGCATCGGTGTAGCTCAGTGTTCAGAACAGCAGTGTCTACAGAGTTATAATGGACCAGGCCAATTAACAGTTTAACACGAAAGATGCAGTGTACCATCACGGTACATGCGCGGTCTATAATGGCTAGAGATTTGCCTGTACTAAAGATTGTAGTAGTACTACTACTAAACAGTCTGCAGATCGATCTTGAATTTAGAGCGAAGCATGATGACACGGTACCGGTACCACTGCTAGCAAGTGTACTGATTCGGGTTTAATGTTCCGTGGCAGGTAAGCTACGTCCCCCATTTATATATTATAAACAGGATACGGCGTCGAGGTAGCAGACTGGCAGACTTGCTAGCAGTGGTATTAACCACGAACTGAAACAAGAGCCAGGAGACAGTAGGATCGTGGGCAGGATTAGGCTGGCTGATACCATGATTTCGAAGCAGGTTATAATGCGATGAAGGGCAGCAGACATTAAGGAGAAGAAACTAGCTACCCCGGGACCGACAATAAAACTGTACTGACGGCGTATCGATAGCTTGCAGGTGCCATGGAACTAGCTAGTGCCATGTGTATATGGGACAATTGGTATCTTCTTATTCGCTTTATAAAAAAAAGTTATATATGGGACACATGATTTTTGAAGGTTATCTTCATCCTCGAGGGCCTGTCTGAAACACAGGGTTTCTGTAAGAATGGTAGGGCAAATGACGTAAATCATGCATGCTATGCTAGGACGAGTTTTCTGGAGGTGTTGCATACACTAAGATGGGCAGTGGACTAGAGAAAGCAGTACCGCATCGCTAACTAGCTGATGTTTTGGCACAAGACAAGATCAATTGCTCCTTTTCTTTTCGGCATCAGTTCGATTACTGTTCATCGTTTTACTAGTGTGTACTTGTGGAGCTGTAGTCCCTCATGTCTGCGCTAAAGCTCCGTCGTTAAAGCTCTCTGTGCAATACTGAATCAGTAAATTTCGGCACCTACAGTATTCAGGATGTCAGGGGCTCAGCGCGCCAACTGTTGGTCTAACAACACTAGGCGGGAAACATTTGTTTCTACAGTAATGTTTTTGCACCCGATTTCTCTAGGTTCAAAATCGTTATCTTGGACCGGCTTAATTTCTTCTGAATCTGTCCCGGACATCTGTGAGCTAGCATCACCGCTTGGTGCTTCTTTGTGATGGCATCCGTATGAGTATCATAAACAGATATGAGCATAAAAATCTGGCATTGCATTACGCCGTGTTGCCGAGCCATGCGGCATGGCGATCAATTGGCATGGGTGAAGCAAGAAAATACGAAATCCACCGTTGACATGCAAAATCTGCAGATAGAACATCCATCACCAGTCCCTGTGTAAAAATTGGTCCCCAGTCAGGTACGATTACGAACATGATCAGTGTGCTCCCAGTGCAGTCGAAGAAGTTGCGGCATCCCTAGTTAGCGATGATCACAGTGAGTGTGTAGCGTGGATCATCGGACACTGACTAAAGTCGTGATAACAAACATGAGAAAGAGAACGGAAAAATCAAATTAAAAAAGGGATGCGCCGTTGCCGGGGATCGAACCCGGGTCACCCGCGTGACAGGCGGGAATACTTACCACTATACTACAACGACTTGCTTGTTAATTTTGTTTATTAAACTATATCTTGATTTTACGTGACGGAGAAGCAAACACACCAGGCCGGAGCAGCCCAGCAGCTGTAGCTTCGGCTTAACTGCATGAAAAAGAAAGCCCACCTCCTCAGCCCGACAACCCCATGGTAATCCTGGCTAGTTTTTTTTTTTTTCACGAAAAATCAGGAGTTTTATCTTCTCTATCTAAATAGGAAACCCCCACTACATGATTCTCTCAACATGCAAGACGTCCACCTAAGCAAGCTTATGCAGCTGCCATGTCACCATCTTTATTTGTACTAATATTTTCAGCAACATTTATACATCCAATTCTCAGCTAGCACATACAGTTGTTGATTGAGATTTTTCTTGAGTGCATGTTTGCCTCCCTTGGTTCCCTGGTAACCGAGTGCACGGTGGATCTCCTCGGTGGACAATCAATACGCCATACCACTTACCACCACTACCGCAATGCAACTCTCCAGTAGGTAATCAATTGATTTTCTCAAACCGCTAGCCACAAATCTCCTGAACTTCCCATTCTTCATTTATGTACGTACGAGCAAAGCTAGAAATTGACAGGGCCATATAATCCCTAAGACCCGTCGCTTGATTGCAACTTTGTGTCATGGCCATCTATGCCACCCGCATCATGCACCCGAGCCATACGAGGACGCAAGCTACACTCCGGGCACGACCCAAACAGGAGGAGCACGGCCGGTCGGTCGAATGGGTGTGCTTCTTCGTTCTCCTCCCTCTCATTGTTTACTGGAGACAAAGCACCTGTTCGAGATTGACATGGCTGTTCTAAAGAACAATTTCGTTGATGTGAGCTCTCTGCACTGACATATCTTTCCTCGGACCAAGAAGTACGATGGTTCTATGTTCCTCCCCGTACATGTTACCAATTGTATTGTGCACAATTAATTGTCCAAGGGTTCAGACTTGCAGCAAGTTTTCTGCTACATCAGTGAGCATGGTAGAGGAAGAGGTACGTATTACTCTTGCTCCAATATCTTTTTAAAAGCACGATTTTTTTTTCTGCTTGCAAGTCTTCTGTCTGCAATGTCATGCATTTTTTCTCCAGTTGATTGCTATGACATCCGTTCTGGTATTTCCCTTAGTATGCATCAATGAACGCAAGCAAGACGGCATACCTCCTATTATTTATCTTTGTACAATCGATTCAGGCTGTCTAGCTTCAGTTGAAGTAGAACCACTTCTGTTCAACTCATAGTGTATTCATGTTTTTTTTTCAGAAGAGGCGTATTCATGTATACATAACTATATTTGTTATTAAGGTTATTAGCTTAACTTAAAATTGAAATGTATTACTTGAATTTTCAGCTATTAACTATATATATTTATCATGTTAATTGCAATAGAACAGAAAAATAATGCTTAGAGCAATCATGAAAATTTTGTGAGTTTTGCTCTTCCCAATTCAATACGATTAGTACACAGTGATTTGCAACTGATAATCAATTAAATTATCTAATTAGCGATTAAACACCAAGAATATTGTTTCTCAATCCTCCCTTCATAAGAGCAACAAAATAAAATAATCATTCTTAGTAAGATTTTCCGCGGCAACGCACGGGGCATCATCTAGTTACTTCAACAACATAGTCTTACAATCATAGTTTGCCGGGGTCTGTTAGCACTAACCCATGTCGTGCGCGTGGCTGGTGCGTGCGTGTGTGTGCGTTTCTGTTAGGCGTTAGCTAGTTAGGCAGAGGACATGGTCCAGCAGTAGACCGGCCGTGATGATCGCGTTGGAGCGCGTCATGCGAGCTGGGGCGTGCGGGTCATGGCGACGTGGGTGCGTAAGTGCGCGTGTTTGCACGACGTGGGCGCAGGGCAGGAGTGTGAGCTCCGCCTATAAATCCACCCCTTATAAATCGCTGAAACTGCAACGAGTTGTGAGCTCGGGAGGAAAACAAAGCCGTCAGTGCCACAGGCGTTCGTGCGCCGGAAAATTCAGAGTCCACTTCTTCTTCTATCTCCATCCGTGAGCTGTGAGAGAGAGCGCTAGGCTAGGTTTGGAAACAACAGGGGCTTCACGTGTGATGAGAAAGGGAGAGCGCAATCTAATTTTTCTCTCTGTTTTTTAGGCCAAGAAGATGAGAAAAGAGGATAAAAGAGGATTGCAATTAAGCGGTTGAGCCATATCCAATCGGACGGCTGCTACCCGGGGATCGCGGGATTTGATCGACGCACGTCCCTAAAAAAATGCCTAGAAAATGGTATGCTTTCCCTTCGCGCGTGCCGCCTCCTTTCGTTTCATCTTCTTCACTGCATTTTTCGTTTCAAACCCCCTCCGGCCTCCCCGTCCTCTCCCCATCTCCAAACCCTGAGGACGTATCCAGTGCACCGGGTGAACTGGTGCACCCGGTGCACCCACCCCAAAAATCATGACATAAAATGTTTCAAAAATTATGAAAAAAAGTTTGGACATAGATAATAGATAATGTTCATATCTAATATGTCACAAAATTTCAACTCCAAATTCGTAACAGAACATGAACAGTGAAAATGATAAATTTGTGTCAACAGTGACAATGGGCCAAATTCAAAACCCAGTTTGCATTTTGGCACTATTCACTGTCGAATTTGTCTTTTTTGCTTCTTGATCTGTGTTACGAATTTGGAGTTGAAATTTTGTGACATATTAGATATGAGCATTATGTATGCACAAACTTTTTTTCGTATTTTTTGAAACATTTTATGTCTTCGTTTTTGGGGTGGGTGCACCGGGTGCACTGGATACGTCCTCTCCAAACCCTCTACCGACGCCATGGCGTCGCCTTGCACCCATGTTCACTTCAACGGTAAGCGCCTCTCCCCGCAGCCCATCCCTAACCCTAACCCCAGCCCAAATCCTAATTCCGCCCCCCTCCCGCCGCAGTAGGTGGCCCCATGCTGAACGTGGTGTTCCAGGCGGCCTTCGAGGGCGACCTCCCCACCTTGAAGAGTAGGCGCCCCCTCCCCCGTCCCAGATTTTGGTCCCGATGCAGTTTTGGTGCCCGAGTGCTGAATTTTGTTGGAGTCTGACTCTGATACGTTGCAGGTCTGGTCATGATGTTGGACATGGGCAGGGGCCGCCCCAAGGAGGCGATTGAGGCGTTGAGGGTCGAAGATGACGGGGAGCTGGAAGGTTTCAGTGTGCTGCACGCCGCAGCCAACCAAAGGAGGGAGTATCGATGTGTGCAGGTACCTGGTCGAGGAGCTGCAGCTGCTGGTAGATGTGGATGTGGTCGACAAGAAAGGTCCCTCTCACTTTGGAACTCTAATTTATTGCTTTAGGATCATGCGCACACATCCATTGTTGGTTTGCCAAATTTTACAAACTGCTATGTTACATTTGTGGCGTCTAAATGCTGGAATTATGTTTTCTTTTTTCATGCATCGCCTATATTTTTTTGTTTACACCGATAGCTAGATCTGCAGGTCGATCAGTTACGGTTTTCCCAGTATATGATTGTTTTGTGCTTGCTAGGATTATCCACGTTAGTACGAAACAAAGTATCATAGGCAATTCATATTTACCTCATAGAATATAATAATGATTTATCATATTCTGTCGTGCTTACTCATGAGTCACGATCTTGTAGCTTCATATGAAATGACCGGGGTTTAGTTTTGATATCTATGGTATCTCATATAAATAGGCTACTCATCGAGAGCAAACTATTCTACATTTCAGGATTGTCTGGTTATTTACGTAGTTGCACACATCTGCATATGCTCCAACTCTGAGTATGCGTACCATTCTTCATATTTCGGGCAGTCTTATATCGAAATTTAAAGTGTTGTTCTGACACCCCACTCCATATTATACCTAAATCCCATGAGTCAATATTTCTGAATTTCTTGTTCTCAGAGAAGTATTATGAAACTTCTGTGGTTGTATGATTTTGGAGATAAGACATGCATGCTTTGATACTAAAAGGATCTTATTTCTTTGCTATGCCCAGAAGTGCTTTGATATAATCTCATTATTGTCCGCTTGATAGGTAGAACACCTCTGTTTTTTTCAATATACGGTAAGGATGTGGGTACTGCCAAGTTTCTTCTTAATCATGGCGCTAATCAAGACAAGACCAGTCATGAGGGGATTTCCCTGTTACATTCTGCCGCAGTATCAGGTCTACCTCTATGAACACGTATCTCTGTCGTGATTCTGTGCACTGCAATTTCTTTAATATCTTTTCAACGTGAAAATATCTTATTGTGTGGTGTGGTATTGTTATCGTACTCGGGCCTATTTGCCTTGTTTTGTAGCATTTTTTTCTTGTGCTAATAAATTATATTCAACCCGATAGTTAAGTTCTCGGACGAGTCCTTCCGTTTGGAAGTACATGTTTTAGACTCATTGGCTTGTTCGAGAATGCACGCATGACATATTAGGTTTCCAAGTAGAATGTTTGGTGGTATTAAGATATAATACCCTTAGCAGTCATAAATAATCTTGCACATGCCTTTTTAGTCCAAGTCATCGATATTATACGTGTAGCCATTAGCCAAGCATTACTGTGCACGTGCATGTATTGCAACATAAGGAACAAATTTTTGAATAATTTAACATTGGTATAGTGGCCATCCAAGCAACGCCTTAATTCTGGTCCAATGTCCTAAAGTGTCACCTAATTGTAGAAAAATAGAGGGAATATCATTTGAGTAACCTAATGCATATCACTATGCATGGGAGGAGAGGAGGTGGGTATTGTCTAAATGTTTTATTTGCCCAAAGTTTATGGTTTATCAACAGATTGAATTTTGTAAGCATATTTATGTCACGTTGTTTGGGGTGTATTTAATCATTGGCTGACCAAGTGTTGATCATAGTTACTGAATTCGCTCACACCTTTGCTGAATCCTTGATCCCGATCAAGTGATATAGATCAGTTTTAAACAACAACCTGGTTCATCCTGATCCGGGGTACAATTGTTCCATCTAGTCGAACCATCAAAACCAAACAGTTGGGGGAAATGTTACGGACCCTGAGCTGCCGTCACAGTTTTCCGCTCTTCCATGCTGTTGTCATCTTCCCCACAGTAATACCAATCACACTTGTCACTTGCGCTAATAAGCATGAGTTGTGGACATGCACACTCAGCGTTAGCATATCTGAAGTTCTGAACATACTAACTTATTGGGAAAGGTGGAATGAGGAGGGTTCGGTGATTGAAACGTAGAGAGATCAGCTAGGAGAGATCAGAGAGAGATCGAGAGGGATAACTGAGCTGAGAGGAAGACACGGCATGATCTGGAAGGGATTGAGAAGCAGCTTCCGGTGCATCCATAACTCTCACTCCTAGGCACAGGCCAGATGGGCGTGCTAGACCATCTATTTTATTTTTTACATTCTCTTCTTAATCCTCTTTGTGGTTTATTGTTGCATATATATTAGATCCATCAATTTGGAGTTGCTTGGTTTGTTAACCAATCTCCTATTACTGAATTGGAGAGGTAATATCTCCAAACCATACTTTTTAGAAGTAGTGAACTGCGAAATCCGATGAACTGCGTATCAAGTAACTATGGGATTGGGCCCAGTTGCTTCAGATTGGCATTAAATGGTACGTTAATTCTCTAGCCACTGAAGGATTTGGCTTTAGTTCCTTTCTACCCAAACAAGTCCTTATTGGGGGTTTTTGTGCCACATGATCAAGGCAAACTCAGGTCTAGGAGACTCCACGAATGGAAGAGATATTCACAAAAATACCTATTATCTTATGTAATAAGTTTGTGTATTCTTTTACAGAAGACTGCCGGATTTTTTTTTTCTGATCAACAGGGAGCTGCCTCCCTGGTTCCATTCATAGAACGAAACCACAATGTCATACAGATGTTCAGAAACAGAATTTTAAACCTAATACAAAAGTAAATTGAGCCAAAAGCTCAAAGCAAAAGCTAGCAAGTCTTACATCATACCACAAACAAAAGCTAAAACTGGAGGAATATGAGACAGAAAATACCCCTCCCCTTATGTAATATAAGTTTCGTGTTTTTCCAGGCGATTGTGAAATGGTAAAACTACTCCTTGCAAAAGGAGCTTATGTTGACCCGGTAGCTGATTGTGGGACACCACTTCATTTTGCTGCTAGTGAAGGGCATTATGATACTATGAAGATTTTATTGGACCACAATGCAGATGTAAGTTAAAGTGCATACCATTTTCTGCCTCCCCATCAGACTGGTTAACATACAGGGTTTTAACTTTAAATTCTTGTGACGTGCAATTTTTCTCCTCAGCTATCTTGCTGTCATGTTCCGTTTCATTGATTGTTGTATGGTTGCTATGGTGTTTTGGTTTTTCTGCAGCATAGTTAACTCTTGAAATCCTTGGTATAATTTTCTTTGCTTCTTCATGCCCCTAGTTGTGTAGTAGTTCTAATGCTATTCTTCAACACATTGTCTTGGTAATAAGTACAGAAGTACTTCATGGAAAATGCGAGGTTCGTTTTAAATTCATAGCACTACACTATCAAATATTACGGTCTATATCAAAATAATTCCATTGTTGGAACGCAAGCAACATAATCTACACATCTTGTAATTTCTGGTTTCTTCAATGTCAATTTCCACGTATGAAACTACTTGATACAATTGCTCTTTTGTGTCCCAGTACAAGGTTCTGCAAGTATATATTGACAATGTGCTTGTGTATTTTTGTAATGCCATGGGAGCTGTTTAGTTTTGTACTGAAGATGCTTGCTTCGGTACATCCCCTCTAAAAAGATTAACGAATTCCGATTCAGATTAGTTAAAACTAAAACTTACCCCTTTGGTTGTAAAGGCAGTATCATCAATTTTGCGCACCAAATTTGATCTTGCATCTGCAGATTCTTCTCCGTGGCTATCCCTCACGTAATTTCTCCCTGCCGGCTCATCTGTTTTCCCCAGTCAGCTGTGGGTTCTGTTGCCTCCAAAATCGTTCTTGCTGCCAGAGCCATACATCATCTTCTTCCTTGCTGGGCTGTGGCCCCATATTTCACGTCGTAGTATCTTGTTGATGGCTGCATTGTTTCTGTTGGAATTCGAGATCCTAATGATTTACTGGTGCTGATTGAAAGATCAAATCTTTCTTGAAACGAAACAGACTGGATGTATAAACTAGAATGGGATCTTATCTCCATTAATATTGTCACTGTGTGATTCACATCAGATTCATATGAGCAGGAAAGGTCAATATGTCATCCAAAGGCTGCATGCTGCTTGCGGGTTCCATCTGAACAATCACAAAGAAATGCTATGTGGTGGTAATCATGGCATTCTCTTTGTTAGACTACACATGTGCTCGGTGTCGTTAGGGCCTAATTACCCATGTAATCTTAGTTAGCACTACACAGTATGAAAGTACCATTTTCATCTGATTTTAGAGGGGGTGTATCGAAGCAATTTTCTATGTATTGACCATTGGAGCTCATATCTTCATGTTTCCCACCAGTACAACAAGATGGTAAATGGTGAGACACCTCTCATTGCTGCTACATGTGCCGACTCAATGAAATGTATCATGCTCCTCATTAAGGTATTGTACCTTCGTCTTAGCTTGGTCAAGTCTTTGAATTTTGTTGGCACCTTGTTTTCTATGTTTATTTTCCACACTGAAGTTGTTCGATTTACTTCCTTTTTCGGCGTTTGGTTTGAAATACTAGCCACAGTTGTGGGACATTGCAGTGTCCCTTTGTACTGAACATTTTCTTAACCATTTTTTCCGAAAAACTTCTGACCATCAATTTGGTTGCTACGAGCACGATGACAACAATTTGCTGTGGCCTAACTTTTTCTAGTTCGAAAGGAAGAAACCAAACCAAATAACCCAGTAGAGACATAGAGTATTCATAGGCAGTGGCATTAAGATTGTATTCGTTCCTGAAAGTGCAAAATTATGAATTTTACCCAGGCCATCTGTAATCTGATCTGTGACATTTTATTTCTGTGATAGGCTGGTGCAGATCTCAAGGGAGCTTTAGGATATGCTGCAAAAACTCTCCGTGAGAGAAAAGCTGTTTCAAATGACTTCTTCAAATGCATGATGGAGGACGATGTGTGTATTGATGTGAGATTTACCTCTTCGCGACTACATGCAAGTATAGTTCTAAGAATTTGCATGAGGTGAAAGAATCATCATGTTGTTGGTAAAGATGACATTCTGATATTCCCATACGTGGGTTGAGGCAGGAGGCTGGGGATGTCATCTGTACTTAGTACCATGCTGATTTTTTTGTTTTTGTTTTTGAGAAAGTGCCATGATGATATTGATAGTTACCTTCGCATGGTACCAGGTAACTTTTCTTGTTGCAATACTGAGCATGGATGTTAGGATATTATCGCAAGTACTCGAAACATCATGCTTGTGCAATCATAGAAATATGATAAAATAATAACTATATGTTTATGTAATTAAATCCTTCTCTCCCAATATCTTCACAGCATATTTTGAGGTAGTTTGTTTAGATTTTGTATATATTTTCATGCATGCGTGCTGCATAATATTCGTTTAATTGGTACTCTATATGGTTTAGGATGAGCCTATGGTTAAGCGGGAAATTAGAACCGGAGGGCTTATGTCACTAGGGAGTGACTCTTTCAGGAAAAAGGATTATCTTCTTGCAGCAGGATTCTACAGTCAGGTATATTAAAGCACCATATATATTTCTTGCCACGTTTAGCCTTTCTGACACTTCAGTTTTCGTTGCATGCTTTGTAGTGGCTTGCGTAGTCCTCAGTCTGAAATTTTAAGGTTCAAAACTTCATATATGGTTTCAGAAGGATTGTGTCCTTATTTCACATATTCCAAAGTATAATTTTGGGCAAAATTTATACCAAATAACCTGGAGTTTCACATCGAGCTGGGTGGGCTTTTATCAAATATTTTGTTTTAGGGAAGGTACATACTGAGAGGGCCCAAGGCCTAGAGTTAAGCTGGGTTTGTTATTTTTAGTAACTTAATCGGAGTTGTTCAGAATAGGGCTCAGCTGACTGTATGATGTGTCTATCTTTTCATCGCTTTGGTCATGTACTCACGCCCTTTTCAGTTTTGTGGTGCGGAATACTCATTTTGTGATAATGGATAAGGAAAGTGAGATATTCTTGTACTTCCACTCAGGTATAAACAGGAAAAATTACCTTGATGACTGGTGCACTTATTTGAGGATGTGATTAGGATTTCTGTGACTCTTTTGTCATGTACTGTTGTTTTAGAGTTGCTGCACTTGGCTAAACACAGGGAGGACTAGACTGAACGAATAAGCTGATAGAAAGCAAGCTGTTTATACGTTATTTAATTCACAAGTTACTTTAACATTGTGCATATTTAATAAATGTTTTCCGCTTATAAAATATTGAGTAGATGCATGTTAGGCTGGCTTTGTTTTCCAGACTTGCTAATTCATATTTAATTTGGTTAGTATGAATCTCTCTACGAATTGGGGGAGTGGATGTACAAACCCAACACCCAAGTTCAAGTCCCCACAGATGCGAATTTAGGTTCCTATTTATACTTGAGGAACAGGGATACTCATGCAATCTATCCTGAGGATCAGGCTTGGTTATTAACCAAGATAAAAATCTTGGTACTCATGCTTAATGGCTGTGTGCATCCCTAGTTGGTGTACAGGCCGGGGAAGTGAAATTCTTCCCCCAAAAGTTTTGGGGGTTTGGAGATCGCATCTCGCCCCTCGCGTCGTCTCCTCCAGGCGACCAAGGGGGCGAACCCAAGCAACTAGCGCCGCCACCCCCTCCTCTCTCCCTCCCCTGCCTCGTCGCTCCCGGAGGCCGCCGCCGGACAAGGCTGTGCGGCGCCGATGATGGGGGCGGCGGGGATTTGGCCTCAAGGCCCTCGCGCGGCGGCATGGAGGTCACTGCAGCGCTGGGTCCTTCCGCCGTCTTTGAGGTCACCAGCCGGTGAGCCTCCCCGCGCCCCTCCTCCCCGGCTCCGAGCTCGTGCTCCCCGTCATGGTGGCAGGCGCTCTGTTCTGGCGGTAGTTTGGAGTGGATTTGGGTTGGCCGGCGGCGGTGTGGCCTCTGTGACGGCGGTTGCTTCAGTCGGCGCTGGACCTTGGGCGGCGGCCCTGGTGGTTTTCGGCAGTGGCGGTTGTCGTGGCTGTGGCGGATGGCGCGGCGGCCGGAGTTGGTGGTATTGTGCCCTTCGTGGCGTCTTGCCTCCAATTCTGGAAAGCGTGTAGCACAGGGCTTGCGCGCGGAATAATGGCGGTTGGCCCTGCTGTCCTTCGAGCGTCAACATCCAATTTGATTCATGAAGACTCACTAATTTGGCCGCCGACGAGTTCCGGTCTTCCTCTCGGAGTCCGCAGTTTGGCAAAGTGCTACTTGGATATCTAGAGGGAATTTGATGCGGTCGTGCTCGCCCTCCTCTTCAGCCAGAGTGGCTTCGTTTGGGCGAGGTACGAAGCTTCGCCTTATGTCAGTGCCATGTGACATGTCTTATAGATTTCCATGCATCTGATGGAGGTGGAGAAAGTTATGGAGGCTGCAATCAGAGGTTGGTAATGACGGAGCAGGTATTGACTGTACTGAGGACTATGCGACACAGGTTTTTCTGTGTGTCGGGAGTTTGGAGACTTGCAGCAGCAGCCTTGGCAAGCGGGGGTGACAACACAGGTGGATTGCAATCTTGGTGGTGCTCTTCGAGCATGGAGACATGTGTGATTTCAGGGTGAAAGCTCAAGGTCTGGCCTTCATTGGTTGTATCTGGCAATGGCCTTGCTGAAGGCATTGTTTTGAAATCCCAGTCTTTCTTCAGGGTGAAAGCCCAAGGTCTGACCTTCATTGGTTGTACCTGGCAATGGCCTTGCTGAAGGCATTGTTTTTGGAGAACCTCTTTTGTGATTCGGGTGTTGTATTTTAGTGGTGGTTAGAGTGTTGCTGTTGTGAGTGTTTAATACTCCGACGGGGTCTTTGTTTTAATTTTCCCTCTTTTTTTATTTTTTTCTTGGCTGTGTGCATCCTTGATGTCTTTCGATATCTTGTTGGTGCAGAGGCTGGGTGTAATTGGTATCTTTGCGATATTAATATATTTCCTTTATCAAAAAAAATATGAATCTCTCTGCAGCAACATGAAGGTTTCTTGTTTGACAAATTTCTAACTGTTTCTTATTCAGTTAATTTAATTATAGTTAAAAACATTCTTAGTAAGCTTGGTTGTTGATTTTTCTTGTTGGATGTAGGCAATGGAGCTTGATCGTGGTGATGCGACCTTGTTCTCAAACAGGAGCCTTTGCTGGCTTCAAATGGGTGCTGGAGGCAAGGCTTTGCTAGATGCTAATAAATGCAGAAAAATGCGGCCTGACTGGTCAATATCGTGTTACCGGCAGGGTGCAGCTCTGATGTCACTGAAGGTTACATAGAGGATATTGTTGGCTGTTCTCTATTGGTCCTACGAATTGTTTATGATGTTACATGGTCTTTTATCAATAGGAATACACGGCTGCAAGTGAACGATTCTTGGATGGACTCAAGTTGGACCCAGTTAATGCTGAGATTGAGGATGCATTACGGTAACCCATCTGCCTCTTTGACGATGATCTTTCATTGGTGGCTGAATGGAAGTGTTTCGGCACATCTCACACACATCATTAGCTATATATATTGAACACATCCCATATGCTGCAAGTATAATCAGTGGAGCCAGCCAACATTTGGAGCCTGGAAAAAACCTTCAGTTTTGATGAGTTTTTTGCCCGACGAAGCTCTCGCTTGACTCCTTGTGCAATATTATATTTTAGTGAAGGTTTCCAGGCAGAGCGGGCTCGGTGGGCTATAACTCCGGCACTGAGCATATTCATGCCCTTGCCACGAGAGGTGTCGAGAACTTGTGAGGATATTGATTATGTCTCCATTCTGTTTTGGAACATGCAGGGAAGCTATGGAGTCCTTGAAGACATCTCGGAGCACTAAAGCTAAGTGAATATTTGGGTGTTGTGGGGAAACTAGTTGAGGCTTTTTGGCAGGCGTTTGTCTCCTTTGAGGAAAGATTGATTATTTGAACTGAGTAATTTCGATAGGAAACTCAAGTAGCGTGCCTGATGGAGTATTATCGTGGCATGTTTGGATGGGAAGTAACACCCGGTGGAAACTCATTAGCTGCTATCTATCACTCCGTATGTATTAGTGGCTCTTAATTCATATACTACAACGGATGCCAATCTAGTGTCATCATCGCGTCGTGTATTCAATCTCAGTTTGTACCGGAAGTCCCCTTACCAGTTTGCAACAACTCTTTGTGTATTAGAGGCTCTTAAGACTGTTCAAATACAATGGATGCCAAGCTAGTGTCTGCATGGCGTCGTGCATTCAGTCTCAGTTTGTATCTGAAGTTGCGCTGCAAGTTTACATCAACCGTTTAGAGCAGCTCTAGCAGAAAAAAGATCCGCAAAAGACGTTTATAGGCTAAATATATGTTTTTTCACAAACTTTTTTTTTTCATACGACTTCAACATTGAAGCCGGGTTCCATTATTTAAAGGATAAAAGAAGAAAGTCATAGTCCAACTGAAGCAGAAAAAAGAGCAAAATAAAGAAGGGCTGTGCTATCCAGCGGCGCTGCAGATTTAATCTATCGCAGTAGCCTACTACCTAATATGGTGATGCAAATAAACAGTAACCTAGTGCATGCTACAAGATTCTCCGGAAGCAATTGTCAATGGTCACCTGGTCAGGTATATTTATCAGATTACTTAGTAATAGCCATCAGTTATTTTACCACAGCTATAATATTATTAGCAATAGTTACCTTAGCTACCCGATTAATTAGTCACAACTATCAAGTTAATTAGTCACAGTTATCAGATTAATTAGTCACACATGCCGGATTAATTAGTCAAATGGCTACCCATCACATAATTTCTAGATTATCCAAGAAGCAGTAGCTTTCAGGTTAATTGGTCCCAGCTATCGGATTAATTAGTCACAACTATCAGGTTAATTGATGACGATAAAAATCACATAATTTCTACATCATCCAAAAAGCAGTAGCTATCAGGTTAATTATTCCCAGTTGTCAGATTAATTAGTCAACCCTACCAGGTTAATCGACGACCGTAAAATGACCAATCTGGTTGTTTGATGATTGTCAAATTCCCCAGTGCCTAGCTTCCAAATTCCCAATGCCTAGATACCAAATTTTTATTGCCTACCTACCAAACAAGTTATGGATGCTAATTGCCGGACTTCAAATTCTCCATTTATCCTCCAAAAATTGAAGACACACGCTACTAAAAAATCACTCAGATATTTCACATGCAAAAATCCTACGAGTATCTCAACCGAAAATGAAGAGATAAAAAAGTCCAACAGATCGAGATGGAGGTGAGGAAAAATTCATGCAAGCATCGCGCCGGCCGCTGCACACTTCCATCTGCTCGGCGGCAACGGCCTCCTTGCGCTTGCCGACTGCTCCTCACCCTGGCCGACGGTAGCCTCCCCGCTCCCTGCTCAGCGGCGCTCTCTTTGCAGCGTGCTCGGCGAGCTCCGTGCTCAGCGACGGCCGGCTCGCGCTTGTCGGCTGCGGCCTCCTTCCCGTCCTTTCCGATGGCGGCCTTCTCGCGCTCGTCGAAGACAGCCTCCTCGCGCTTGCCGGCAGAGGCACCCCCTCACCCTTGCCGACGGCGGCCTCCTCGTGCTCGTGGGAGACAGCCTCCTCCTCGCCCTTGCCGACGGCGGCCTCCTCACGCTCGTCGGAGGCGGCCTCCACGCGCTTGCCGGCAGCAGCCTCGTCCTCGACCCTTGCCGACGGCGGCCTCCTCGCGCTCGTCGGAGGCGGCCTCCACGCGCTTGCCGGCGGCAGCCTCGTCCTCGACCCTTGCCGATGGCAGCCTCCTTGCGCTCGTCGGAGGCAGCCTACCCGCTCCACGCTCCGCGGCGCTCTCTTCACGGCATGTCGTCAGCGGCACCCACCGCGCTATGTGCTCAGCAGCGCCGGCCTCCCTCGAAAGCACGCTCGGCGGCAGCCTGCGCCTCATGCTCGTCAACTATGGACACTCCCATGGCCTTTAGAGGGGAGAGAGAACGAGTGGACAGAAGGAGCCCATGAGAGCATAAGAGCAAGGTTAATAGTATAGCCGGCTGTTGCTATAAGGTAGTACCATGTCATTTATAGCCAAACTAATAGTCAACACATATAATAGTTAGCTATAGAAAAGTACTACTCCCTCCGTTCACATATACTTTGCGTTCTAGCCAAATTACAGATACCAAGGCAAGCAACGGATGAGCTACTTTTGAGCATGGATGGACTAATTTGCCCTATGCTGCAGTCCCACCTCCATGCTTACCATAAATACGTGCATGCACAGTCAGCCGTGAAGTCCATGCATGGATTACATCCCATCGCCTCGGCTCCAAAGCAAATTAATGCATGGCGATACCAGTCTGGGGGTATATTCGGAAGTCAAGTGCAAACGCAAAGTAAATGGGGAAATTTTAAAAAAGCTAGAACGCAAAGTATATGTGAACAGAGGGAGTACTTCATGAATGCACGGCCCACTTTACACTCTCACAAGCTGCCTAAGAGCACGTGCTGCAGCTGGCTCTTGCATGAGAGCCCGCTTCCCTTCTCTCTCCTCTTCTCTCTCATCCAACTAAGCAAGAATATATTATTCAAATCCTTATAGCCCGCTTACGTGGCCTTATTAGACTTGCTCTCAGAGATGAGGAATAAAAAGATAAGTAGTAGTTGGAGCGAGGCAAGTTGGTTTTTCGTGAATCATTGCACACCACCACACGGAAGAGAAACGTGTGCGGCACCTCTCAATAGAATTCTCCAAGAAAGAAAAGGCTCCTCTACACGGGAGTAGCCACAACCTGACAGACTCCCACAAGCCAAACACAGGTAACCAAAAACGAAAAACGAGACGATAGAGTATAACTACAATGACATGACCGACGTGTTGTCAGCCGTTATAAGTTAAGTTAATGTTAATGTTATGATCAAGAAAATTGGAAAAAATGAAAGCAAAGCCAAAACCGCACCAAACAGCAGGGCTCAAGGAACGATAAAGTTTTTGATTATCACTCCCAGAGCTGGTCACGAGCAGTAAACAGGGGATCAACTGGACAATCTTCATCATCCTGTCTTCAAAGCATCTCTGTCCTTTTCTTCACAGGAACTTTTAAGCCACAACCGTCAGCATCATTCCTCCATATCATCAGTATATTCAGCAGCATCGCTGATTTAAAGATTGGAGGATTGGGCTGCATCATGAGCCCTGACAACAACCTCTTAAATCCTAGCAGAGCTCCCTATTTCAACTTTTTCCTGACTCCCTCCACCTAATGACCTGCCCAATACCGAAGAAAAGCACACATATAACATATAAGATCCACCGACGAGAGATATTTTTTCTCTCAAAACAAGCACAATTTCGAGTTTTCCAGATTGCCCAACAGAAGACAACAATCCCCACTATATGCACATTAGTCACTAAGGGTAAATATTTTGAAATCCACCAAAAGTACTGAGTGAAATAGGTTGGCCTAGTCAGGATTCCTAAAGAAGAACCATAAAACCCCACATATAAATTGCCGCAGGGTACTCAAAGAACATGCGAGACAAACTCATTTGCAGGACACAACCTACATGAGAAATCCCCCACCCATTTTTGTTTTTTCATGTTATCTTTGGTGGCAATGGCATCATGCCAAATTAACTAGAGCTAGATTTTGATCTTAAGTAGAATCTTGGTTTCCCAAAGTTGACTGAAAGATCGTCTATCAATCCCATCAAACGATAGTCTAATGTACATGGATTTGGCAGTGAAGTTTCCTGATTTAGTAAATCTCCATTTGGGTCGATATGGCTCATCACCTAGAGCCACAGTCTGTATGCAAAAGATTTCTAAGTTGATTCAATTGCTATTTGGAAAGTAAGTTAGGATAATATAGTTGGTGCTTTCATGGCAATGCGAAGGCATAGAGTAGAGCCATAATTTTCTAGTGAAGTTATGTTTTATTCATGTACGACTATTTAATCTTCCAAACTATTTGTATCGCTATTTTCGCTAACTTCAAACATATTTGGTGAGCTATAATATTGCAAGATTTGGTTTTGTTATTTGCATTGTTGTTTTTGGTAAGATTTTGTGTTATACGTGATGCCGAGATTTTTTGTTATGGAGTGTGCACAACCTTCGAAAATTTCCTGGCTTCAGCCACTTCTTGACGGGCTCTCCCTCCCTTATACTAGGTCTCCTGAAAAGTGACCGCAACCGCAGTGCAAGTTGACAACAAAAACGGTTCTTTGGAGTTCCCAGAGAGCCACAACAACATGTGATGTTTGCATGCTCAATTAATTTGTTTGTGTTTTGGTCTCAGAGATTGGAGATTGGCAACAATGTTTCACCATATAACGCAATAGTAATACGGACTAGCCGGATCATATGACTAGATCATAGGGTTGTTGACAGAAATGCACCCGAAAATAGTAATGTGTATGCCCTCTGTTTAAACTAGAGTAAATCTCACAAAACCACAACTATTTGGAGATAGGGTTTCACAAAACCACAACTATTGGAGATAGTGTTTCACAAAACCACAAATGAATAAGAAAACCACATTTTTTGGGCGTAATTATTTCATATAACCCAAATCTTACGATTTAGAATTTTGACACCTTAAAGTAGTTTTCTATAGACCGAACCAGAACTGGACCAACCTTGAAATAGTTTATTTTTTGCATTTAGTAACATTTGAACAAAATAACTTTTTAGAAATATGTGAAAATTCGAGAAGTACAATAAAAGTACACAAACGGAAATAACTATTGTGATTTTCCACATATAAAAAATTCAAGTATTATTAAATTTTGGCTAGGAAAAATGAGCTAGAAGATTCCAATTCACTTAGGCCACGTAGTTTAAATAGTGAATATTTTGAAAAGAAAGTATGATTTTTAAACATTTTTATCAAAAAATTGCTAAAAACATGCAAAAGCTCTGTTCGGTCCACGTACGGTCCCGTCCCCTTTCATCACAAACAAAACAATATATAACCACATCCTTTGCTACATAGCACATTACTAGTGGGCTCGAGTTATTAGAAAAGTGTCAGGCTTATAAAATTGCGAGATTTGGATTCTCTCAAACAATATATCGTGAAAGTTGTGAAAGTGCATGGTTGATCCCATGCATGGTTTTGGTAATTAATGACAATCTCTATGGACTAATGTTTGTATTGAGCTATATTTATAGGTGTGTCCATTTGAGTTGCTTGATCTCCATTTGTTGGGGTCAAGACTAAGGGAAGAAAAGTTTGTGTTGATCAAGGCTTTGTGCGGGTTGATCATCACTCAAGGCCAAGTGAAGATATGCCGAAGAGTGCGTCTCCCATCTTGGTGTATGGGGGAGGATCATGTGAATCTTCACCGAAGTACAATCGAGGAAGCTGGTGCGTCTTGAGGAGATGAAGATCATCTTCATCAACCTCAAGTGGATTAATGCGCAAGGCAAAGGTATGATCTTGATAGGGTTTCTATTTTACCGATTTCATATTGTTTAGTGAGAGACCGGATTATAGGATAGATAACCGTTCTATCAAGAAGGGCTCTCGACCGAATATCGTGATCGTATCATCATAGAGAGCACAAACCTTTGCATCAATGCAATCATCTCTATTGGTTCTTATTTGCATCTTATCATGGTGTGATCTTGGTGCTTGTCGTGCTCGTCATGACAAGGCTAAGTTCACCGAAAATGGTTTTCATATGCGTCGTCTATTGCGTTTTCGGTATTGGAGATTTCGTCGGTTCATCCGTGCGGAAGATTTATCTCTTCCATTTCTTTGCAAAATCTCCATTGCTTGTTTGCCTTTTCCAAGGGTAGCTTTTGTCGTCCCCTTTCCAACAAAATTGGTTTCACGTTGTTCGGACTTCAATTGCAAAAGATACGGCATTTCCGGTTTTCAAAAAGGAGGTTTTCCCGGCGTGTCCCTTTTAGAGAGGTCAAACTCTCTCCTTATGATTTCCTCCTCACATGATGGACAATGATGTTTACTGCATGATCTTGTAGAGCTTTTCGTTGCGAGTCTAACGAGCCCAAGATCATCAAAAACGGAGTCCGGATGCAAAAGATATGCCCGTTTTCGTATTGCAGTTTCTGCTGGTTTTCTGTGGGGCGGAAGATCCGGCCCTGACACCGGAATATCCGGCCCATATTTTCATCAGAGCTTTTTTGTCTAAGTCTTTTTGGCTTTTCTCTCTGGAGGGGGTCCGGAATTTTTGCCTCGGAAGTTTCCTCGGAAATTTCCGGGGGTCCGGAATATCCGGCCCAAGGAAAATTTGGCTAAGTCTTTTTCGCGTTTTTTCTCGGGTGGGGGTCCGGAACTTTGCACCGGAGGTTTGCTCCGGAAATTTCTGGGGCACCGGAAATTCCGGTGTAAGCTCCGGAATATCCGGCCCCTGGCCGGAAGTTCTGGCCCTTTAACCCGGAATTTCCGGCCCCTCGTTTTTCCAACAGCTAGTTTTTGGGGGAGGCTATAAATAGCCCCCTTCTTCCCTAAGAGCTGGCTGCTCACTCTTTGCTCAGCTCTCTTTCTCTCTCTTCCATTTTTGCAAACTTGTGAGCTTGATTCCTCTCAATCCCTCCGATGATTCTTGCCCAAATTTAGGGATTCAAGAGAGGAGATCTAGATCTACCACTCCACCAATCAAAATCTCCTCTAAGTGAGGGAACTAGTGGATCTAGATTTTGGGGTTGCTTTGTGTTCATCCCCTTTGTTCTTCCTCTCTTATTCCCCTCAAAGCATTTGTTGCTTGGTTGGAATTTGAGAGTGAAGGATTTTGACCACTTTGTGTGTTCTTGCCTCTTGCATTTGTTGCATCGGGTTGCTCTCCCTATGGTGATACGTGAAGATCGATGTTGAGAAGCTTGTTACTCTTGGGTGCATTGTGTTCCCAAGAGCTTGTTTCCTCTTAGGTGCATTGTGTACCCTAGACGGTTTGGAGGTGCCGTGAAGACTTCGAGTTGTGAAGCTTCGGCACGAGTTTGGGAGCCCCCAATTGAGTTGTGGGTGTGTGCCCCAAGAAAGTTGTAAAAAGGGCTCCGGAATCCGCCTCGAAGGATTCCGATAGTGGAAGGTGAACCAATCCCTTGGGTGAGGTTCATCGGAGAATAGGGTGAGGCCGTTGTGGCATCTTGAGTATGCCTCTTGTGGCGAGCTCACACCCCTCCAACGAGACGTACCCACTTAACAAGGGGAACTCGGGAATACATCCTCGTCTCCGCATGCCTCGGTTATTTCTTTACCCGAGCTTTTACTTATGCAATTTACTTTGTGATAGCCTTCGTGCTTGAAGTTTATATCTTGCTACCCCTTGTGGCTTAAATTGCTTAGCATAAGTTGTTGGTGCACATAGGTGAGCCTAGTAATTAGGTTGTTGGCTTGTTAATTTAAACACATAGTTTTATTCCGCAATTATCAAGCCCCTAATTAGAAAAAGTTTTAATCGCCTATTCACCCCCCCTCTAGGCGACATCCGGGACATCGTTTGTTCTTTCAATTGGTATCAGAGCCTCGTCTCTCTTGTTTGGCTTTACCGCCTAGAGAGTAAAGATTTCGTCTAGGGATTTAGTGCACAATTCCATGTTTATATTCAATGGCACAAATTTTAATGTTTGGAAAATTCATATGCTTAGTCACTTACAGGTCTTGGACCCCAATATTGAGCGTATCTTAGATATAGGTTTTTCTCCTCCGAAGGATTATGAAAGTACGACTTTAGAGGATGAGAAAAACTTATATCTAGATGCTCTAGCTTCTAATGAGTTTTGCAAATTTGTTAGTGTTGTAGTTTTCGAGTCAATCATGCCTCTCCGGGATGCTCATGAGCTATGGACCAAGCTTCAAGATAAATATGGAGTGTCCAACTCTATTGAGGATGATTGCTCTCCCTCCACCTCCGGCCGTGACGAGTTCTCGTCTTCGTCTACTTCACCAAAATGTGGTAAGCCACAATCCAATGTAATGGTGAGTAGTGATGGGTTATGCACTATGGATATTGAGATCATTGTTGATGATCATTCATCTCTATCTCGTTGCATTGCTTCATCTTTGGACCTAAACACACATAGCACTATAAATGATTTACATGCTAGTGTTGATAGTCCTTTCATATCATCTAAAACTTTCTTGGATGAATCTCTTTATGATATGCTTGCTTTATCTTGTTGCCTTGATAAAAATTATTGTGTTCCCTCTAACTCTTGCATGATTAATAATGTTGAGGAAACCCAATTTGCTATGCAACAAGATGTGAACTTGAGTAGTTCAAAAATTAATTGTTCCTCTTCATCCACCCATCATTGCCTTATGCTAAATCTTCTTCTAGCAATGATAATAGTAATGATAATAATGATGAAGAAGATGATGAGGAAAATAATGATGCCCTCCTTCATGATAAAGGTGTAATGATTCTTAAGGCTCTTTCAAAAAATAAAAATGCTTGTGATAACCTCTATGAAATCATGAGCGCCCTTGTTGAGCACGGGGAAACCATTGAGGCTTTGGAAGCTAGCCTTGAAGAAAAGGGTAAGATTGAAAGGGATACTGCTATGGAGAAGGCTTCGCTAGAAGATGCTCTTGAGGAAGAGCGAGAGACTCGGGCTTCTCTTCAGGAGAAACTAGAAAATATTGAGGAGTCTCAAAATGAAATAATTGCTAAAATCATTAAAGAACGTGACCATGCTCATGCTAAATATAAGGTCACGAAAAATGAAAATGCTAGATTAAATGAAGAGCTTGCTAAGATTTCTTCTTCCATCCCTAATGTCAATGATGCTTGTGCTACTAACTCAATTTCTTGTGAAGCATCTATGCCGAAGGAGAATGTTGAGCTAAGGTCTCAACTTGAGTTGCTAACTAGCAAGTATAGGGAGTTGGAAGAAAGTCATAAAAAGCTATCTAGCTCTAATGATGATCTTCTAGCATCCTATGCTAGTCTAAAGTTAGCTCATGAGGCTATCACTACCAAGGTAACATCTTGTGAGCCTCATGTGGATAATAACACAACCATAACTAAAAATTCTATATTGCCATGTGCTAGTCCTAGTAGTTCATCCACTAAAAATGTTGCTATATCTTGTGATGAATTACTTGCTTTGCCTTGTTGTCATAACAATGAAGCCTCTACTTCCTCTAGTGCTTTTGTTGCCACTAACCATGTAGAGGAAATAAAAGACCTCAAGGCCCAAGCTAAGCGTCATGAAGGGATGTAACATCCCAATTTTTCAAAAATGCATAAGCATGCATTCATTCATAAGCATCATGTTTTATTGCATATAAAAATCTATGCTTTGAACCTTTAAAAATATTTTTGGTTTAAATATTTTGTTTTGACATAATAGGGTGCTAAGCAACCCTTGTCACTAAACCAATTTTTTCCTCTTTATTTAATTGAAAACTTTGTGCCAATGTGTTCTATATAGAACAAGCTTTTCAAAAAGTATTTATTCAATTTTTTCTAACTTGTTTTGACTCTATTTTGTTAGTTTTTGGAAAAACAGAAAATAGAAAAGAGAAGAACAAAAAAAAAGGAAAACCAACCGATCCGGCCGAGGCAGCCCACCCCGGCCCAGGATCGTGCGCCGCACCAGCCCAGCTCGCCCCGCGCCCTCTCCTTCTCCTCTCTCTCTGACCGCCGGGCCCCGCACGTCAGCCCGCGTCGGCGTGACGTCGCCCATCTTCCCCAAATCGCGCCCACGGAAACTGCCGCCGTCCGCCGCCTTGATTGCGGGCGTTTCCCTTCTCGCCATCAACGCCGCGACCGCCTACTTAAGCTCCTCCCCTCCCTCTATCACCTCCCCCTCGAACCCTAGCAGGCCCGCCGCCAGGCTGCCGGATCGGGAGCTCGCATCGCCGCCACCCGCCGCCGGTAAGCGCGCACGCCGCGGCCACTCCGACGACTCCCCGCCCTCCCCCTGCCCTCTATCTCCCTCCCCTCTCCCTTCTCTTCCTTTTTGACACCTTTTGGTGCTCATTCTCTCGCCAGGACGACGGATCCTTCCACCGCCGCCTCGGACCGCCGCTGGCCGCAACTCCGGCGACCGATTCCGGGAAGAAGAAGAGGAGCCGAAGCCCACCGCTGCGCCACCGAGTCCGCCTCGCCGCCGCCGTCACCGAGGTAGGACGAATTCGTCCCGGGAAGCCGCCGTATGCCGGGAACGCACTCGCCGCCGTGTCGCCGCCGTGGCCACCGTGCTCCGGTGACCTAGCACCACCGGGCACGGATGGATCTAACGGGGACCGTTGGATCTCGATCCAACGGTTCTTTTTCTTCTCCTGTACCGAATCGGTACGGGCCAATAGGATAGGGCCATGTGGCCGCCGAGTCAGCGCCCAGTCAGCAGCCCAGTCAGCGGCTGATTTGTAATTCCCAGAAAATGAATAAAATCCCAGATTTTTTGTGCAATCTTGTAAAATTCATATCTTCTGATCCACTTATCCAAAAATTGCAAACTTTATATCAAAATGCTTGGAAAAATGTTTTCTATCCAGTGGTGTGTTCAAATTGCACCTTTGCATCATGCATTTAAATGATTTTCACAGAATCCTAAAATAAGGTATTCTAGCCTATAAATTACTTTCTAAATTAATAAACACTATAAAAATTGTGATCATGAGCATCATGCATATGTTAGACAACAGAAACTTTAATATAATCTTATTTCCTTAAATTGTGGAGTGTTAGCTTGCATTTCATGCATTCATATTATTTTTTTGTATTGCCATTATATTGCTTGTTGTATTGAATTGGTGTTTGTTTGTTGTCTGAATAGATTGTGAGGAGTGCAGGACGTACTGTGAGTGCTGCGACAACCCGATCAACGATCAAGGCAAGTGTATACACAATGCTCATGAAGGACCTATTATTTTGTTATTGCATTATAGATTATCTTAATTGTTGCATGATAGGTTTACTACTGTTTTAATTATGCTGTGCAAGCCTATTAGATCTTTTCCTGTTGACTAGGCACCTATATTAATTTAGTAGAAATGCTTGCTGCAAATGTGAAAGTTTTGATGTAGTAAGCTAAGTGAAAATTCTACTAAATTAATGAACCACCTGGGTGGAATTGGATGGCTTCGGATGTTTAAAGTTGAGTGGCTGCTCAGGCACATTTTTATGGTGTGAACCTGAGTATGTGCACTTGTGGATGGCCACCCAGGGTATTGAGATTCGATGTCACTCCATGTTTAGTTGCTTCCAGTGCAGCCACTAGTCATATGGGCTCTGTCTTGACTAAGTAAGTAGCATGGAACCAGCCCGGTTTGACAAGCAGATGTAGGGGTTGTAGGTTGGAACGGGTCAAGCCAGTAGTGGTTGGGAAAGTGCTTCAGAAAGGTCTCGTCTTGGTCTTCTCCTTTCCTTTTCACTAAATGTGGGTTAAGGATAGAATGGGTTGATCGAGTCTAGTGGGGAAAGTGTCACAAACTCTCGAGAGTAATAAAACTATGATCATAGCCGTGTCCCCGGTTACGGACAATTTTGAGTAGCTAAGTAAGGAAGTTGTCGGAGGATCTCTTCATTCCAATTTCATAATAAAATGTGATGGGTGAACACGGGTATATGAGACCTTGGATGCGTTCCATGGGTGTGTCTCATATTGTAAAGTTGAGAATAAAATGTTTGTGAAAAGTAGGACAAAATTGGCTTTATGCAATAGCCCTCAACCCCACCAGCCAGATAAGCATGTAGTATTAGTCTTGCCATTTTATAATCCACCATAGTATTCACTTGCCGGCCTGTTACAAGGTTTTGACCCAAATTCCCTGGGCTGCAACGTTAAATGTTGCAAGCTACTACGACGATGAGTGAGACGTGTCTTCGAGCTTACAACCAACATGATCGCCAGTGGCTCATGGAGATGAAGGAGCTCTGTGCTATTATATTGCTGTGTGTTGAACTCTGAATAAATTGTTGAACTCTTTACTCTTTTAAGGCTAGCTTCGGCTATGCAAAGTTGTAAGGAATTATTTTACTCCTGGATCATTCGAATCGCGTTGTAATAATATTTGACATTGATGCATGATATTACATCTTTTGTGAGTTGCTATCCATACTCGATCCAGGGAATAGCATATTTCACAATGTGGCCTTGCTTTTCTAAGCGAGGGCGCCATAAGGGAAGAGTGCACTTGACAACATGTTGAGTGTGCAACAATCCCCGAATGACAAGAGTGGAATTGGATTCAACTCCAACAACAAGACCAAGTCCAAGGTTGAGAAGAAGAAAAAGGGCCAAGTTCAAATCAAGAATCCGGCCAAGATCACTTGCTTCAAGTGCAAGCTTGAAGGGCACCACGTTCGGGATTGCCCAATGAAGAAGAAGAAGTCTCTTAGTGAGAAGCAACTAGGGAAGCGGCCTCTTGTTCAATCTCATGCTCAACCACGAGTTGAACAAAGGCCACCTCCTAAGAAGACTCAAGTTATTGCTCCTCAAGTTGAGGAGCCTATTAAGAAGAAAGAGAAGAGTCGATGTTGCTACCTTTGCCGTTGCAAGGGTCACTTTGCTTCTTCATGCACCGTCGGTAACCTATCCAACCCCATCTTAATTGATGATGAGTATTCACTTAGAAAGGATAGAGTTGGCAATGTGAAAGGATCGATGAGGTTAACTAGAGGGGGGGGGGGTGAATAGGTTAACTACAAATTTTACTTCTTTTTCGTTTTAAAAGGATATTGCTCAAATATAAGTTTTCTAGAATATGCAACTAGGTGAACAAACTTATATGATGAGCAAAAGTTCACTAGTACAAGATATAGATATAGTAAGCTAGTGATAACAAGTAAAGGTAAGTGAAAAGATAAACAACAAGATGACACGAAGATTTATCCCGAAGTTCACTTCACAATGGAAGCTAATCTTCGTTGGAGCGGCGCGGTGTTCACCAAAGTGAAACACCGGGTAGCCTTGATATGGCACACCGTATCTCCGTTGTGACTTACCACCGATGTGGCGAGGCACTTGTCACTATGTTGCCGTTAAGGTCGACAACTAGAACCTTTACAAGGATGAAGCTCACTCCACAAGTTGGAGGGTCTCCATCAAATGCACCGAGCCGCCAAGACTCGATGCTCAAGGCCGGGGCACACACCACAACTCAATTGGTGGCTCCCGGCAATGTCTTCTTAGCTCCCAAAGCTCCGAAAGACAACAAGCTCTTAGGGTTCCAATGAACACCAAGAGTAACAAGCCCCCTCTCACAAATCAAGGGGGAAAACGAATCGGTTTGGTAGAGATTGTAGATCAAGAGGTTCTCTCCCAACTCACCAAGTATCAAAGAGATTGATTGGCTAATAAGAGAGATCTATGTGAATTGAGGTGGTCTAAAATGGTAGAGCTTCAACTTCTTGCATTTTGATAGACAAGTGACCAAGGTAGAAGAAGAAGCCCTTAAATAGGTGGTCGCACAAATACAACCGTTGGAGTAGAGGCACGAGACCAGCCGTGGGGCCGGCCATGCCGGAGCAGTGGCCGGGGGGAGGCCGGCCATCCCAGCGTGACCGCAGACACCAGCCCGGCCATGGCCCGGCCATCATGGCCGGCCGAGTAACCGAGCCGGCCCGGCCATGGACCGGCCATGCCGGGGAAGTGGCTGGCCAAGCTCAGCGTGACAGGACCCAGCAGCCCGGCCATGGTCCGGCCATCATGGCCGGCCGAGTAACCGAGCCGGCCCGGCCATGGGCCGGCCATGCCGGGGAAGTGGCCGGCCAAGCTTCTTCTTCTCCCCCTTTAACTCTTGCTCAAACATCCTGATAAACTCCTTTTGTCGATGTTTCATCGTTTTAACCTAACTACACATCTTGAATAAAGGGGGTTAAATATCATTGTGTTGTCATCAAGCATCAAAACGTACTTAGGAGATGAGATGTTCTTTCAATCTCCCCCTTTTTGATGTTTGATGACAACACAAGAATTTGCATGATATATATATATATGAATATGAGAGTGACCAATGATGGTTAGTGATTTACAAAAATTAGACGAGCTCCCCCTCAATGTGTGCACACCAACAAGAGACATGAGCTCCCCCTAACTTTTGCAATTCACACATCTTTTATACCAAGACAAATAGCTCTCAACATCATTGAGTACACATATAACTATAACATAATCATCATGTACTCAACTAACACATTAGTAATACGGATAGTGATAAGAATGGCTCACCAAAGTCTTGACGTAGAGATAATAAATGGCATCAATTGACTACACATATAACAAGGTCTTGACATAGAGATGATAGCCGAAGATAACATAGTCTTACACATAGAGTAGATAGCCAAGTTCACAAGCCAAGTTCACAAGATGAAATCTAAATTAAAGTTCACTTGAAACACACGAGATAGAAGCAAATGGAAGAAGCAGCAAATGGAAGAAGCAATGATGATGCAGAAACCCCCCATATGCAAATTCCTGTTGACAACCTAATATTTCTCCCCCTTTGGCATCAAGACACCAAAAAGAGAGAGAAAACTAATCTAAGCGTTACCCGAAGACGGCCACTCGTTGAACCAATCAACCATGGTCTCATTCTCAAGGTCAGGAAGCTCGACATCATCACCACCATAGAGATACTGAGTGTTGATCACGGGGGGCGCTGTGCTAGAACTGGGTCCATCTGACGGATTGACATTGGGGCTAACATTGGAATTAGCAGGAACAGGTGGCAGAAACCAATTTGAGTGTGCAGAAACCCATGTCTCCTCAGGAGTGATCTCACCCTCAGATCCACTGGCAAACTCCATGTTCATGTGCCTTGCCATCAATTTCTGGTTATTACGAATGATCTTGTTGTTTCGATGAGCCTCATAAGTCCGTTTTTGCATATCAATCCCAAAGCAATTCGGATTTTTGAAGATAGATTTCCATGTTGTTTTGGGTGCACTGGAAGGTTGAGCTGAGCTTGTACCTTCATCATGAGGAGAGGGCTTAGAGCGCTTGGCCGGAGGAGGATCATCATCACCATGAATATTCATATTGAGGGGCTTGTGAGCAATCAAAGGATAAATCGAAGACCTAGTGGCGCCACACTTGTTCTCAATGAGAAGCTGAAGATAGGGAGCATAGATGGGAACCCTCCTTTTGAGAACACATAGACGCATCTCACTGAGCATGTAGTGCATCATATCAAGTTTGACACCCTGTTCTTTCTTGATTTCCAAGTGAAAGAGAAGATTGATCAACCAGCCACGAACCAAATTCCGTTCCCCATACTTGACATGAATTGTATGACGGAGAATCCTGTGGAGGACATAATACTTGGGTGACATGAAGGTGACATTGGGAGCATGACATATACCTTCGGCCTCCGTATCATAACAGTGATAAAGATGAGGCTTGGCTGACAACTGACGTTGACCCGGTTCATGAATGCGGAAGTATCTAGAATCAGAGGGATCAATGACAGGGAATTCCAACAAGCGAGCGAAGTCAGCTAGTGTAGCCTGACAAACAGTGGTGGCACTCATCCAGGTCATAGTATTGGCAGTATCGGAGTGAAAGTATATTGTGGCAAAGAACTCCTTGATGAGCTCGGGATTGTAGTCCTTCTTACGACCCATGAGCCTATGAAGATTGTGGAATTCCAGGATTTCCATTGTCTCCGGATAGTGTTGACGAACCCATTCCACATCAAGGAACTGTTGAGGCACATAGGTATTTTCCTTCCGGTTGATGACTTGATGCATCTTGCAATAGAACCGAGGATCCGAGGAGGTACGGTCATAAATATAGGGATTAAAACCTAGACGGTCCCGTTGGAAGTCCTTTTCCGGAAGAGTGTTCCAATCACTGTGCACAGGCTCAACCTTGTTGGTGACAATGCGCTGAGACGGACCGGCAGTTTTGTTGCCACTGACTTTCTTAGGGCGCCGAGCCCGCAGACGCTGATTGATAGGAACATTGTCGGAATCTGTGAAATTAGAGCATAGGGACGAGCATGGTGGATAAGTGCACATAAACACATACGGATGTGAAAGACTGGGCATAGAGATATACAATGAATACAAAGTGGTGATAACGAGATTTCCTATGAGAGAATTGACACCAAGGCATTCGTTCTAGAATCACTAAGCAATAGAATAAAAATTTTGGAATCGGTGATAACTAAATTTCTTTAGGAGAGTGGACACCAAAATATTGAACACTAAGGTCACTACGTGGTAAATAAAAATAACATTGCATAGAGATACAACATGAGAACAAATTGATGATAACTAATTTTCCTATGAGGGAATCGACACCAAAGCATTCATATTAATATCTCTAAGTTAGGACAATGAATATTAGCCACGAAATTAGCATATGCACATAAGTATGTTTATGAGAAAACTTAAGACAACCAAACCCACACGGCTAAGAGATATATGATCTACACAAGATGAGGGAGAGGACACAACTATACCCGAGTCGGAAGCCATCCTTGCCCAAGGTGATTCTTGGATGGAGGGGAGAGATAGAGGCCTCTCACCACCACCAAGAACTTGGAAGATCTCCAAATCCCCACACCAATGGAGGAAATCACTTGGATGGAGAGGAAGATCGGGCCGAGGGGTTTGAGTTTGGTTAACGGATAGTGAAGGGGATGGCTAAACTTGAGTGGGATGGGTGGAGGTAGATCTTGGGAGGCCTCTCATGGTGGTTGACATGAGATGGGGAAGAAGGGAGAAAAGAAAGAGAAGCCGAAAAGAAAAACTGGGTTTGGAGGAAAAAGGGAAGAGGGAGGGACGCATGACCAGGCAGTGGCCGGGCTGGCCGGCCATGATGGCCGGGACACGACCCGAGAGGGGCCGGCCACGGAGCCGGCCAGGCCGGGACGGATGGCCGGGCAGGACAAGCCATCCAGCCTAGAGGGGCCGGCCATCGAGCCGGCCATGATGGCCGGGGCGCGACCCGAGAGGGGCCGGCCAGAGTGCCGGCCAGACCGGGGAATGGCTGGGCAGCCAATCCCAGGCGCCCTGACCTCTAATTTTTTTTCTTCACAACTTGAATTCGAATATTTGGCTCAAATGTATCTTTTTCACTTTTGTCCAGAAAATCATGGTTATGTGCTTGAGATGAAATACGAGAGAGAGGTATAACGATGTATGATATGACAATGATTAGGATGATTTCATCACACATCCAATGGGAAAATCGAAATCAACAAGTAGGAACATTGGATGTGATATGAAAGTGAAACTTGTACAATAAAACGAAGGCATCGACTATTTCGAAAAGATTTATTAAACCAACTCCTTATACAAGGAGGTCGGTGGCCGAAGCCACCATGTATGAGTATGCTTGACATGGCACCGCGAAGATATATCTTGGGTCCAACAATCAAAACTCATCTTTTAAGCATATTTTGTCACATGAGTAACTATATTGCAAGATTTGTCTATTTGCGCATAATAGGAGTAGTGTTGACACATGAATTGTGCTACACTCCCCCTATGTCCATGCCAACATCTAGAATCCAAATAAGAGTCTAGTAGAGGTGTGTATGCAAGATTTCCAATCAACTAAAATTGCTTGCACATACGACATTTATTTGTCCCCTCAATTCCTTGAATCTCTTCTCATCAAGTGGCTTTGTGAATATATCGGCGAGTTGATCTTTGGTATTGATATATGAGAGTGAGATATCTCCATTTGCCACATGATCACGGATAAAATGATACCGTATTTCAATATGCTTTGTCTTGCCATGGAGCACGGGATTGTGAGCAATTCTTATAGCACTTTCATTATCACATAAAAGAGGCAATGTCTTTTTCTTAATTCCGAAATCCTCAAGACATTGTCTCATCCATAATAATTGGGAGCAACAACTTGCGGCGGCAATATACTCGGCTTCCGCAGAGGAAGTGGATATGCAATTTTGTTTCTTCGAAGACCAACACACAAGTGATCTACCAAGAAATTGGCAAGCACCCGAGGTTGATTTCCTAGTCACTTTGTCACCGGCCCAATCCGCATCCGAATACCCCACAAGATCAAAGCTTGTATTTGAAGGATACCAAAGGCCATGATTAGAGGTATCCACCAAGTACCTAAGAATTCTTTTGATGGCGGTCATATGGCTTTTCTTAGGTTAGATTGAAATCTTGCGCACAAACCCACACTAAACATGATATCCGGTCTAGATGCACAAAGATAAAGCAAAGAACCAATCATAGAACGATAAAGCTTTTGGTCAACCGGAATACCTTCGTGATCTAGTGTTAGATTCACGTTTGTTGCCATTGGAAATCTCAATGGGCTTGCATTTGACATATCAAACTTCTTGAGCATATCTTGAATATATTTAGCTTGGCAAATAAAGGTTCCTTCGTCATATTGCTCAATTTCAAAACCAAGGAAGAACTTTAATTCGCCCATCATAGACATCTCAAATTCACTTGTCATTAGCTTAGCAAATTGTTCTACAAAAGAGACATTAGTAGAACCAAATATAATATCATCAACATATACTTGGCATACAAAGAATTCTCCATTTACACTCTTGGTGAAGAGTGTGGGATCGATTACCCCAAGTGCAAAACCACGGTCTACTAGGAACTCCTTTAAGTGATCGTACCAAGCACGTGGGGCTTGTTTGAGGCCATACAAAGCCTTGTGGAGTAAGTAGACATGGTTAGGACACTTGGGATCTTCGAACCCCGGAGGTTGTTTAACATATACCATCTCATTAAGTGGACCATTTAGAAATGCACTTTTAACATCCATTTGATATAAAGTGAATTTATAACTAGAAGCAAATGCAAGCAATATACGAATGGATTCAAGTCTAGCTACGAGAGCGAAAGTTTCACCGTAGTCAAGTCCTTCGACTTGAGAGTAACCTTGAGCAACCAAACGAACTTTGTTGCGAATCACTTGTCCATGATTATCTTGCTTGTTCTTGAACACCCATTTGGTTCCAATCACATTATGGTTCTTGGGTCTTTCCACTAGGGACCATACTTTGTTTCTCTCAAAGTTATGGAGCTCTTCGTGCATAGCATGAACCCAATCTTCATCTTCAAGAGCTTCATACACCTTGGTAGGTTCAAAATGTGATATATGAGCGTGAACGCCACAAAAGAGTAATAGTTGCCTCCGAGTGGACACACTCCTTCCAAGACCACCAATGATGTTCTTTTGATAGAGAGATTTTTGATGTAATGCCACGGCCTTGCTAGCCACTCGACGAGCAAGAGCATCTGAGGGTCTCTCATTAGGAGGTGCATCTTCATCATCTCCTTCATCTTGATTTTGATTAATCCGAGAGTGGGTTGGAGTTCTTGGTGAGAGATCACCAAAATCTTGACCACCATTATCATTGGGTGAATCTTGATCATTATCATGATGGTTGGTATCATCTTGTAGATCTTGAGCTTGTTCTTGGTTTGCCGCTTGATCGATGGTTGATGTAGAGGGCTCCACTTGCGTCGAGCTTGAGTCCAACTCCGTTGCCACAAGGGGTTCCTCAATGGGTATAAGGGGACCTATACCAATTCTTCCTATGGCGATGGAGGAGGGCTCATCACCTACATCATCAAGATCAACTTGCCCCACTTGGGAGCCATTATCCTCATGGAACACCACATTCATAGATTCTTCAACACACCCGGTGGATATGTTGTAGACTCTATAAGTGTGGGAATCCTTGGCGTAACCAACAAATATGCCTTCAAAAGTTCTAGGCTCAAATTTAGGCAATTTAGAACCTTTAATGTAAACTTGACATTTGCAACCAAAAAATTTAATATAAGAGAGGTTGGGCTTTTTACCACCAAGAAGTTCATAAGGAGTCTTGTTAGTGAATGGGCGGAGATAGAGCCGGTTGGTTAGATGACAAGCAGTGTTGATGGCTTCGGCCCAAAAATTATATGGAGACTTGAATTCGGCCATCATAGTTCTTGCCATATCAATAAGTGTACGGTTCTTTCTTTCCGCAACACCATTTTGTTGAGGGGTATACGCAGCGGAATATTGGTGTTTAATGCCCTCATCACTCAAGAATTCATCCATGGTGTAATTCTTGAACTCGGTTCCATTGTCACTCCTTATGGCCAAGATGGTTGTGTCATATTGGCGTTGTACTTGGAGTAGCCCAATCAATGAATTCCCTTTGAGTTTCACTCTTCTTCTTGATATAGAAAGTCCAAGTGTATCTTGTATAATCATCAACAATTACCAAGTAATATTTCTTGCCACCAAGGCTTTCATAAGTAGGAGGCCCAAACAAATCCATATGAATGAGTTGGAAGGGCCTCGTTGTATTGATTGTTGTTACTTTGGGATGGTTCTTCTCATGCATCTTTCCGGCAACACAGGAGCTGCAAGGACGATCTTTGGAAAAATTCACTTTTGTTAGTCCTTCCACATGCTCACCCTTCACAAGTGTTTGCAAGTTTCTCATACCGACGTGGCCCAACCGGCGATGCCAAAGCCAACCCACGTCGGATTTAGCCATTAGACTTGTGGCAATATGTGTAGTTTCTTTCGAGAAATCCACTACATACATACGGTTTTCCACAAATCCAACAAAGGCTACTTTAAGAGAAATTGTGTGAAGAATGAGCACATGATACCGTCCAAAGACAACAGTAAAGTTGCACTCGCAAAGTTGCAAAACGGAAAGTAAATTATAACCAAGGGACTCAACAAGGAGGACTTTCTCAATGGACGTGTCCGGAGAAATGACCACCTTGCCATGCCCCAATACCTTGAGTTCTGAACCATCACCAATCGTGACATGAGATACCTTGAGAAGTTGATGCATTAAGTCACTTAACACTTCTTTGCTTCCGGTCATATGTGCGGAGCAACCGCTATCAATAAGCCATGATGATCCTCCGGAAGCACATACCTACAAAGAGTTAAGTCCTCGATTTAGGTACCCATGTTTTGATGGGTCCTTTCTTGTTAGTCACAAGGGTCTTGGGAACCCAAATAGAAGCATGATAATCACTACCATATGAAGTTCCAACATATTTTGCATAAACATGTCCATCATTAGATTTCAAAAGCACATATGATGGGTTATATTTTCCCGCAAAATTGTTGTGAGAAGATGTGTTCTTAGGAGCAATGCTCTTAGCAAGGATATCAAATTCATCTTCATCATTAGCCAACTCCCCCTCCTTCACAAAAACAATAGCATTAGTGGAGGGAGTTGGTTTCTTCTTCTCATTGGTCTTCTTGGATGTGACTCCGAATCCAAGTCCTTCCTTACCCACAACTCTCTTTTGATTTCTCAAAAGATTATTGAGGTTCTTTTCTCCTTGGATGCAAGACACTAGTCCTTTCTCAAGTTGAGCCTTCAACCTATTGTTCTCTAATATGAGAGATGCTTTGACACACAAGGGGTTAGTGGCACAAGCATTTTCATTTACATCCTTATTTTGAGAGTTGTCATGTGACTCCTTAAGAACCTTGAGCTCTCTTGAGAGTGCCATGTGAGCTTTCTCAAGATGCTCAAAATCCTTAAGTAGTTCATTGTGACCATTCATAATGTTATCATTTTCATCCATAAATTCCTTAAGCTTACATAGTGCATGATCACGGTCACCCATCATTTTAGATAGATCTAAAGTGGAGATTTCCTCAATAGAATCTTTAAGGCATAGTGCATTATCTAGGGCTTCCTCAAGCTCCGCTATCCTATTAGCATCATCACGAGCGAAACCCTCAAGTTCACATATTCTTTCTTCATGTTCTTCTATGAGACCATATGCATTACCAAGTTGAGTCATGAAGGCATCAAATGCAATTTTATTTTCACTTTCAAGTGATCTCATGACGTTCGAAAGATCATTAGCATTCTTATCATCAAGTTCCTCAACACAATTTAACAATGATGGAGTAGAGGAAATTGAGGGTTTTCGTGAGTGGGTTACCTTTGGAGATGTACCCTTGGCCATAAGGCACTTGTGTTTGGTAGGACCTTGCTTGTCATTCGGAGTTGAAAAGAGTGAATCCAAAGAAGAAGGAATAACCCCAATTGCCATTGCCTGCCATGCCGACTTGTTCTTCTTCATCTTCACTTTCTTCACCTCCGGATATATATTCTTGCTCATTTGTCACCATTGCCCTTTTAGATACCTTCTTCATGAAGTTCTTGTTTTTGGGAGCAAAGTTGGTTTTCTTGATGAGCTTTCCTCCATTCTCAATTCTACTCTTGTAAGGACAATCCGCGACGAAGTGCTCACTATCTCCACAATTGAAACAAGTTCTTGCTTTCTTTGTACTTGAGCCTTCTCTTCCCTTGTTCTTCGTTGCATTTGATCTAAAATCCCCCTTCTTCCACCAATTATGGTTGGCAAGCGCCAAACACTCATTGTGTGACACCCTCTTTTCCTTCTCGGATGGCACATAGGTGGATCCACCTTCATCACTTGATTCTTCCTCATCATAAGATGTTGCCTTCAAGGCAAGAGATACTTTCTTCATTCTATTCACACGAGCTAGAACATCTTCCGAGGATTTCTTCATCATATTCATGGTGACAAAGGTACCCAAAACATCATTGGGAGTGAGTTCCATGTAGTCCGCTCTTGCTTGAACATTCATTACCATGTTCTCATTGTATGGAATCAAGGTTTGAAGAAATTTTCCCTTGAACCAATCATCATCGCAATCCTTGAATCCAACATCCTTCATGTCCACAACTAGAGCCTTGAGTCTTCGATATACATCCTCCGGAACTTCTCCATCCTTCATGATGAAGTGATCAACTTGCCGTTGAAGAAGTGTTTTCTTTGAGCGTTGCATGCTCACATTGCCATCATACATGGCGAGTAGATACTCCCAAGCTTCCTTGGCGTTTCGGAGAGACCGGATGTGCTCAACACCTTCATTGACCATTGCCTTCTCGAGCATGTGCATAGCATGTGCATTGAGTTGTTCATCAATGATCTCACTTGAGGTCAAATTATTGATATCCGTAGGATAGTATCCCCTCTCAATGATTCTCCATATTTGCATTGAAGAGCTACACACATAAGATTTCATAGAAGCTTTCCAATTAGTAAAACGGGCCCTATCTACTAAAGGTGGATTACCAAGATTGTTCACATGTGGATGTTGAACATTAAGAGCATTGTTATAAATATGTCCAAATTGATTTGGGTTTTTATTTTTAAATGAGTGTTCATCACTTTCTTTTGAATGGGATATGGGATTACCATTTTCATCTAGAGAGGGACTTTCATTTGCATTGCTAGATGTAGAGGCAAGTTTCATTATTAGTTCCTCTAACCTATCCATCCTCTTATCGGATCTTTCCCCCATGGACTCGACTTGTTTTTGAAGCAATTCCATGGGAGTGGGATCCCCCATCCTCTTCTTTAGGCGGTGAAGCCTTTAATAAAGAGACGAGGCTCTGATACCAATTGAAAGGATCGATGAGGTTAACTAGAGGGGGGGGGGGGTGAATAGGTTAACTACAAATTTTACTTCTTTTTCGTTTTAAAAGGATATTGCTCAAATATAAGTTTTCTAGAATATGCAACTAGGTGAACAAACTTATATGATGAGCAAAAGTTCACTAGTACAAGATATAGATATAGTAAGCTAGTGATAACAAGTAAAGGTAAGTGAAAAGATAAGCAACAAGATGACACGAAGATTTATCCCGAAGTTCACTTCCCAATGGAAGCTAATCTCCGTTGGAGCGGCGCGGTGTTCACCAAAGTGAAACACCGGGTAGCCTTGATATGGCACACCGTATCTCCGTTGTGACTTACCACCGATGTGGCGAGGCACTTGTCACTATGTTGCCGTTGAGGTTGACAACTAGAACCTTTACAAGGATGAAGCTCACTCCACAAGTTGGAGGGTCTCCACCAAATGCACCGAGCCGCCAAGACTCGATGCTCAAGGCCGGGGCACACACCACAACTCAATTGGTGGCTCCCGGCAATGTCTTCTTAGCTCCCAAAGCTCCGAAGACAACAAGCTCTTAGGGTTCCAATGAACACCAAGAGTAACAAGCCCCCTCTCACAAATCAAGGGGGAAAACGAATCGGTTTGGTAGAGATTGTAGATCAAGAGGTTCTCTCCCAACTCACCAAGTATCAAAGAGATTGATTGGATAATAAGAGAGATCTATGTGAATTGAGGTGGTCTAAAATGGTAGAGCTTCAACTTCTTGCTTTTTGATAGACAAGTGACCAAGGTAGAAGAAGAAGCCCTTAAATAGGTGGTCGCACAAATACAGCCGTTGGAGTAGGGGCACGAGACCAGCCGTGGGGCCGGCCATGCCGGAGCAGTGGCTGGGGGGAGGCCGGCCATCCCAGCGTGACCACAGACACCAGCCCGGCCATGGCCCGGCCATCATGGCCGGCCAAGTAACCGAGCCGGCCCGGCCATGGACCGGCCATGCCGGGGAAGTGGCCGGCCAAGCTCAGCGTGACAGGACCCAGCAGCCCGGCCATGGTCCGGCCATCATGGCCGGCCGAGTAACCGAGCCGGCCCGGCCATGGGCCGGCCATGCCGGGGAAGTGGCCGGCCAAGCTTCTTCTTCTCCCCCTTTAACTCTTGCTCAAACATCCTGATAAACTCCTTTTGTCGATGTTTCATCGTTTTAACCTAACTACACATCTTGAACAAAGGGGGTTAAATATTATTGTGTTGTCATCAAGCATCAAAACATACTTAGGAGATGAGATGTTCTTTCACAATGTGTTTGCCAAGTATGTGGGAGCTCAAAGTGGTGTCAAGAAATGCACCATTTGGGTTCCCAAGCCTATTGTGACTAACCTCTTAGGACCCAACTCGGTTGGGGACCAACAAGCTTCAACTTGATCAATAGGTGTTGTGGAGGACATTGGTGACTTGGCTATTTTTGAAGAATTAAGGGATCTTCATGGTTTTATTTCAGCAAGCCAAGTCAATTGGATTATCACATATCTATCTCATATCCAATGCTTCCTCCTTGCGGTAACTTGTATTTAATTTATATATATATTGAAAGTTGCTTGCTCCCTTGCATGTGCTAGTTTTGTTCCTAGCATGTGCTTGTATATGATATGCTTCTCTCTCACTTGTCTTGTTATTCAAGGTTGTGTATGATAGTTGTATATCATGTATGTGTAACTTTGTGTTGAGCTTTATTGAATCTTGTGTGGATTTCATTTGTCTCTTTGAGAAATTAATGGTCTATCCCATTTTGGGGGAGTGATGTGCTTTGTGCACCTCACAAACCTAAAAATGTATGTACATGATGCACACCACCTAGTATTGATACTTCATATTATCTAGTTACTATGTGGTATGTCATATTCATGAGAAATTCAAATTCTACATGTCTTTTAATTTCTCTAAGTTGATTTTATTTGCCTCTTGTTTAAAAATAAAATGAATTATCACATTATGGGGGAGTAATAAGCTATGTGCATATTACAATCCTATAAAAATGTGAACATTTGAGGTTTGCCACTTAGATTTGATATTGTGAGTTATCTTATTCCTATGTGGCATGTTTGCTCGAACAAGTTCCAATTTCCTTTGTGGTTGTCGTTTGGCTCTTGTTTGGGTGAGTTTGCTTGGTGTGGTTTTTCTCTAATATGCATTCCATATATTTTGTGAGAAACCATTTGTTCATCTCATTTTAACCATGGCTTTGCCGGTTAGTTCGAATAGTTGAAACTACCAACAAACCTTTTTCAAAATATGGCGTTTAAATTCTTACCTCTTGCCATATGCTTTTTGTTGTGAAGTTGGTCTTGAACATCATTTCTATATACCACCGAGAAATATCTCAAATATACTCCTTGTCATGACAAGTGATACTAGAATTTGTGGTGGATTGTGTAGACCATCTTCGCTTTGGCTCTTGCGTTAATTTGCCTTATTTATTGCCTTCTTTGCCTCTTGCAAGGACCCTACTTTTCAATCGGTAGTGTGTAGTGTTATGGATAAAATATGGAGAGTAATGATCCCATGTGTGTGCATTTTGTATTCAAATGCAAATATCTAAGATAATGCATTAATCTTGGGGGAGCATTCCTTTTATTTAGAACACCATTCTATCTATCATTTTTTGATCCTTTCAATTGGCATTTGATTCTTTATCTCGTTTTGGTACCTTCAATTGGTATTAATTGGAACTTAATATCTCCTCCATAGATATTTGTTCCAATTGATATTTATTGTGGGAGTCTTGATACCTTTTTGCCTTATTTTACTTTACTTGATTTCGGTCAAGTATCACCCTCTTCTTGGTATGTTTTCTCCTAGTTGATATTTGTTGTTTTAATTGGTATCTTATTTTCAATTGGTGTCTTATCGATCATTTGTTGTGTTGATTCGATTCCTTTTGATATCACAGTTCATGTGTTGATGTGTTTTGGAATCAATCATTTGTTGATTTGATTTTTCCTCAATCATGTGTTGATTTGGAGTTTGATATAATTTGGACAACCTTTGTGTCACACTCTGTGTGTCTCTCTTCTTGGTTTACTTGGTGTTTTTGTCCAAATTGTATCTCGTTTGGATCTTGAAGGCTTTGTATGTATATCCTTTAACATTTATATTATATGGCATGCTAGTCCTCTTAGTTCCAATATATAGGGGATACTCCACCGAACCCTAAATCAGCTAAGATGTGCATGAAATTCAATTTCATATCTATATGCACATATATATGTGGAGTGTTTCCTATATATTGTAGTTGATCTAACTACTATGGGACCCAATGAGTTTGGGAACCATTTTGTACTCTAATTGTGTTTTAGGTACAATGGAGATGCATTGGATGCTTGTCTCATTCTAAGGAAGGTGTTCTCACCATGTGATTGTCGGACTCAAGCTTTGATGATAATCAAAATTCTCATCTTCTTCATCACCAATGCCATCTCGGTAACAAGTATCTATCTCATGCATACTTTTAGTATCCAACCTTGTGTAGGTTGCCTCTTGGCATGAAAAGCTTTTAGATGCAATTGTTGTGGTTTTGGCCTTTTCTTTCACTTAATATATCTTTGTGATATGTGTGATGAATTTGCAAACCCGTTTCTTCAATTGATATTATTTCCTTGTGATACTTGTTGCCTAATCAAAGCATCTCCACTATCTCTTGTTCCCTTAGTGATATGTGTGATGCATTTGATATATTTGAAGTTCATTTATATACAATGAGATAAATTTGAGCTATGTGCTATGCTTGTTTGCAATAATCTCGTTTGTATATTTATGACTTCCTTTTGGATACCTTGTTCTCCTTTTCCCAAACCATTTCTTATGTATATGTTTCTTTGCGGATGTATATCTTTATGGTTTGTCTAATTAGAAACCTATACATATGAGAGAGGTCACCTTTTAGTCGGTATCCTATTTCTTTTTGAGCCACCGTGTGTTTCATCTATAATTCTTTGGTGGCTCCTCATGAGTGCTTGTCTTATTGTTTATTGGTATCTTTGCACACTCATGTATTTCCTGAAGATCTTTGACCTCATGCTTACCTTGGTGAGAATGTTGAATTTTATTGGCTAAATGTTCTCACTAGCTTTTGGCATTTTCAATTGGTTTTAGCTTCCAATTGGTATCCCTAAGCTTGTGAACATATTTCTTTAAAAGATCTTTTTATCTCGGTTGGGCCTATCTTATGATGATTTTTTTTGAAAATTGGTATCTCCTTATGGCTCAACCACATCTTTGGTGCAAGTGCTATGATTTGCTTTTGCATTATGCAGAATTGCACTTGTTGCGTGTTCTAGATGATTTTGGGGGGAGCGAGGATGCCATTTTTGTGCACTCCTCAACTGTGCATGGAAATTGGGGAGCTTCTCCGTTTTTATTTAGAACTCTCACTTTGGATCCTTTTGATTGCTTTTCTCCTTTGTGGAGATGTTTAAAATGGTTTCATCCTTTTTGCAATCTTTTGATCCTCAATTATAGTTTGATTTTCTCTAATTTTTCATTAAAAGGGATTGCCATCACCTTATGGAGGAACTATTCTATTGGCTCTCAAATTTTTTCTTCCCATTTCGGCAAT